>JAWZYT010001542.1:10000-22500 GCA_034508575.1 Petrolisthes manimaculis
TAACTATCGCGCATGTGTGAAAAGTTCACCTTCATCCGCTATAGCGCATCCGTATGCGGACTATCGCGCACGTAACATTCAAATTTGGCGGTGCGATTGGCCAAGCACACTGGACTGACAGCCATGTTTACCATGACATGGTGTTACAGTAGTAAAGATGAAGACTGTGTGGGTTTATAACTAGCCCTGCTTATCAACCCTATCTTTGTTTAACACAAGAGAGTTAACTAGTGATACAATGTGTGGAGATAAAGCTTTTTCATCTGTGCCTACTTACACCTCGGTCTGGTATAGAATGTCCAATACGTCGATATAAGACGTCGTTCCTATAGGGATGTATATTACAATTCGTATTAAGCATATTAAATGCATATTACAATTTGTATTAAGACGATTCATGACTGAAATGAGTCGTCGGCATCGATGGCATGCGTGGTGGTAGTGGAGGTGGAAGGGGGGAGATAGCGTGATATCTTTTGTTTACATTTTATTAATCATACGTTATTATAGTGTTTCCTTCTTTTTCTGTCCAAGAAATACCGAAATAACTTCCTTCTTTATATGGAAGGATATGGCTTTCCATTTTGTAAATGCACCACCTGACATGACTGACTGTTGAAGCTGGTGTTTAACTCGTAATTACTAAACACTAGCTAATCACACACGGTGACAAGGCAGGCTAGGCCTATATTCCCATGACCTTGGGCTAGGGGGAATGGAGATACTGAGGGTGGGGGAGGGGGGGAAGGAGTGCGGGAGAAGTGGTGGCAACACACACACTTCATAGACGAGTGATATAATTTCCTAACATGTTCATTATCATTTCGCTCGTTTTGTATACAAACTCATTGGATATGCTTCACTTATTTTCGCCACCCATTTTATATGGATGCAATCGTTTTGAAAATAATTTTAAGTTAATATTTTGGTAGCTAATTCTACAGTCAGTGAGACATCCTACTCTGGCACGTGCTCTCGGAATCGGGCGCCCGACTCTCCACATGTGAACACGTTCTGTTATGTTTAATGAATTGCCATCGTGTTTGAGGTCTCATAGTAAAAAAAAAAAAAACGTCACTTTAGAGAGACATAAGAACCTATCCCAATTTTCATCATTAATCTTTAGTCCCTAAGGTGAGTGAGGCATATCCATTTACGCACCACCTAACCACAACACTCAACACGCTTACTGTACTTGTGGCGTCCACTGTATTAGGTTAAAAATGCAATTTTCTTACTAATCTACTTTAGTTTTCATTATATGCAAAGAAATATTAGTAAACAAAAGCATGTTTAGGGAGGAAAAATCTTGAAATATGAGGGACTGGGAACCAATTTCAATTATTCCCATTAGTTATTAAATTCCGCTATCGCGAATTCCGCTATCACGTGCTACTTACGGTACCAATTACTCGCGATAGCGGAGGGATGACTGTACCTTATGATGTGTATGCTAAGTTAAGTCATATATACACACACATACACTCAAACTCTCTCTCTCTCACATTCTCTCAAACTCTCTCTCTCACACACACACACACACACACACACACACACACACACACACACACACACACACACACACACACACACACACACACACACACACACACACACACACACACACACACACACACACACACACACACACACACGAACAATCGGCAAAAAAGTGTTGTTACCACCACTACATTAATTTTAACATGGGTAAGGATGGTAGGGTTGGTACTCCACTGACTAGACTGCCGTTGCCTCGTGTCGTCCGGGAAGGCTGTCGTCTTTGTCACTGATAATACACTCTCCTCTATTTTTATGCGAGTTTGAAATAGTGCGTATCATGAAAAAAAATAAAATAAATGCAATTTACACGAACTCTTAAAATAACAGGAACAAGGAGGCTCCATTTTCAAGTTAAAGTACCATTATTTCTTATGGAAATGTACAATTTACTTTAATGCGAAATTCACTTTATGCGACCCCTTCAGGAACCTAACCTACCATTAAAAAAGAGGAGTGTGTATGTGGGCTGCACCAGTGACAACTTTTCTATATCAAAAGTTTAGCTGATTTTAAACTAAATCCTGAGTGTTCAAGAACTATTATTATTTAACTATTCATTAATAAACATAAGGAAATATGTTTGAGTATTTTAGAACAAGAATAACCATTGAAATATCCAGAAAAAGTAGCACTGGGTGAAACGTCATCTCTGCTTGCCTGACCATTACACACTGAGGGACATGGAGGTACAGTCGGCAGCATAAATTCGCGTCCATCTCATCTACACTCTCCTCTTTTTTTATGTTAGGTTAGGTTCCTGAAGGGGTCGCATAAAGTGAATTTCGCATAAAGTAAATTGTACATTTCCATAAGAAATAATGGTACTTTAACTTGAAAATGGAGCCTCCTTGTTCCTGTTATTTTAAAAAATCCGTGGAAATTGCCTTTATTTTTATTTTTTTCATGATACGCACTATTTCAAACTCGCATAAAAAGAGAGGAGCGTGTACAGTCGACAGCTTAAATTCGCGTCCATCTCATGTACTCAATAATGCTAATATGACCAGATAGTTGCATTTTGAACCTCTTCTATCTTAGCAACACGTGTAATTTAGTACATGTGAAGTATGTCTGTCATTTCTGTATTCAAATTTGTGTTGCAACTTAAATACAGCTCATACGTACATAGGTGAAAATGAAGCGAACTTATGGTGCGGACTGTACAGTATATAAGACACACACACACACTACACCTCACTCAGCAGTCAGGTGTACCAACATTACATCACACTGTTAAAAGGACGGTAACAAAACTTTTTAGCCGACTGTACTTTATTTATAAATATATACTGTATTTGGATATACTTTTTTTTTATTGATACTGTACTTTACTTTGTATAAATATTTTTTTTTTTTTTATATTGAAACTACTTTACTTTACTTTATATAAATATATTTTTTTTTTTTTTATTGAAACTGTACTTTACTTTATAAAAATAATTTGATATATATATTTTGTTTAATTGATTATTTTTGCTATTTCAGGTTGAGACATTGGAAGAAGATGGAAACTATATTATATTTACTGCAGGTATGTTGTTATTATTTGTTGTTAATATATTCAGATCTGTATTCAAGAGCATTCATGGTATATACGATGGTGTTGTAATTCAGGTGTGTATACAAGAACATCCATAGTGTATACGATGACTGTGTTGTTTTGTCTATGGAGCCATCGTATAAACTGAATGTTTTTGCATACCACCCCTCAATTTCTGGTATAAACGACATAATTAACCCTTTTATCCCACCCCAAAACAGGTATAAACGACATAATCAACCCTCTTATCTCCCTCCACAAAAACAGGTATAAACGACGTAATCAATCCTCTTATCTCCCTCCCCAAAAACAGGTATAAACGACGTAATCAAGCCAAAGAGAATTAACCGTTCCCAAGATCAACCGACGGACCAAGTGGCCGACAAATTCCTGTGTCAGTTAACCAAGACACAGATGGAAGGATTATTACAACTCTATAAGTATGATATAGAGTTGTTCCAGTATGATGTGGAGAAGTATGTAGAGTGTACGAAGAATAACACTTAATATGAGGAGGGTATCTTACTTGCTACTCTACACACACACGCATACACTATACACACACTCACAACACATACACACATGTCGGTGGTTATTTGATTGTGGCTGTACATAGATTCATAACAAACAATACACACATACACATACATATAACAACAAATGCATGCAAAAACTTAAAGCCCTCAGATCACTTGCCAGCACAACATTTGGACACAACAAAGAATCAACAATCACAATATACAAACAATATATTCGATCAGTGATGGACTATGCAAACCCTACCTACCTGGGCTTCAAACCTCACTGAGACTCATCACAACACACTTCAAACCATACAGAACAGAGCCCTAAAGACAATCACAGGCTGTACAGTTACCACACCTACAGACCACCTACACCATGAAACCAAAGTCCTCAAAATCAAGGATCATCTCGACATGAGAGGCACACAAACACTTGTTGCAGCCTCCACTACACTACATGGCATAACACCCACACATGCCAAGGAACATTAAAACAACACCCAGTACACGATACCACACACAAATACTATCATCTCTTACACCCTGCCCACCCCAAACCAATCTCCAGAAACACATCCATTCTCCAATCACTCATCAGTCCATCCAAACACTCAAAAACAACACACAGCTGTATGTACGACCTAATGACATCCATCCATCTGAATCATCCCTTCCCCGTGAGGACAGAGTCCACCCGGCCAGGCTGTGATGTGGCCACCACCCGGCCCTTCTCACATATCAGAAGAGGCTGGATGGAACCATTGTGTATGTATGTGTGTCCAGGATGTAACACAACACCCCATACAGTACTATTAAACATTATTGAACACTGCAATACACACAAACACACAACATACACTCTCTGAGGGCACTTTGGGAAAGCCTGGTTCAGGTCATGGCCTTCCTCAGGAGCTGCTCGGCCAGACACATTGAGGAACTTCAACAAAACAAATAAATACAGTAACATATTTTTGTGTAGTCAATATTTTTATGGATAGATAGATATATTAATATTTTGTGAGTGTATATGTATGTATGTTAGCATCACATTGTGTGGCCTTATTATAAAGTTTGATGTGCAGTATTTTTTTAACACAGTAATATCTATCTATCTCTGTGTGTGTGTGTGCCTCTCTCTCTCACTGTGTCTGTCCATATCTCTCCCACAAGTAAATATATATAACTACTTACTCATAAATATTGTCCAGCGAGTGAGTGAGCGAGTGTTGTAGTAATAATTATTGATCAACATCTTGCTTTTAAGTATTGATTGAGGTCAGGTCAGGTCACATGGTTTGAGCACCAACATCTGAAAAGGTAAAAAAAAATATATTATTCATATTAAAATTATTATACATAATTTTTTAAGAAGGATATATAATAATATTCTTAATTAGTTAACACAGATGCAAATAATTGTTAGCACAATTTGACACTGAATTTTTATAAACTAACACTGTATGTATGAATTTATTTATTTATTAAAGGCCTTATGAGAGAAATACAAAATCAAACCTATAGTGTATATATATATATAATGTGCCTTATTATTATTCATTTTATTGCTGTTGATGTGAATTTATATATATTTTCTGTGGCTTATATTTGTAAATTTATGGTATTTAACAGTTTGAAGAATTTTTTTTTAGTAAATGTGAAATTGTAGTGATTTTTTCAAAGTAGTGAATACATACATTGTTAATTATCGAACAATTACAAAATTTACAATATACAAAAATATCTACAAATTATTATAAATGTTAAATTGGTGATAATACACATAGAAAAATATTAAGTGTGTTTGGTGATAAAAATAAACCCTCTTTATATATACATACATACACACACACACACAGGATAAAATGACGGGGGTTTTACTACACATACATATATACATACATACATACATACACACAGAATAAGATGACGGGGGTTTTAATACACATACATTCATTATACACACACACACATACATACACACAAAATAAGATGAAGTTTTTTTTTTACTATACATACACACACACATACATATATACACACACACATATACACACCACACCAGCGTACTAGTCAATATTTTAGCTCGTGGTTTGTATTGTAAACATACATACAAACAAACAAACAAACAAACATACATACATACATACACACACACACACTCGCTGTATAATTTTTGTCTATGCAGTAATATTTTATGTTGGTAAATCTGGAGCAACTGAATCCTCCAAACATACATACACACACACACAAACACTAATATGGAAGGAGTTTGTTTGTTTCATGGCATAGTCAGGAGGAATCAGAAGCATCCAAACATACACATACATACATACACACATACACACACCTATATGTAAGGAAGAATCCAAACACACACACACCTATACATAATTATCATACACACACACCTATACATAATTATCATACATAGTCTTTAATTAATTCTATATTGATTTAATTACATGCTCACCTCACTTTGTATATAATAATAATAAATAAATTTGTCACGAACATGAAATAAATTGTATATTCTTTATTTTTCTATGTTTTATTTAATCCCATATTGAAATAAACTAAAAAAAAAATTTAATCTATCTATCTATCTATTGCCCGACGCCTCATTCTCACTCCTATATACCTCTCCACCTCATTCTCACTCCTATATACCTCTCCACCTCATTCTCACTCCTATATACCTCTCCACCTCATTCTCACTCCTATACCTCTCCACCTCATTCCACCACCTCACTCTCACTCCTATATACCTCTCTACCTCCTCATTCTCACTCCTATATACCTCTCCACCTCACTCTCACTCCTATATACCTCTCCACCCCATTCCACCACCTCATTCTCACTCCTATATACCTCTCCACCTCCTCATTCTCACTCCTATATACCTCTCCACCTCATTCTCACTCCTATATACCTCTCCACCTCATTCTCACTCCTATATACCTCTCTACCTCATCCCACCACCTCATTCTCACTCCTATACCTCTCCACCTCATTCTCACTCCCATATACCTCTCCACCCCATCCCTCCACCTCATTCTCACTCCTATATACCTCTCTACCTCATCCCACCACCTCATTCTCACTCCTATACCTCTCCACCTCATTCTCACTCCTATATACCTCTCCACCTCATTCCACCACCTCATTCTCACTCCTATATACCTCTCCACCCCATTCCACCACCTCATTCTCACTCCCATATACCTCTCTACCTCATCCCACCACCTCACTCTGGTACACCTTCTTAACTAACCTCTCACCTCCCATGACCAAACTACCTCAATGTGTTTCTCTTCACAC
Organism: Petrolisthes manimaculis; assembly: GCA_034508575.1. NCBI lineage: Eukaryota > Metazoa > Arthropoda > Malacostraca > Decapoda > Porcellanidae > Petrolisthes > Petrolisthes manimaculis. The sequence continues at coordinate 16,943 of JAWZYT010001542.1, forward strand.
TCTCCAGTACGTACACACAGACACACACAGACACACACACTGCCCCAATACATAAATGTGCTGATATTTTCCATAACGTGTCCATTTAACCTCACTTCACACCTTTCAAAAACCATAACTTAGCTATTTGCCGCATTCACATTTCGTTTCTCACACACACACACACACACATCTCAAAATATATTCACCACCAATCCCTGTAAATATTGAAATAAAGTAATATTTATTTATTTTAAATCCCATATCAAAATAAATCCAGGAAAACTTTGAAAAAAAATATTGACAGAAAAAACTCAACCTTGAAAAGACAGAAGAGGAAATAAACTTTAAAAAAAAAAGGAACATAAAAAAATATCAAGGAAAACCCCCCGGAAATTCTAAAAAAACAAAACAGGAAAAACCAGAAAATATCAACATGATGAGGAAAAAATAGGACAAAAAATGTTCCGGAAATCTTGGCTGAATAATAAATAATAATAATAATGACAATAATAATAATAATGATAATAATAATAATGACAATAATGATAATAATAATAATGACAATGATAATAATGACAATAATAATAATAGTGAATAATAAAACAAACATACATTAGTCAAAATTTTACTGTTGTTAAGATTACAAAATAATTAAGGCACCTATAGTCAAGAACAACTTTTTTTTTATATACTGTATTATATTTTATCTATTATTTTATTTTCACACACACACACAAACACACAGGGAGGGAGTGTGTTTGTTTGTTTGTTTGTTTCATGACATTCAAATTTTCTTGTATAAATTCATGGTATTTTTTAACCTTAATTTATTCTTATTGTAATTAAAAAAAAAAAAATATATAATTTGTATTAATCAAAAGTTTGGCACAATTAAAAAGACATACATACATACACACATACAATTTCCGCAGCATATCATGGCAAAACAAACACACACACACAGTTTTATGTACAGTTGCCAAAAAATGTATTGAGACAACTATTGATACAACATTAAATATATTAATGTCCATAGTTGTTTGTTTATAGGAATGTGTATAAATATGTATTACAGAAGGATATGTATATTTCCTTCTGTTATATACATATTTATACATATACAGTAGTTGTGAATATGTACAGTATTACAGAAGGATATGTAAATTTCCTTCTGTATATACTGTACATGCTTATACGTACATACTGTACATACATATAGTTGTAAATATGTATTACAGAAGGATATGTAAATTTCCTTGTTATATATACTTATACATACATACATATACTGTAGTTGTAAATATGTATTACAGAAGGATATGTATATTGTACTTCCTTTTGTTATATACTGTATACTTATACATACATACATACATATAGTTGTGAATATTAACTACTAAAGTTAAAGTTCTATCAATATTTGTCTCAATACATTTTTTGGCAACTGTACATAAAACTGTGTGTGTGTTTTGCCATGATATGCTGCGCTAATTTTGTATGTACAGTATGTATGTATGTATGTATGTACAGTATGTGTGTGTGTATGTATGTATGTCCGTGGTCACACTCACATGGTAACACTGCCTCTCCACACCACACTGGCAACACTTCTTTAAAAATTACTACTTAACATAATATTATTGAACGTGAATTTATTTATTTATTCAAAGACAATAATAAAATATTTTGTATATTTTTGTTCCTTATTCTTATATAAAGTAATTTGTTATGTACTTATATTAATACAAAGTGTGTGTGTGTGTGTGTGTGTGTGTGTGTGTCTGTGTGTGTGTGTGTGTGTGTGTGTATGTGTGTGTGTGTGTGTGTCTCATTGCAATATTTGGCATAATATTCAACACAACACGTTAATTAAAGCTTTATGCACATTATTATTATTATTATTATTATTATTATTATTATTACTATTATTATTATTACGTCACTCTCCTTTGCGGCAAATTTATTTTTTAATAATTGTGTTTGTTTGTGTGTGTGTATGTTGATATATTTAATAAGTAGGAATTAGTAGCATTTAAATTCCACAAACACACAAATATAAACATAATAAAAAAAAAAATAATAATACAGTAATAACAATAATAATATATATGGGAAAAACAAAAAATTATTATTATTATTATTATTATTAATATATAATTATATAATCTACACTATTGTATTAATAAAAAATAAACATTCCACATTTAAACACTAGTAATTTGTTAAGTAATTAATTATCTATATAGAAGATTAAATGTTTATATATATATATGTATATATATATATTTATTATTTAATTATTAAAATACATAATTTATCCATATGAAGATAATATTTGTTCATAATATTACATAATTATCCACACATAGATAAATCATATTACATAATATTACACAAAAATTACATAATATTTCATAATTATTATCCATATAAAGATATCTGTATTTCTACATAATATTACATAAAATTACATAATAATATTTAACACTACATAATTCTCCATACAGATAAAAACATTACTGTATTATTAAATTATTATTATTATTATTAAATCATTATTATTATTATTAAATTATTATTATTATGATTTTCCCTTTTAATTATGTCATGGTTATCAAGTAAATCTTTTTATCAATACAAATTATAATATTAATTTTACTTCATTATTTTTAAGGCACATATATAATTTAATTTCCAAAGATTTCATAAGTTATCATAAAAAGTCTCAATTTTTGACATTTTTCTCATTTTATTAAGAACTTTTGCTAAAAGGTTTATTATCAATGCAATTTATCTATTCATTTCAATTAACAAGATCTCGTAATATTTTTAATCTATGCAATTTATTTCCAAAAGTAAATTATTTCCAAAAAGTAAATTATTTCCAAAAAGTAAATTATTTCCAAAAGTAAATTATTTCCAAAAATTAAATTATTGACAAAAGAACATTATTGATAAAATTAAATTATTGCCAAAATTAAATTATTGAATTGCTTACATATTATTGCAATGCACTTTTTGTAAATGTTATTATGCAAGATATATATAATTATTGCAAGTAATGATTGTCAATTATATCTCGGCATTATAATTATCTCATATTTTGACATTAAAACAATTATTATTATTATTATTATTATTATAGATTTTTTTCATATAATTATAATATATATATATTTTTTAAAGCATTGTGTAGTAACAGTCATATAAAAAAATATTGGTACACACACACACACGTACACACACACACACACACACTCTGATTTGAGTTCGTTTGTTTACACTTTCGTTTGTGTGTGTGTGTTTGTTTACATTTTCGTTTGTGTGTGTGTGTGTTTGTTTACACTTTAGTTTGTGTGTGTGTGTGTGTTTGTTTACATTTTAGTTTGTGTGTGTGTGTTTGTTTGTTTACATTTTAGTTTGTGTGTGTGTGTTTGTTTACATTTTGATTTGTTTACACTTTCGTTTGTTTACACTTTCGTTTGTGTGCTTGTTTACACTTTAGTTTGTGTGTGTGTTTGTTTACACTTTAGTTTGTGTGTGTTTGTTTGTTTACACTTTAGTTTGTGTGTGTGTGTTTGTTTACACTTTCGTTTGTGTGTTTGTTTACACTTTCGTTTGTGTTATTTGTTTGTTTGTTTACACTTTAGTTTGTGTTTGTTTGTTTACACTTTAGTTTGAGTTGTGTTGTTTGTTTGTTTACATTTTAGTTTGTGTTGTTTGTTTGTTTGTTTACATCTTAGTTTGTGTTTTTGTAGCGTGTAAACAGGTTGTAGAGAACCCGTAGTGTGGACTTCAGATCGCTGTTTACTATATCTGTAAACAAACACAAATAATATAAACATTAGAAAAAAAAAAGAAAAAAAAAATAGTATAGCTTATTTCATTTATGTCCCCCTACCCCAAGCCTGCCCCCTACTCTCACCCCCCCCACCCCAAGCCTGTCCCCTACTCCTACACACCCCTAACCCCCCACCCCAAGCCTGTCCCCTACTCCCACACACCCCTAACCCCAAGCCTGTCCCCTACTCCCACACCCCAAGCCTGTCCCCTACTCCCACACATCCCTAACCCCCCCCACCCCAAGCCTGTCCCCCTACTCCCCCCCCCCCTAGCCTGTCCCCTACTCCCACACCCCCCTAACCCTTAACTTGTTGATATAAACATTTAAATTAACCCTTCATTAACTTTATTATTATAATCCTGGGATGTAAATATAATCCTCATTTGTTATTTTATATATGTATATAATAAATTATAAATAGACACAACAAACTAATATTTAAATCTAAGTCAACTATTTTTAAACATACACAAACACAATATTTCACCCAATTTAGTTTCTCCCAGTTTTAATTAAATAACTATATAAATAAACACACATATAAATGGAGATTAAACATGCAAGCGATTTAAAGCGAAGAGGTTGGTTGATTGGTTGGGTTGCAAGCGGAGATTTTCAACATACATGCAAGCGAGGCGAAGAGATTGATTGCTTGGTTGTTTGGGTTCATAGACAGTCTTAATTAAAAGGTATTCTAATATTTATTGAATTAAAATGGAAAGAGTATTGTTATAATATAGAGATAAATATATACAACAGTTGTGAGATTATTATAAGTGGTGATATATGTTGTGTTAATTTATGTTTAAAGATATTTATTGGATATTTATTGAATTAAAATAGAAAGAGTATTGTTATAATATAGAGATAAATATATACAACAGTTGTGAGATTATTATAAGTGGTGATATATGTTGTGTTAATTTATGTTTAAAGATATTTATTGAATTAAAATGTAAAGAGTACAGTCGGCTCGCGATATAGGCGTGCTTAATATAGGCGGAAGGCACTCAAAAATATTCGGGGGAAAAATAGCTATATAGGCGGAACGAGTTTAACATAGGCGAGTGTAACGTATTTTAAAAGTGCCTATTTTTACTATTTTCGTGTTTTAGGCGGACAGAATTTGTTAAAGGCGCTCATGTTGACTGATAAACTATAACTTATAGCCTTCCAATCTTGTAAATGGTGTTGTAACTTGTTTATTTATTGTACTTTACATACAAAGTGAAAGTGATTTTTCAAAGAAAATTACCAAAATTAATTAATACAAACTAAGGAATGTTTGTGCACGAATGAAAATACAATGAGTTTTAAACAGTGAATAAAAACCCACTCTTGTTGACGGAAATAATATATTAATGCAAACACTGCCACCATCTTCAGTGCTCTAGTGAGATAGATACAGATAGATAGATAGATAGATAGATAGATAGATACAGTTTGTGGAGGGGGGGAGCCACCCAAAGTCTGTCCCCTACTCCCACGCCCCCCTAACCCCCCACCCAAGCCTATCCCCTACTCCCCCCCCCCCCCCAAGTGATGTGATGCGATGGTTGGGTTGCAAGCGGAGATTTTCAACATACATGCAAGCGATGTAAAGCGAAGAGGTTGCTTGGTTGGTTGGGTTGCAAGTAGAGATTAAACACACATGCAAGCGATGCAAAGAGGTTGGTTGCTTGGTTGGTTGGGTTGCAAGCGGAGATTTTCAACACACACGCAAGCGATGTAA
>JAWZYT010001542.1:27500-30000 GCA_034508575.1 Petrolisthes manimaculis
CAACATACACAAAAAGTCTTACCAATCAGTTTATGGACAGATATACAAACATACATAAACAGTATTACCAACATACACAAAAAGTCTTACCAATCAGTTTATGGACAGATATACCAACATACATAAACAGTGATACCAACATATAAAAAGTCTTACCAATCAGTTTATGGACAGATATACCAACATACATAAACAGTGATACCAACATATAAAAAGTCTTACCAATCAGTTTATGGACAGTAATACATAAACAGTGATACCAACATACACAAAAAGTCTTACCAATCAGTTTATGGACAGAGAGATATACGAACATACATAAACAGTGATACCAACATACACAAAAAGTCTTACCAATCAGTTTATGGACAGAGAGATATACCAACATACATAAACAGTGATACCAACATACACAAAAAGTATTACCAATCAGTTTATGGACAGATATACAAACATACATAAACAGTATTACCAACATACATGAACAGTATTACCAATCAGTTTATGGACAGTAATACCAACATACATAAACAGTATTACCAACATACACAAAAAGTCTTACCAATCCGTTTATGGACAGTAATACATAAACAGTGATACCAACATAAATAAAAAGTCTTACCAATCAGTTTATGGAATACCATGCCGTCGTACAGATCTTCTTCGATGTGTTTAACAATGATACGGTCTGGTGCGAGGACGTCATTAATCCATTCTATGAGTATAGCGATCAGTTCCTTCAGTTTGGGGTCCTCGTACGACCTCGGCTCGATCATGGAGCGTTCCTCGTTGTCGTCTGGGGTGGGGGGGGGTGGGGGGTGTCGGAGAATTAGTAAATAAATAAATAGAGTAATAAATAGTGAAATAAATAGAGGGTCAGATCTCAGTGTCCACCCTTATTACCTCTATACCTAAATCTCTCTCTCTCTCTCTCTCTCTCTCTCTCTCTCTCTCTCTCTCTCTCTCACACACACACCCATACTCACCCAAATTATAATCATCTCTCTCTCTCACACATACTCTCCCCTCCCCATCTCTCTCACACACACACACACACCCATACTCACCCAGGTTATAGTCATCCGGGGGTACATCCACAGACATGGGTGATCCGGGTGAGTCGATGGCATGCTTCCCTTCCACCTGCACCTCTTGTACTGAAAAGAATTAAATAAATAAATAAATAATGAGTAAATAGATAGATAAATAATGTCAAATAAATAAATAATGAGTAAATTGATAGATAAACCATGTGTAAAATAAATAAATACTGAAGATAAATAATAAACAAGAAATTAAATAAATAAATATATAAATAATGAGTAAATAGATAGATAGACAATGTGTAAAATAAATACGGTACTTAAGATAAATAATAAACAAGAAATTAAATAAATAAATATATAAATAATGAGTAAATAGATAGATAAACAATGTGTAAAATTAATAAATACTGAAGATAAATAATAAACAAGAAATTAAATAAATAAATATAAAAATAATGAGTAAATAGATAGATAAACAATGTGTAAAATAAATAAATACTTAAGATAAATAATGAGTAAGTAAATAAATAGATTAATAATAATGAGTAAATAGATAAATGATGTGAGTAAGTAAATAGATAAATAATAATGAGTTCTTGTACAGTACTGAAAATAAATAAATATATAAATAAATAATCAGTAAATAAATAAATAAGTAAATAATTAGGCACCCATGTGTGTTAAAAATGTGGGTAAATTTACAGAAAACCTGAGTTCACTATATTGTATATATTAGTATCATTATCCACTATTTTGGACCATTCTAACACACTTTTCATCTATGGCGTTTCTCTCGGAAATGCCCCGTTTTCAAGATATGCCCCGTTTACAAACATAATTTCGAAACTAATCTTACCTGACCTGACCTGACCTAACCTAGACCACAGCAGACTACCGGGACCTAACCTGTACAAACTACCGGGACCTAACCTGGGCAGACTACCGGGACCTAACCTGGGCAAACTACTGGGACCTAACCTGGGCAGACTACCGGGACCTAACCTGGGCAGACTACCGGGACCTAACCTGGGCAAACTACCGGGACCTAACCTGGGCAGACTACTGGGACCTAACCTGGGCAGACTACTGGGACCTAACCTGGGCAAACTACCGGGACCTAACCTGGGCAGACTACCGGGACCTAACCTGGGCAGACTACCGGGACCTAACCTGGGCAGACTACTGGGACCTAACCTGGGCAAACTACCGGGACCTAACCTGGACAGACTACCGGGACCTAACCTGGGCAGACTACCGGGACCTAACCTGGGCAGACTACTGGGACCTAACCTGGGCAAACTACCGGGACCTAACCAGTGTAAACTATCATAAAGTGACTGGGGGCAAATTTCCAGGACCAAACCTAATGTGGTAACACTGATCAAATCTAGCCAAAAACCCAGTTATTCTGTAATAATACCAAAATGTGTTAAAATGAACCCAATTAGACCCAT
>JAWZYT010001542.1:35000-36204 GCA_034508575.1 Petrolisthes manimaculis
TAATAGAGAGAGTGTGTGTAATAGAGAGTGTGTGTATGAGAGTGAGAAAGAGTTACAAATAAAGATAAAAAGAGTGAGAGAGAGAACCATACCTGAGTGAGAGTAGTGAGTGAGTGAGAGAGAGAGAGAGAGAGAGAGAGAGAGAGAGAGAGTGAGAGAGAGAGAGTGTGTGTAATAGAGAGAGTATGTGTATGAGAGTGTGAGAGAAAGAGAGAGAGATAGAACCATACCTGAGTGAGGGTAGAGAGTGAGTGAGAGAGAGAGAGAGAGAGAGAGTGAGAGTGAGAGAGAGAGAGAGAGAGAGTAAGAGAGAGAGAGAGAGAGAGAGAGAGAGAGAGAGGAGTGAGAGAGTGTGTGTGTAATAGAGAGAGAGTGTGTGTATGAGAGTGTGTGAGAGAGAGAGAGAGAGAGATAGAACCATACCTGAGTGAGAGTAGTGAGTGAGTGAGAGAGTGAGAGAGTGAGTGTGAGTGAGAGAGAGTGTTATATCCTGTGTGACAAAGGATATGCCGTCAACTCAAATAACGATAACGCCAGATTTGTGTGTGTGTGTGTGTGTAAAGTGTGTAAAGTGTGTAGGGGGATAAATTGTGTGTGTGTAAAGTAAGTAGTGTGTGTATAGTGTGTAAAGTGTGTGTGTGTGTATGTGTAAAGTGTGTGTAGGGGGATAAAGTGTGTGTGCAAAGTAAGTAGTGTGTGTAAAGTGTAAAGTGTGTGTGTGTAAAGTAAGTAGTGTGTGTATAGGTGTGTAAAGTGTGTAGTGTGTGTGTAGGGGATAAAGTGTGTGTGTGTAAAGTAAGTAGTGTGTGTATAGTGCGTGTGTGTGTGTGTAGGGAGATAAAGTGTGTGTGTGTAGTGTGTGTAGTGAGTGAATAAGTATGTAGTGTGTATGTAAAGTGTGTGTGTGTGTGTGTAAAGTAAGTAGTGTGTGTATAGTCGTGTGTGTGTGTGGGGAGATAAAGTGTGTGTGTAGTGTGTGTGTAGTGGGTGAATAAAGTATGTAGGGTGTGTGTGTGTAAAGTGGTATAAAGTGTGTAGTGTGTGTAAATTGTGTATGAGTCAGTATGAATTAATATGAGTATATAATGAGTGAGTATGAATCAGTATGAGTGAGTATGAATCAGTATGAGTGAGTATGAGTATATAATGAGTGAGTATGAATGAGTATGAGTGAGTATGAATCAGTATGAGTATATAATGAGTG
>JAWZYT010001543.1:0-2500 GCA_034508575.1 Petrolisthes manimaculis
GTACAGGTTAGTGTCTTTCTCTCCAGCACGAAGATTGATTATTTTCTCTTTTTACCTCCTAATTAATTTTTCTCTTTACCTGCTGTCATTATCTCTCTTATACTGTATACCTACTTATCTCTTCTCTTCTCTTCTCCCTACCTCGTCAGTCTCTATCTGTCCCTGTATATATATATATATATATATATATATATATATATATATATATATATATATATATATATATATATATATATAGAATCTATCTCCTGTCTGTCTCTCTTACACTACCACTACTAACACCATCACCACTAACACTATCATTCCGTTCCTGTCACTATCATCACACCACCATATTCTTAATTATTTCCATGGCACTATCACCACTAACACCATATCATCACTATCACCAGTCATCATATACTTGTCGCTATCACCATCACTATATTCTTAAATCACTATCACCATCATTATTTTCTTCACCACATTGTCACTTTCATATCATTATCACTGCCGCCACTATCACTATCGAGTGTATGTATGTACGTACACACAAACACGCACATGTATACCGAAACGTGTCAATTAACAAGACGCACACGCACACACACACACACAAGTACAGCCAGAGTTGAACTGTGTTGACTGTTGAGTTAGCTTACAGAGAGTAGTGAGCGAAAGAAAATGAGCGATCTAGCGGTATATGGTAACACACACACACACACACACACACACACACACACACACACACACACACACACTCTCTCTCTCTCTCTCTCTGAAAGATATACTGTATTAATGATAGGGTTAAGAAGAAATAATCGAAATAGCAATATATGGTAACTTTTTTTTCCAATATCTCTCTCAGATCGTGTGGATTATATTGTAATATTATAATGTTAATGTTTGTTGCCAGATTTCGCTAACTTTATTTATAAATAGAAACTTTGGCTTTATTCTGGTTACTCCAAAAACCTCCAGGAAACGGGATTAGTATAACACTTCAATAGATTTCCCGTTGCCTGGAGTAAATTGGAGCCTTCAGCAGACCCACATAGTCTCCCAGGGCGAAATATTCCTAATATTCTTACCACTTCCTACCGATAACAATTCTCCTGAATATTGCCGTAATTTTTGACTAGTTTTGTAAAGGTTGATCTACTTGTATATTTATCAAAACTATACTGAGATAATTGTTAAAGATAGTTAAAGAACAGGGGATACATTTGTAGATAGAACATTCAGGAAAATGATAATATGGCAACTATTCTCTCCCTACCTTCCTTCCCTCCCTCTCTCTCTCCCTCCCTACTACTACTACTAGCTCTCTCCCTCACTCTCTACGGCATTCCTAAGAGCTAGTTCTGGTTCCTCTACTACTACTACTACTACTATTACTTTATATTGGTCTTTCTTTCTATTATTATTTTTCAATCACGTTTCTCTTACTATTCACGGAGAGAGAGAGAGAGAGAGAGAGAGAGAGAGAGAGAGAGAGAGAGAGAGAGAGAGAGAGAGAGAGAGAGAGAGAGAGAGAGAGAGAGAGAGAGTTACAAGGAGTTACAAGGACAAGTAGCACCTCAAAAGGTCTTACGACCCATACCAAGGAGGTACCGTAGGTGTAGTAGTAGTTGCTAACTAATAGTGAGAGATAAAGTATAGTAAAGAGAAGGCTCTCCCCACCCACCTCTCCCACCCGCATTGCGGGTATGGAAATGGAAATGTACCTAACCCGGGGGAAAAAAAGGCCGGACTAGGAAATTTGTGTATAGGAAAGGAGGAAACAATCCCTATAACTCTACCAGGCTTGGCAGAACTTTGTCTAACTGTTTCTTGAACTGTTCTATCGATGAACTATCAACTACCTCTGCTGGTAGCTGATTCCAGACATTGCAGATTTTATATGTGAAGAAATTACCTAACGTATTATGGCGGAAGCGTTTCAAGTCTAGTTTCCATCCATGGTTTCTAGTTGCATTAGTGTTTAAGCTAAACAGGCACTGATAATCAATGTTTTCATATCCACGAAGGATTTTGAATACTTCAATTAGTTGACCTCTCAAGCGTCTGGTCTCTAATGAGAAGAGACCTAGTGCCTGCAGCCTTCTCTGGTAGCCCATGTGTTTAATTGATGGAATCAGTTTGGTGGCCCTAGCCTGGACTCTCTCAAGCCTCGCAATGTCTTTCTTGAGAGTCGGCGACCAGAACTGCACAGCATATTCCAGATGTGGCCGAACCAAAGAATTGTACAGAGTGAGGACTATCTCTTTATTTCTAAATCTAAATTGCCTCTTTATATAACCAAGAAGCCTCTGGGCTTTCTTCTCTACTGCGAGGCACTGTTTGGAGAATTTGAGGTCACTGCTGATCAGTACACCTAAGTCTTTCTCCAAGTCAGTACTACTAATTTCACTTCCCAACAGAGAGTAACTGGCTCTCTGGTTGGCAGGACCTATGTGCATCACTTTACACTTGTCCAAATTGAATGGCATCTGCCATCGTTCAGACCACTTTCCTACTT
>JAWZYT010001543.1:5000-22928 GCA_034508575.1 Petrolisthes manimaculis
TTACTCTAACATTCATTTTATCTAAATTTCCATATTAAATTTCTCTCCTTTTTAACTGTTTCTTTAACTCTCTCTCTCACACACACAGCCACACACACAATAAGGCTTCACTTCCTTTAGGCTCCGGATGTGTGTTAGAGAGAGAGAGAGAGAGTGAGAGAGAGAGAGAGAGAGAGAGAGAGATAGAGAGAGAGAGAGAGAGAGAGAGAGAAGAGAGGAAAGCACTGGAGCAAATCACTGACCTACACACAAGGTTAAGGATACGAACACACACACACACACACACACACAGTAGGCTACCCAACCCATTTCCCTTTATTCAAGAGGGGGAGGGGCTCAACCAGGGGTGGAACACAGAAATTAGAATACAGAAATAATTGACAGAACTATCCAGTGAAATGAGTCCCTCTCCCATCCAATCCACCTTTAAAGGTCACGAAATTCCCACCACACAAGTTCTTACTTCCATGAACAAAGCACATGCATTTAGACTTTATAGAAGGAGCCATTCCATGCACTGTCAAGTTATATCCGGTTGCCAGTATTAATCGTACCTAATTTCTTTCATTCTTGCCCATCATATGAATGTAAGTGTTTTTTTGTTTCATTCATTCTAATTCAATGCTTTCTTTTTCTTACCCTGTTATTCACCATACATTACTATTGTATCCAAGGTCTTCCCCTTCTTCTCTGCTTCTCAAAAGGTTTCTCATATGATCCCCAACTACTTATGTCCTATCCATTCTTTCCACATGCACATACCATCTCGGATAACTCCTCTACTCTGAGAAAGTTACCCCACCGGAAATCTGACTATGTTAATAACATTAAAGAAAACATTTTGGTAGTTTGTGATATAAGGAACGAAACTTAAGAGTATGAAATATTATCTTCCTATAAATAAGATCTTTATACACTCCAGTCATGTCATGTGAGTAGATGGTCATATCTGCCTTATGATTTGGCATAAATAGGAAATTTGTGTTACAGTTATTACCCCATATATATGTATCTGAAAGTATATTAAATGTGTAACAGCACATACTGTATACATAATGTACTGTATATACTTACACTTATATAAACATACATACTGTCCATATACTGATTGATTAAGGCATATAATTCAGTTATTAAGAGAGAGAGAAAGAGAGGGAGAGAGAGGGGCAGGCCAGTACAGCATGTGAGCTAGCTTTATACTCTGTAAGTGTAAGGTAACCCACACACAGACTCTCTCTCATCAATGGCTATCACTGTCTAACTCAAACTCAATCTCAATCTCTCTCTTTCTCTCTCTCTCTCTTCATATACATTTACTTATATCTATCTCTATATCTACAGTATCTCAAACACACGTATGTTAATATTATTATTATAATTGTAGTAGTCCTACTCATAGATATTTACTTAAAACAAAGAAATAGATATACATATATATATAGATAGGCTATATGGAAAGAAAAGCAGAAAGATGATTAGACTGATAGGTAGATTGAGATAGATACAATACATAAATAGATACAGATAGATCTATAGATAGGTTGGTATAGGTAAGTAGGTAAAAAGATAGACGGGTTTCAAGGATAGTGGGGGTTGATTATCCTATCACACTGAGCTAGCTCACATCTCTCTCTCTCTCTTTCTTTCTCAGAGGTACACACATACCTACATACAAAATGTCTATCTGTCTCTTCTTCTTTCCCTCTCTTTCTCAACAAACTTACACAGTACTGTACATACATTTTAAAATATTCTATCGCTCTGTCTGCTTGTATGTCTGTCACACACACACACACGCACACATTTCACCTACATTCTTGGTAAACCCATAAACATGGTCTAATTTCCTTCCTACTTTCTTTCCTTCACTCTCTCTCTCTCTCTCTCTCTCAATTAAAACACAGCAGAATGACTTACATACAGACATAATTAAAATTATAGATAGCAGTAAATAAATAAACAGAACGAGATAAAGAGTTAGATTGATAAATATTTCTGATTTTATTTCTTTATACTCTTTTTCTATATTTATCATTAATTCATTAATTTATTCCTCCCTTCAATAATTAGATACATAACACAGCTTGATACCTAGACACAAATCTCTTCTTTCATTCCTTTCTGTCTCTATCTCAATAAACAGACACATAGACAGAAAGATAAGACACAAATACATAGAGAGCTAGAACTTGACAAACACAAGACATATACTGTACAATACAGATACAGTACAAAGGAAATTGGGAGATATACAAAATACGGATTAGAATTTAGATAAATAGATACATTGACAAATATTGACAGATAGATAAAGACAGACATATAGTTAGATAGATATAATACAGATAAATAAAAGATAGGTACTCACACTTTGCGTTCTGCTGGTGATGAGGCAACCAACTCGTAGATCTGTGCACCCACAGCCTGTGTTGTCACAATGAAGAATGCACAGTTGTCTGTTGGGGAGGAATGGATAAATTGATAAGTATTCATATATACATACAGTAGGCTAGCATATTTCACTATATAATACACTTTTAAATATACAGTAAATGGAGAGAGAGACATAAAGGACGGGCATAGGGTGACATATACGAATGGAGATAGGTGTAAACAGGTGGACTATGTTGTATGCAATAAAGCAGGAGATGTAACATGAAAGAGACTGAAGACTGTAAGGTGGTGGCAGGAGAGGATGTAGATAGACGGCATTGGTTGGAGGTCTGTAAGATGACTGTGAAGGTGAAGGAAAGAAGAGTACAGCTTGAAACAAGGATCACATGGTGTAAGTTAAAGGCAAGTAACTGTTGTGTAAATTTCAGGAAGGGTGTGAGACAGGTAGGGGGTGGTGGGGAGGAGGAGATGGAGAATTGGACAACTACTGCAAATGTGGTAAGGGAGACAACAAGGAAAATATTGTACTGTACCTTGTGAGACATCTAGACAGATGAAGGAAAACAAGTAGACTTGATGGTCGAATGAGGAAAGTATGAGTATATGGAGAAATAGGCTGATGAAAAGAATTGGAATTGGCAGAGATGCAGTAAATAGATGAGTACAATCAGATGAGACAAAAGGTAAAGATAAAGGTAACAAGAGCTAAGGAAAAGGCATATGGTGAGATGTATGAATAGTTAGATACTAAGAAAAGAGAAAAGGAATTGTATAGATTGGCCAGACAGAGAGATTGAGCTGGGAAGGATGTACAGGAAGTTAACGTGATATAGGATGCTGATGGAAATGTGTCAATAAGTGAGTTAGAAGTGCTGAGAAGGTGGAGGGAATACTTTGAGGAGCTCACTTTGGTCCTCCCCTGTGAAATAAGTCATAGTAAGGGGTAAGGTTGGGCGTTCTAGAGTTGACCAGTTGTGTATACAAAGATGAGTACCAGTTAACTCTTGCACTAATGAGTTGGACAGAAAATAAAAAGAGTGAAACTGAGCAGCATGGTGAGTGTTGCATTCTCTTCTAAAGGGAGGAAGTATACATTAAGTGAGTTCAGAAGAGCAATGTCCAGTGAAATAGCAATAGAAGAGAGTGATGCAACTTTGTGGCAAAGAGAGAGGCTCCAGTGAACCAGTGTGGGGAGAGCAGTTGATAAATTAAAGTTTTTTTTTATTCCATCCGTCCATATCCATATCTATTTTCAGTACATATATTAACTAAGATTACCAAAGTAATCTCAGGAAGAATAGATGTAGAAGTCCAAACAGATAGATGAATAAACAGACAGAATGTGTGATAGATGTCTTTTTCAATGAGTGATACTAAACAACAACATTTCTTGCAATAAGCTGAGAGAGATAGTTGCTCTACAGTTTTATAAGGGATATTAGCTCCATCTCTCAACTAAAAAGAATAAGAAATAAAAGTAACCAGGTGTAGTCCTAAACACAATTGCTGTTAAACTCAAGGTGAAAGTTAATGACAAACATGTACTTTTATCATGCATCACTCCATAAATGATGGAGTAGTTCTTGAGGACATAAGAGAAAGATAGAGATGTTGGGAGATGGAAAGAGGCTTTGTGACAGTCAGCGGTAGAATTAGAGACAGAGAGGCAGAAAGTTTGATAACTAGAGAAAACCAATGGAAATATAAATAGTTTTGAAATAATCACAAAGAGACAGAACTAATTAAATATATAAGAGGAACAGAGAGCTAGGTAGAGAAGAATCAGACCGAATGACAGAGACTGACAGCCAGGAACCATGATAATCTGATAAAAGGACTGAGGGTTGATATATCTTTACACACACAAAGAGAACAATAAATAACAGGTAGTCACAAACGGATCGAGATAAACCATAAAACAAACTAACACTCACCTGTGGCAACCTCTCTGAAGAGCATGGAAGGTCCATACTTGATGATGGGTGAGTGTGTCAACTTGTTATCATCTTTGGTAAGGTTTTTAATGATGGAGTGGTTCTTTAGGATGTATTTGTCGTCTTGGCGTTGGAGGAGGACTATGGCATCTTCAAGGAGCAGCGCCAAGAGGTCTATGTTCTTCTGTCCTTTGGCCAGGCGCCAGGTTAGATTACCGGCGTAGATGAGGCGGTGTTTGGTGAGGTCCAGGTTCTGTGATGGATGCATCATGTTAATTTTGGGTTGTGTAGTTAATAAAGATATATATAGTTATTGATAAGTAGATACAGAAAGAGGCTTAAATATACAGATTAGGTAGTGTTTGGAGAGATCTAGGTTCTGTAACAGATATACTCTATGACATTTATTTAGGATTGTGTAGTACAGTAATGCAGATAGTTACATACGTAGATCAAGAGAGAGGCTTTTACCCAGTTCACACTGGTCTGTTTTCATGGATTCTGTCTCCGTTCGGCAAATCAAAGTGACATCATTAGTAATGACATACTGAATGGATTCCGTCACTACCATGAATTTGTCCAAAGTTAGCTTAATTTTATCTCTTCTATTTATGGAACCTATTCCAATTCCAGTCCACCTCCTTGAGCTATACAACCCACTTCCCACTTGTTATATCTACCGGTATGGTACAAGTGCTGCTTACCACTTATATACAGCACTGCAGTAGACAAAATTATGGAAGTAGATAGATACATAAATGGACCAACAAAGGTAATTTATTTTGCTTCCTTCCTTTCTATCCCCTTCTCATACCTTTTATAATTTTATCTATCTATCTTCCTTCCATGCTACTTTTTCTTTCTTTAACTCACTATTTCTTTTTCTTTTTTATTTCTATACAGTATTCCTTTCTCTTTTACTTTCATTCTCTCTCTCCTTAGTTCTCTCCCTTACCCCGTTCAACTATTCTGTGCCCCAGTCTTACCCCTTTCAAGTCCTCTGTGCCTCCGTCCTTGCGTTTGGCTAGAGAACTCTGGTCCAGCTTTCTCTGTATCTCTCTCAGTCTCTCGGTGTTCTCTGCCTCCCGAACAGCTGTGTTGACGAATGCCAGGATTTCCCGGGCTCGTTCCAGGGCACGTGAGATCCGTTCGCACTCCTCCTGTCTGGTATTGGGGTCTGTGTAGGAGAGCAGCGATTCCAGCAGAAGCGGGTACTGTGAAGAAGAGAAATGGGTTGCAGTGATAGTGGTACAGTAGTTGTTATCCTAAAAATGACTTATTAATGTTATTACTGCTTCTACTACAATGATAAAAAAATATATAAAAATAATACTACATTGTAGAAGTACCGTATATGCCGGTGTACAAGACGACCCCTAAACTTCTGGTGAAATTCTCAGTTGCAGTAAATGTTCGGTGTATAAGACGAGTACGAAATCTGAACCTAACCCCAACCCAGTCAACTGTGCAGTGGAAGCAGCACATATGGTCAATAAATGTTTATGTACATGAAATGGAAAAGTTTTTATATTTTTGTGTCTGCATCTAGTGCATCGTAAGGGAGCTTCCCTCAAGTGATGGTTTGGTCGGTAAATGTTTACTTTTCAACGGTACACAGAGAGTTGGTAAGTATTTTTGTGTATTCATCTACAGTATTGTTATAGTGTTATGATACGTGTACAGATGTTATGGTACATCCATTGTAGGGTGGAAACAAGGGTCAGGTAAGGTGGAGGGACTACACAGTGGAAGGTCCATCCCTTGGGTGAGACACAGTAACTTGGTGTCATTTGGCTGTTTTTAATTTTTACAGAAAGAATGTGTACATACATGTGTGTGCTAACAAGAAAAAAATTAGATTGGAAATGGGAATATACTGGTATATAAAAAGAAAGGTAGAGAAAAAAAGGGATGAACAAATTATGGGAGAGATGAGGTGCAGCGAGATGTGATGGACACACACACACAATAAGCGCCGTGAATGTGTTGACATACGAAGACATTATTTATTTTATTTACCGGTAACTTAAGGAGGAATATTCAAGAAAGTAGCCGATATGTACCATAAATTAAATAAGAAAGAAAACAAAGAGAGAGTGGGAAGGATGCATACACGAAGACTTACCCAACAACTCTCTGTGCACCGTTGAAAAGTAAACATTTACCAACCAAACCAATAACCATCACTTGACGGAAGCTCCCAACCATCATGTATCAATGAAACATGTATATATACAGTACTGTAATTGTAAAGGTAATGCCAAAAATATATTGAAGTGCAAGCATCTAATACACAGAATTTAATAGATATAAAACATTTAGTGAAGTTGAGTTACTGGTAAACTATTTACTTAAATCTCGTCACCTAATACAGACTGATTCACCTCACCAATTAAAGAGCCAAATTTTATATGGCTTCAATAGTCGTCTTGTATGCCGGCATATATGGTAGTTGTAAGTAACACAGTAAATGGTTAAGGTAATAGCAGTAGTAACGGTAATAATATTGCCGAGGAAAATCCAGGATCGAACCAAAATTCAACAAAATCCTAACTGGAACAATTGTAATATTGATAGTAGTAGTAGTAGTAGTAGTGCAGTATTGGTAATAATTAATATAGGAAATTCTCATTTTACACTGGTATTATATACAGTATGTAAAAAAAAGTGTGTGTAATGAATGTATGTACTGTAAACACTTCTTGTACACTACATTACACATCCATAATACCAGTGTATAGTATTATGCAATGAAGGTTTTCTGTACATATATTCATTAAACAAATTATATTTTACATACATGATCCCAGTGTAAAATATGAGTTTACTGTATCATATACAGAAGTAATAATTTTAGAACTATATTATTTTGATTATCATTATTACAAAATATACAGTAATACAGTATTTGAGGAAAGTGTGTATGTGTGACAAAACATCTTTCAATTGAAGGAAGAAATACTCAAATAAATAGATAAATGAAGAGATCAATGCAAAGACAGACACATCACTGGATAAAGAAATAAGTAAAGAGAGTGTCTCACCTTTGAAAGCCTCTGGAACCCCGCAGGAAGCATATCTTTCAATTGCAATCGTCGGCAAGCTAGGTTATTCTCCTGTTCTTGCAAAAAATTCGCAAGACGGTTATCTCGCTTTTGGCGTGTCTTGAGTCCCTCTAGCGCCAAGAACTGTGTGCGCATGTATTCAGCAGCTTGTTGTTGGAACCTCTCACCCGCCTCTCCGTCAAACTGAAATATACAAGAATTATTTAAGTTTATTTCAAGAATATATATTGGTTTAAATGAAGAAAAAACAGCCATGTTAGGTTGCAAACCACACCACACACAAGCCTCTCACCTCTAACTTCACTGCAATAATTAACAACAGCTGATTGGTGTAAAGAACTGTCAGAATACATGCTCTTATATAAAAAAATAAATTAGACTGCCTAAAACTTCTTATTCAAGTTCGTTTGTACTGCCAGAATATACAATTTTAATGTACAGTACAAACATATCATATTTGTCTCCAAATGCAGTGACCTGTGCAGTACTGGGGATGTGAAGAGTAAAGTTTATGGAACAAATTATAATTGCATGATAGATCACAGGTGTATGCTAGTGTCCTACAACTTGTATATGATAGATATGTAGATATAGTATATACATGGACTTGGAAGATAAATGGTGCTTTACAAATACAGTGTACAGTACAGTACAGGAATGATTGAGAACAAATTAATGATGAAATATAGATAGATTAAAAGATAAATAAAAATATATGGTTACATCCAAAATTATATTGTTTAATAAATGTCCTTAATATTTCATATGGATGAAGAGAATAATTATATTAAAAATTAATGAAATTATCTAAGGTATTGTAAAAAAAAAAAATGTGTTAAAAATATTGGAACGATTTTACAGATAGATAATGTTTTAAAAATAAAATTACTGAAAGTGGTTATTTTATGTAAGTACTGTAATTTAATGATTATTAGAATACTAAATATTAATTTGAATAATAAAATAAAAATCATGTTAGTTTTGTCTGTCTGTCTGTATACCTCCATCTTTCTTTCTCTCCCTGTCTGTCTGTCTGTCTTTCCATCGATTCCCTCCTCTTTTATCTTTATCTCTCTCTCTCTCTATCCTCACTCATTTTTCTCTAAAGTGAGCCAGCCACACCCTTCCCTTTCTCCCTTTTTTTCTCTCTATTTTCCTAACCTTTCTCACACTTTCTTGTTGTCTCCCTATCTTTATCTATTTATCATCCATTTATCTAATTTTACTGTACTGCTCTCTCTGTTTATTTCATTTCTATCAGTCTATCTATCTATTAATCTTATTTTCTCTCTTCTACTTCTAATGATATTAATCTCTGTATATACAGTATATAGTATATGTCACAGAGGTGAAGTTAGTAAATTACATAGACTAAAAAGTAAATAGACTGATGAAATGATACCAAGACAATTTTATTAGATGAGTTGAGACAAATGAATAGACACAGAAATACAGTAAATATAGACAGATAAATACATAGCAGATACAGTAAAGTAGACACAGAGATAGATCAAGACAGGGAACACACTCACTCATGCACGCACGCATGCGAACACACGCACACATCAAAGCACTTAAAATTAAACTGCAAAAATACTAACTGATAACCATCTTCAATAAGGTTCCCCATTAGGGGTATTTGTGTAGGTATATTTTTATGTATATATATCATACTTACATACATGATGACTCGCACACACATACTGTACTGTACACTTTCCATATGTATTTATGGAAACTAACTCAGCAACATACAGTACAGGTACTATTTTTTTTCACTTCTATATGGCTAGGTTGGGAACTATGGTGAAACATTTTCTGTAGCATTAGACATATCAACAGCTTTTGGTAATTCTGGTACAAAGCTATAATTTACAAACTGTCCTAATTCCATTTCAATCCCTACTTCTGTGCCTTTATCTATTATTTCCTTCCTGGGCCGTCTATAGCTGCTGTTGTAGATGGTCACCATTCTTCCCCAAAGACTATTAACAATGGTGTTCCTCAGGGTTGTGTCCTACCATCAACTCTCCTTTCGTTATTAAACTTCTTTGGTATACTTCTTCACTTATTCATTGTATACCAATTATTCCATTCTACACTACTCCATCACATACATATGACAACTGCCCATCACCACAGCTTTGTTTTACATCACATTAAGTAATCACATTTACATCACTTATCTTTAATTGGGACAGAGAAAAACTTGTGGTTTTCAATGCTTCCAAAACACAGTTCCTTCATCTTTCAATACATGCTTATCGTCTATATGAATATCTCGGTGTTACAGTATTTTCTCTCCAAGAGATCATAATATTATTATTATCTCTCTAGCAAAACTACTTCAAAGAAGTTGGGTGTGGTGCACAGATTCTGAGACTATTTCCCCCCATACAGTTATTGTCTCTGTACAGAAGACAGGGGTCTAATCCAACCCTGTATGGAGTACTGTATGGTTCTCATGAGTATAGTGGCTCAACACTCCTGGACAAGGTGGAATTAAAGGCCTTCCGTCTCATCAACTCTCATCCTCTTTTCTGATGCACTACAACCTCTCTCACATCACCATAATATTGCATCACTCTCTCTTTTATTGCTATTGCATTTAACATTGCTCTTCTGACCTCTCTGAATACAAGCTTCCTCCCCTCAAGGGAACATTATTTTTTTCACCCCAAATTTAAAATATTATATCAATGAATATTTACTCTGGAAATTACTCACCAAATATCAATGAATAAATCAAACATGAAACTAATTTGCAACTCTCCCTACCTTCCTTTTTTGCTTAAAAAAACATTAATATAGAAAGAAATATAGTGTATACACACACACATCCATCATAGTTGATTACAATATCATGAATACTCACCATATCAATGAGTTAATTATCCATGCAATTAACTTTAACTCTCCCTACCTTCCATTCTTACTTAAATGCACATTAATACTGGAAATAGTATACACACACACACAAACATCCAGGACAATTATAACAACACAAATACTCACCATATCAATGAGTAAATCCCCCACACGACTCACTGGCACTTCTTCCTTCCTCCTCTTCTTCATTGCCTGGTTAAACTGTGTGTGAATGTCCAGCATCTCGTCCAGGTTGGGAAAGAGCAGGTCTATTACGTCTCTCGGTAAGATCTCGGCCTGTGCCATTGGATCTTGGAACAGGTGCTTGAGAACTTTGAGAACTCGTACATGCGTTCTCTCAGTGTGGAACAGTTCTGCAGAGAGTTGTACAAGGTTAGACACACACAGTTTGATGATATGTACACCACATACTTATGGACGAAATTGAGCTTAAATGTACATGAATTGAAATGAATTGGATACTGTCAAAAGGAATATATGCCTGTATATAAAGTGTGTTATGTGTGTATGTGATAAGTGACAGAACAGCACACATCATAGACTGATGGATAGATCACCAGAGCTATTTAGAAGATTTACATATAAATCTAATCTCAGTCTACTCTTTACTCTCTCTTCTGTACAGTATCAGTACTCTTGAATAAAACCATAGTAAGAGAAATAATCTTCCGTATCTACAACCATTTTTTCTACTTTTCAAAAGTTGCTTCCCATTGCTTTCCATGGGTCTAAACCTTCACAAAATCGAACATTTCTGTTTCTTCTCCATCTCTGACAATTATTCTGGTTTGCATTCTCTTTCTGAAAACTGACTGGATGCTTCCATTCTATGCCTCACTTATATGCAGCACTCTTCCTACTTTTACAGTACAGTACATTACTGTAGTTACCTTTTTTATATTTTTTAACTTTCAGTTTATATATTTAAAGAACAAACATTTTCTACTTTTACGTACATTTTTCAAAAAAATTCCGTACTTCTCTCTGAATTCTCAAAATATCATCCCTTTTTGTGTTCTTTTCGGTTGTTCTTGTTACTACTACTTTTCAAATTTGTTAATGTTTTTTTTTTCTTTCCCATGTGTGAATGCACAGTCTATACATGTGTGTGTGTGCTTGGGGAACAGTTTTGTTGAAAGTTGCAAAAAACTGGGTGCACATGGTTTACAGATATGTACAATAGTAGATTCACAAATAAGCTAAAACAAACAAACTGGAAGACATAGATATAGAGAAGAAAAACAAAGAGAGAGAGGAGATAAAGAGAGGGACTAAGTATATGATTAGATGTTGCCAAGAGAAACTATTGTTTTTAATTCTGTCATGTGTGTGATAGAAATAGAAATAGAAATTCCATACACACAAAGATGGGTGCAAGTGTGTCAAAAGATGTAACCATTCTGTTTCCTCAAAGCAAGTGTGATTGCAATTTAGTGTCTATACATATCATTACTATTATCTTACTGTAATTTTATCTTGTCCCTTTCCATCTCTAGCAAACTTTTTCTCTTGTTCACTTACCATTTATTGTATCCTGTCTCTTTCTCTCCCTTGATGATAATTTCTGAATCTCTTCTTCACTCAAAAATTTCTCTAGTTTGGGGAGATCCACCTCAGCTTCTATATCTGAGTCCCCGTCTAAAAGCGGTGCTGGGTAGGGGGTAGAGAGGGATGTAGGGGTGGAGAGGAATGAAGAGGAGGAGGGATGAGGGAGAGAGGAGGAGGAGGGTAGGTGGCTTGTCGAGACGTGTTCTAGAGAGGGGCTTGGGCTCTCCTGGCTGTGGGGTATAGAATAGAAATGTATTAGTACAGTATATACAGTAACTCCAAAGCCTCTCAAAATCATTCCAATACTTTCTTTCACCTCTTTTGTATTATCCATTTTTCCCACATGCCCATACCATCTCATAACACTTTCCTCTATTCTTTGATCAAGCACTGTACTGTACAGTGATTTGTTCACACCAAGCCATTTACAGATTTCAGCATTTCTCACCCTGTCACTTCTTCGGACTCTACACACACTTCTCACAACATCCATCTCTATTATTCTTTCTTTTAATTTCTTACATATTCACAACAGTATGATGATGTGGGTATTAACACTACTTCATGCAATCCTTTTACAGTCATTGCACTTAGCCATGTAGTTCTAACAAAAGTGTTTCTATCACATTCCCTTCGGTTACTCTATTTTCCACATATTCCTCTCTTATCAAGGTACTTTAACTCTTCAGCCACCCCGAGATACATATATATAAATATATAGAGAAACTTCATGGATAGATAAACTGATAGATATACCCGTAGAAATATAAAATACAGAGCGAAGGCAGCTCAATATACAGTACAGTATCACTAAATCCCTCAAAAACTGCAAAAAGTGTTGTTATTGTTTCCTGTATTGTATTATTAAATGTGGAGAACAATGAATCAAAAGTTTTAGAATATAATAAAGATGGCTGCCGATAGAAAAACGTAAAAATCTGACTGATAAATCATATGGCAAGTTTCTTTTACTTGATGTTGATGTTTTAATGAATGGTCCTGTCATAATGGAATAATGAAATGAAAAGTGTATTTGTAGTATCATGATGCATTATAATGAAAATTATAATATTTCCTATGCTCTGTTGTGTCAAAATAATAATAATAATAATACGGCAGAATGGCAACATCCATGTCCTCTGTTACCCTACTTAGGGATGTAGGAGCCTGAGATTGAGACAGGGATGGGAGGCCAACCCTTTCCCAGTGGTGGCATAACATGAAAAATATTCCAGGGTACTAAACAGAGAGTTAACCTCAGGCAAGATACAATGCTAAAATTAATTAACCAACAATCTTAATATTAACAAAAATAAAAATTCTATTAGCTTTTAAGTTATAAAGTTGAACTGCCAATGGTTGTCTTTAATGAATTTTAAACACTACTACTACAATACTACTACTACACTATACTTTTATTACTATACCTTGGTGTAAGACTGGAATTTGAGGATGAACCAGAATGACCCACATGTAGACCAGACTCTGTATCTACATCGCTGTGGAAGAAACATGTAGATTAGTAGACGGATAAATAATTACATAATAATTTAAAAACACTAAATGTACCCTAAGTAAGTAGATAGAAAGATGCATTCACAGACAGTCATACAAATACATGTGATCCATACATATTCTGTACTATAAATACATATATATATTCGTATAATACAGTACTTAGTATATTTAGTATAAATTAATAGATACATAAGAATATATAAATACTGTATAGCAAAATCTCAAGATCTGGATTCTGTGACGGAATTGATAAGGTAAAAATTGTGAACATTTTATGTGACTACACTGTAGGCTGAAATGTCAAAATCCATCCCGTAAATAAAATAACAATAAATAAAAAATGATAAAACAGGACATTAGGAAATAATTGACATACTAACCTAAAAGAAACTGCTACAGAAAAACTACTGATCTATTATTTAAAATCCAGTTCTCATGACAAAGGTGATGAAAAACAGAATAGGCAAATGGAACCCTGGTAAGTTTGTGTGTGTGTGTGTGTGTGTGTGTGTGTGTGTGTGTGTGTGTGTGTGTGAGAGAGTTTTTGTGTGTGTGTGTTGGTGAGATGTTCTGTTGTATTGTAACTAACCTACAGTTACGGTACCGTTATTGCCACAGCCAGGCGGCTTCCCTGGACCGTGTCACATCTATCTATACAGTTTATCTATGACGTATTCAATAACAATTTATTCATTATGTATAGATCTATATATATACATACAACTACGCAATATTCCGGATTATTAATATCTGGGTAGGATTCCCCCGACATTAATAAGTTTTTCTGTGTACAGGTAAGGAACAAATAATTAAGATAGATAGATATGCGTATGTTACAGTTAGGGAGGGTGAGAGAGAGGCACCTAGCCAACGTCAACCCCCCCCCCCCCTTTCTCTCTCTCTCTCTCTTATTAGGATATTATTACCAACTTTATGACTCTCTCTCTCTCTCTCTCTCTCTCTCTCTCCTCTCTCTCTCTCTCTCTCTCTCTCTCTTCTCATACACACTATAATTATCATTCCATTGAACACAATAGTCACACACACGTTGTAGACTTCGGTCTGTTTCTCTGACATACATACATACATGCGCTGAGTCTCTCTCCCATATATGCATACACACACATATGCATACATACCAAATGTAGCTTCTCTCTTAATTAAACACACATACGCACATGCGATCTCTCTCATTCACATAGATGGACACACACAAGCACATATACATACATACAAACACGACCAGGGGAGGGGGAGGGGGAGGGGAGGGGGAGGGGGAGGGGAGGGGAAGGGGGATGAAGGAAGGAAGGAAGGGAGGGAAAGAGGAGTGATAACCATAACCATTACACCTTGACCTCTCTCTCTCTCTCTCTCTCTCTCTCTCTCTCTCTAATAATATACTGTATATATCTTTCTTATATCTCTATCTTCCTATCTATTTATCTATGTCAGTTCATAATGTATTTAACTACAACCCTCCCCCACCTTCTCTCTCTATTTGTCTATCTTATTCTCCCCTCTCTATTTATTTAATCATTGCTCAGATGTGTGTGTGTGTGTGCGTGTGTGTGCTTGCGTGTGTGTGTGCTTGTGTGTGTGTGTGCTTGTGTGTGTGTGTGCGTGTGCTTGTGTGTGTGCGTGTGCTTGTGTGTGTGTATGTGAGGCTAAAGGTGGTACGGTACGGTAGTGAAGAAGTGTCGGGTGGTCTTTGCATCGTCTTATACCCCAGGGTTCACATGGCTTGTAACCCTTCAGAGAACCATCCATTCTTTTCAACTACGACCCTATAAGAACCACTGATTCCTCTAGCTCCCTGTAGTTAGTTGCTTTAGAGGCTGGGGAGCGATTGAAATAAATAAAGACACTAAAATTACCCTTGTAGTGAGTAAGAAGAAAAGCTTGTAGTAAGAGGAAGAGCTTGTAGTGAGTAAGAGGAAGAGCTTGTAGTGAGTAAGAGGAAGAGCTTGTAGTGAATAAGAGGAAAAGCTTACACAATGACTAGCAGCAGTAAAGGGATATAATTTATTATGAACCCATCTCATCAGATGTTGGGAGTAACAGACGCTTCCATTTTGTCATAAAAAAAACCTTGCTATGGTTGCTAAGAGGTATTGGATTAATTACACATACTGGAGTCAAAAGAATGATTATATGCATGTAAATCCAAAATGTTGAATAGAATGTGTAATTTGTGTATACCGTATATTGACTTGAATGACATACAAACACGACATTTCCTCTACCTCCACAGTCCACCATGACTGCAGTTCCATCCCCTTGCACTCTACCATTTTCACCTCTTGATTCTTTGATGAGTACAACAGACTACCCACTGACCCACTCCTCACCTGATCCAACTAGAGGGTCTGCTGATGACACTGTTACTCTATATGTGGCACTTGGGGTTTAGTACTGTTTAGGAAGTATAAAGTGTCAATATAAGGCTGTGTATTATGTGAGACACAATTAAAAAAACCTGTGATTGTTCTTTGTAAACACGATCAGTCAAATACTATAATATGATGTTGAGCTTTTAGTAGTGATATTTTAGTGTGAGATAATCATTTCGCAGAATGCACATCTAGTTTGGGTAAATATGATATAAAAGGGGAGAAAAGAGACAGTGCTAGCTAGGCCAGAAAGATCTCATACCACATGGGAGAAGGAGACACGAGTGGAGGGGACAACAAGCACGAAGGAAAAGAGGGACAACAAGCACGAAGGAAAAGAGGGTCTGAAGGGGCGACACAAACCCTTAAAAATATTGTCCACATCTTTGCAGGGAGTATATAGGGTATAGTGTAAAGGTCTCCCTCCTCCACCTTTAGGCACATCACTGTACAACCATATTAAGGGGGAAGTACAGTGTTGGTAAATCTGGAGTAAATGATTCCTTCAAACTGGTCCAGGCAACAGGATACCATTATTTTTCTTTATCTGGGTGTGTTTTCTGGCATACTTTGGAGGAATCAAGGCACTGTAATGTACCAAAAGTATACTCTCCCCTTAAAAAAAACTGTTGTTGTTGTTGTGGGCATTTTGGAATCTACGTAGATTTCAAAATACTGCTATATAACACACACTTTACTTTATTGAGGCAGTTTATTTTCAAACAGATAAAGTTTAAAAGAAATCAGTACCCCTCCAATCCACTCCCAATCAATGATCCCTTGAACTATATATATACACACACACACATACAGTACATACAGATTCATTCTCTCTCTCTATCTCTCTGTCTGTCTGTGTCTGTTGTGGTCTGTGTTTCTATGTAACTCTCTCTCTCTCTCTCACACTCTCTCACTCTCTCTCTCTCTGCTCTCTCTCTCTCTCTCTCTCTCTCTCTCTCTCTCTCTCTCTCAGTCTGTCTGTAGTGGTCTGTGTTTCTATGTAACACTCACACTCTCTCTCTCTCTCTCTCTCTCTCTCTCTCTCTCTCTCTCTTCCCTATCTCCTTTCCTCCTTCGCACGTAATCAGCGGTGGAGTGAAACGGAGGGAATACCATTAAGCAGAGATAAATTTTCTCTCTCTTTCGTTCTCTATCTCTCATTCTATTTTCTTCTATCTTTCTATCTTATCTTTACCTCTTACTAGCTATATTCTCTCTTCTCTTATAATATTTTCTTCTATCTTTCTTCTTTATCTTTACCTCTTTCTATCTATTTCTCTCTCTTATTCTTCTTTTCTTTCTATCTTTCTTTATCTTTTTACCTCTTTCTATCTATTTCTCTCTATAAAGTATTGTGTTCTATCTAGATATCTGTAAGGATCGTTATCGGTTATCAGATTAGGTGGTGATCTGATTTCATTCTCCCTGTGTGTGTGTATTTTTTTATTTATTTTTTTTTTGCTTCTCTATTATTCTGTGTGTATTTTTTTTTTTTTTTGCTTCTCTCTATTATTCTCCTTGCCTTAATGATCTATCTATATACCTCAATCATTATTATATGTATGTTTTGGGGATTTCTCTCATCATGTTTTTTTTTATATTTTTTCTATACTTTCCTCTCTCGACACATAACAGCCTACACAATTTCTCTTCTCTCGGCTCTCTCGAGAGTCGTCCTCTCTCTCTCTCTCTCTCTCTCTCTCTCTCTCTCTCTCTCTCTCTCTCTCTCTCTCTCTCTCTCTCTCACACACACACACACACACACACATTACTTCCCATTCTCTCACTTTCTTCTTTTCTCACTATCATACTTCCCTACTTTCTCTACATACATTCAATCTTCCCTATACAGTATCTCTCTCTCTCTCTCTCTCTCTCTCTCTGTCTCTCTCTCTCTCTCTCTCTCTCTCTCTCTCTCTCTCTCTCTCTCTCTCTCTCTCCCTCCCTACCTACTATTTTTTCCCTCTCTTTCCAGGTCAAATCCGATCACATATACCAACACATACACATGCACATACATACATACATACATACATACATACATGCATATACAAACACACATACATACATGCATATACAAACACACATACATACATATACATATATACAAACACACATACATACATACATATATACAAACACACATACATACATATACATATATACAAACACACATACATACATACATAT
>JAWZYT010001544.1:0-15000 GCA_034508575.1 Petrolisthes manimaculis
CTAGGATCTATTGAACAGCTGCTTCCCCACGACTTACTTAGTACCAATAACTACTCTACCAAACTTAGGCTTGCTGACTTTCTTCTTATGTTTTTACTCTCTCTGGTTCTGACTATCTATCTATCTATCTATCCGTATATCTATATATCTATTACTATATTTATCTATCTATCTATATCTCTATCCGTATATCTATTTATCTATTACTATATTTATCTATCTATCTATCTCTCTATCCGTATATCTATATATCTATTACTCTATTTTTCTATCTATCTATCTATCTATCCGTATATCTATATATCTATTACTATATTTATCTCTATCTATCTCTATCTATCTCTCTATCCGTATATCTTTATGTCTATTACTCTATTTTTCTATCTATCTATCTATCTGTCAATCTATCTATCTATTATATACTATATCTATTTATCTATCAATCTGTCTATCTATCAATCTGTCACCATGTCTGTCTATCAATCAATCGATCTGCTTCTCATTCCCAAGTCGAATTACAAAACCATTTAACTCTTCTAAATCATACTTCTGATTTTATTTGTCTCTTTCTTACTCTTGCACAACCCTCCTCTTTTTCCTTTCTTTCTTTCTCTCTCTCTCTCTCTCTCTCTCTCTCTCTCTCTCTCTCTCCTCTCTCTCTCTCTCTCTCTCTCTCTCTCTCTCTCTCTCTCTCTCTCTCTCTCTCTCTCTCTCTCTCTCTCTCTCTCTCTCTCTCTCTCTCTCTCTCTCTCTCTCTCTCTCTCAAGAAGGATTATCAGAGACTGTGTCCTTGATTAATAATAACTCCACTCTACTTCTACAAACTTCTCTTAAATTCTCAGCATGGCTCTCTTCACTCTGCCCTGGCTTGCTTCCCTCATTCTTTTGTTGTGTGTTGATTTTTTTCTCTGGTTAATTAACAGCGGCGACTTTTATTCACACTCCCCTAACCCTCTCGAGTAGACGCACAATATAATCTACAAGTAGTACACTCGTGATACATAATTTCTGACCAGAGTGTGAGGAGCAGAAAGCTTCGAATCGCCTGGTATTACTCATTTCCCCACCCAGTACACCTATAGAGGCTGAGTTCGAATGCAGGCTATGTGTGTGTGTGTGTGTGTGTGTGTGTGTGTGTGTGGTGCCTGCTAGCCGTTCGTCTCTGCCGGCGAGGGATTACGTATCACTATAAAAAAAAATAGTGTACCAATGTCAAACAAAAACACTTTAAAAACACCAGGCACCGTTGATACTTATAAAAATTCATATAAGAATGAGACATAACAATATAAACCTGTAAACATGAAGCATAAGAAAAATAAATCACGAAAATAAATAATAATTCCATAGAAGAAGCGATTTTTTTTTTTTATTTTTTTTTTTAATTCCGAGCAGAGAGGTTAAAGGAATTATTTACGTACCGTGGGAGAATTACTTAATTAAAAGGTTTCTTGATCCTCCAAACGATTTCACTACTATACTGATGTTGCTTTTTTTTTTTTTTTTTTTTTTTTTTTTTTTTTAGGAATCACTATAGCCTTCAAATTGACAGACCACAAAATATTACCCCCCCCTCCCCCTCCCCCCTGCTTACAGTCCTCAGAGTATTACGGCGTAGAAACGTCTAACTAGTCGACAGATATTTTGCTGACATTGATCAACACATACATACACACGCACACCACTATATACACACACACACACACACACACACACACACACACACACACACACACACACACACACACACACACACACACACACACACACACACACACACACGCAAGGCAACCCGACAACAATAGCGAGAATCCTTCGTTACGCAGCCGGAGAAAAATACACACAAACACCACCGGCTTTGTAACTCAACATCAAAAGGAAACACCGACTCTCATTGGCTCTTGGATAGTCGAACACATATATAGACAAATAAAGATATAAATAGACAGTTAAATAGGTATACATATAGATAGATAGAGATGTACAGATAGATATATAGATAATAGCTAAACTGATTGGTAAATAAAGATATAAATTGACAGTTAAATAGGTATACAGATAGATAGATAGAGATGTACAGATAGATAGATAATAATTATATAATTACACTGTTAAATTGGTATACAGATAAATAGATACAGATATACAGATAGATAGATAAATAATAGCTATACAGATGGATAGATAAATAGTTATACCATTAGAAAAAGAGGATATAATATAAGAATTTTGTCTGGGAGATAAATTTAAGGAGACTGACAAACAAACATACAGAAAATATGAAAAAAAACTCTCTCTCTCTCTCTCTAACACACACACACACACACACACACACACACACACACACACTGAAACACCTGGAAGACATGTCACATCATAATATGTTTATAACTTGTCACAACCTACAGACGCCACATCTCCTCTTTCCACTTACCAAGACACGCTTACAGCCACAACCAAGAGAACACCAACACACACCCACACAACTATACTATAGGTTACACCAGCGTCACCAAGAACTCAGTGTCCGGAGGGAAGAAGTTATGGAATTGGTGTCCAATTATTATATGTTAGGGAAGGGAAGAAAAGGAAGCAGGGAGGGAAGAAATGAAAACATGAATGGAAGTAAAGAAAACTTGGATGGAAGTGACGAAAACATGAATGGAGATAATGAAGATATGGAGGGAAGATATATATATATATATATATTATATATATATATATATATATTATATATATATATATATATATATATATATATATATATATATATATATATATATATATATATATATATATATTCTACGTAAGCAAAGGATATATTTGTACTGCAGGAGGTTCCAGGTGACGGAACATAACTAACTTGCTGAGGAAAAAATAAAATTGCAATCTATGAAATTACCAATAAATCTTGGACGAAGCATTGGGGACCTCCTTTAACTAAAGCACCTCTCTCTCTCTCTCTCCTCTCTTCTCTCTCTCTCTCTTTCTCTCTCTCTCTCTCTCTCTCTCTCTCTCTCTCTCTCTCTCTCTCTCTCTCTCTCTCTCTCTCTCTCTCTCTATATATATATATATATATATATATATATATATATATATATATATGTTTCATGTGTGTGTGTGTGTGCGTACGTGTTGTCCTGAACCAAAGTACAGGCACAAGGCTTACGCTCGGTAAAAATAGACACCAAAGCAGGTGTTCCAGTACATAATACCAATTGGCGAGGTTTCTGTACTCTCAGCTGATGATGGAGTGAGTGGCAAGGAGCTCTTCTCCTCAGCTCTCTGGTAAAGCCGATTACACCAGTTTTTAAAGTAGGTGCAATGTTGCCACAAGAGGCTCCCAATTCAGACTGAGAGATGTTTGATGGTGGGTTTAACTCCAGTCTTTTTATCAACATTAAAATATTGAATTAGAATGGAAAAACTGTTTCCCACCGTAATTGCTATAATGAAATTTAATGTTATTATTCGGATTTACTTTTTTTTTCGCCTGTAATGAATAAGGATAGTCTTAATTTATAATTGACAACCATGCTATTATACTCGTTGATATGCAATTCGTATTATAGCCACATAAATAGTATAAATCTATGAAGTTTTTCGGAAATTATCAGGCTACCGATGCCAACAAAATGCGTTTAGAAACAGACTACTATAGTATAGCCAACTATCCTCTACACATACACACACACACACACACACACACACATACATCACCCAACCACCCCACTCAATACACACACACACAAACACACACACACACACACACACACACAGACAAATACTTCACAACACTCAGTACTCCTCCCACCAACACCCTCACCCACCTACCAACACCCACACCCACCTACCAACCAACATCCCCCCCCCCTACACACAATCACGTGAATACTTGACACACTTGAATCTTCCATCTATCTTCCTTCCCTTTTTTATCTATCATTTGTTTTCTTCATCTTTCTCCTTTTTTTTATTATTCTTTTATCCTTCCCATTCATTTTCCCCTCCATGCCTAGTAGCCATTTCCCTTTTCTCCTTTCTTCAATTCTTCCCTCAGTCCTATCTTTCCATTTCTCCTCTCATTCCATCTCCTCTTTTCTTCTTCCCCATGCACTGTTTTCCATCTCCCCATCCTTCCCTTTCCTTTCCTTCCCCCGTCCCTTTCTTTCCCTTCCCTTTCCTTCCATCTCCCATCTCCTTTAAGGGACCCTGTGAAGTAGTAAACAAAAATTGAAGGTAAATGAGTCGTTCAAATATTGCCACGAAACACCACCTACAGGGAAGGAGCTTGTTTCGTGGCATAGTCAGGAGGAATCAGGAAGCCTCCAGTTTTCATACCCGATCACAGGGTCCTTAAGCCCCCCTAACCCTCAACCTCCTAAGCCTCTCTTTGAAGTACTGGGTCGCCTTCTCATCCCTGCTCTCCTCCACAAACTTCACATATATACTTCTTTTTCTCCACACCCTCCTGCTCGCCTCCTTTTTTCCGTCGCT
Organism: Petrolisthes manimaculis; assembly: GCA_034508575.1. NCBI lineage: Eukaryota > Metazoa > Arthropoda > Malacostraca > Decapoda > Porcellanidae > Petrolisthes > Petrolisthes manimaculis. The sequence goes on from JAWZYT010001544.1 coordinate 4,498, forward strand.
AATTCATTTTCCTTGTATACCCCTCCTTTAAAATTTCTTACTGCTCTCTCCCATTTCTTCTCTAATAAGCTGTATCTTTTTCAATCTCAAGCTCTTTTCATCTATTCTCTCTCGCATTTATCCCACAAGTACTATAAATAGTCCTTCCTTTGCTCATAATATTATGCTTTATAATGTTCTATTCTCAAGTGAACAAGTCCTTATCAAAAACGTTGCCTTTATCGATTGTCAACTTATTAAGACTGACTAGATACATAATCGGTGTTTCTCACTTGGTCATCCTTACAATACACCACATGTCCCTGCTCCAGGCTCGACTAAACACATTCACTTCGCCGACTCTGGAATATCGATGCATCCCTAGTTTCCATTATACAGTACAGAACATATTATTTGAGTTGCGATTTTACGAGTTATATCGGAGAGACGTTATAAATATATAGAATGATATACCTGGAGTTCTCTCTCTCTCTCTCTCTCTCGCGTTCTCTCTCTCTCTCTCTCTCTCTCTCTCTCTCTCTCTCTCCTCTCTCTCTCTCTCTCTCTCTCTCTCTCTCTTTTTCTCTCTCTATCCCTCTCTCTCTCACTCTCTCTCTTTCTCTCTCTCTCTCTCTCTCTCTCTCTCTCTCTCTCTCTCTCTCTCTCTCTCTCTCTTTCTCTCTCTCTCTCTCTCTCTCTCTCTCTCTGTCCTTTCATGATTCTTCTCTACTGAACATATTATTAAGCTACACCAAACCACACTACACTACACCACACCACACCACACCACAACACAGCACAACACAACACATCACACGCCAAGCCACCTAAACCACAACAAATCACATCACACACCACAACGACACATCTTCCCTCTCCTCTCCTCTCCTCGATCCTAACAAAGCTACGACTGCCACTCTCCCAGATCACAACATACTAGGTTTTCTGTTGAGTGAATTGCAAGGGTCGGTAGGGAACAAGCGGGACTGTCAAAGTTTGTGTGTATAAAGTAGCCCAGTTTTTATGTGTCTACAATCTTGAATACTCTAATGGACCACTAATTGGATTGTGTTAACTTTTTCACTTGGGTAGAATGATGATCTTGTGTGATGAGAAAAGATGACTGGTTGTCCTAGAGAGAATCATCAGCTGGCATGTGTAGGAAAAGCTGAATAAAATTTATGGTGACGGCCGTGGGACTCGCCCCACTCTACAACCCACTCGTCCGCAGGGAGTCTGAAAAGGAAGCATGTAGGCGGAAATACGAGTAATAATCAGGTCGCAATGGGATGCAAAAATAATACTGGATACCCGGGCACACTTCCACGTAGCTGGTACAATCCAGGATAAAAGATGTCTTCCATAAGCTCTTATAATGAACCAGGTGGGAGGATATAACGATACATATTAAACCTTTAATACTTACGTCTTTATTCTGATAACAAAACTGGCTATAAAATCTAGCGAAACAGTTTATGAGCAAGTTGCATATGAACCGTATGCTGTATTATACGAATATTTCAGTTCCTCTTACCTAGATACGGATGGAATATCACTATTACTGATCATATAATTGATTTTCATATGAAATAAACAAGATCACTGCATAAGATTAAAAGAACATACTTTGAAAACCCGACGATAAACAGAATATATAGGTAGAGTTGAAGACATGATTTCGTGATGCATTGCAGGTGAAGAGGCTCAATTCCTCCCAATATCAAGTAACTTAAGGGCCTTGTGATCGTGTAAAAAAATTGGATGCTTTTGATTCCTCTTGACCATGCCACGAAACACGCTCCTCCCCTATTGGTAGTGTTTCATGGCAATATTTGAAGTACTCATTTACCTCCAATTTTCTGACTACAACACATGGTCCCTTAAAGCCTTGTAGAACATACCGGGGGCGAAAACATTGACTAGTGACGGCAATAATAAGCAGGTGGCAGGCAACAGTCACTGATTACCATTGAGGGACAAACATCTTTCCCCCGGGCTGTACCACGAATTCATGTGTCCAGGTGTACGTACTTTCAATAATACAAGAGAATGTATTTTGTTGATCCCTGCAGACATACACGTTTAGTAAATTGTTCACTCATACACACAAAAATACACGTGTACACTAATACACACAAGGACTGGCACACATACACACATATGATAAAAAAAATACTTAGACAGTCTTTTACCATTCTTTTTACGACGATCCATTAGAGAAGGATACAAAGAGTAATCCCTCCCTCCATTAATGGCTTTGAGAGAGTAAGGGATGAGTGTGGTGAGGGAAAGTGGAAAGATCGTGGAACGTTCATTATTTTCAGTATAATTCTTTTGACTTTTAAAGGGAACACAAGAAACTGAAGCATAAACTGAAGATTAAGAATAGTCTTCACTTCTATCACGATAAATACTTTCAATACTAATCGATGTATGTGTTTTGAAGGGGGAATTAGAGCGATGTTGCCTAGTCATTGTAATCAACTGAAACGAAAAGGGATCAGTGACTGAACTGAGATAATTAAATTTTGCTCTTGAAACCATTTTGAGGAAACATGGTCGTCCAGTTCTTTGACAATACTGTACCACTTTCAAAAGGTCTTCACTTCAGTCGAGATAAATAACCATCCCAGCACTTGAAAAAAAAAAATATATATATATGGAAAAATGTAACGAAGCCAATTAGCCAACTTTTTAGAAACGAAAGGTATTTTATGCTTCTGGAATGAATCCGTTTATACCCTTCCTGCCACTTTGACCATAAGCAGTAAAATTATTAACTCCCCGTCTTTAACCTATTCTTGGCCAGTTCAGTTATTCCTATCTATTGCCCTCTTTTACTTTCTTTTATTTATATGAAAGTATATTTAATATTGTCAGTGTGATAATTCGTACGACAACAAGAAAGGCAGTTTTTCAAAGTTTATGTATATACAATAACAATATACTTTGTTTTCATTGATTTTGTTTGTCCTTCGTCCTTTCTGATTCAATAAAAAAAAAAAAAAATACATGAAAGCTTATCAACTTGCACAGAAATTAGAGTTGTGTCCTCGATAACCATGTAAACTGACGAGCACTGCATGGTAAGTATTCAGGTGTGCTTCGAATACCTAGAGAGACAGCAGTAAATAACACACAATAAAATCTCCACTGGAATATCGACCAAAGCTGTTTACTTATTATTAGTGCTCGTGATTGTACAGTGTCTAGTCTCGCAGAAGAACAGGGTTGTATTAGATTCGATATAGTTTTCTTATGTTCATTAGTTTATCAATGTTTTATAAAGACAACAGATGATTCCACCTTGATGTTGATAAACTAAATAAATCATTTAGACTGACGCTCATTCCCTTTTGTATAAACACGTTTCATCCTACTAGCTTTGGGATGGGAAGGTCGAAAGGAAATGATGCAAAATTTCAATATATTATTTTTTGTTTTGTAAAATATATTCCTTTTTAAAATTCGATTGCGACTGTACACGAATTAAAACTCACAATGTCGTGAAAAGTTATGAATATAATCGTACCCACCGTTAAAATGACAAAAAGTTATCATTTATTGCTCTGATGATGAAAAAAGTATAATTCGGAACCGGATTAAAATGGAATTAGGCTAGATGATTAGGCCTGCTCTAATGACGAACAGGCAAATAAATATTTTTTAATGTCCTGCTTATACAGACCACAATATTATTATTTTTATTTTATTTTCATGAATATTAGTGAAATGCAATTCTGGACCATACAGCACCGTTCACTGAATACTGAATGGGATATATATATATTTTTTTTATGGCTCAATACTGAAGGGGAAATTTTCTTGTTGGTATATAATTGCATGGCTACTGTTTCCTCTAAAGTCCAAACGATGCCAGGAAACCAGCGACCTCAGTGTTACGAATGGGTATCTGTTTCGTGGCATTATTTGGAAGAATTAAAGACCTTCAATTCACCAACAAGACAATCTCCCCTTAAGAACCCTGTGATCGTGTATGAGAATTGCAGGCTTTTGATTCCTCCTGACTATGCCACGAAACAAGCTTCTTCCCTATAGATGGTGTTTTATGGCAATGTTTGAAGGACTCACTAACCTCCAATTTTCTCCTAGTGTGCATGCAGCGTCAACAGGTCAAAGCCTCCATCGAACGTCAAAACAAATAATAAAATAAGAAGAAAACTATGAGTGTTTATAAAATTGCAAACCTTTGAAGGCCAAGGTTGAGTAAACATCTTCCCTTTCCTCTTTCTCTCTCTCACCCCATAAGGTCGTCATATCCTCAATAGACTACAACATCTCACCATTAACAGGATATAATATAAGTCGTACCATATCATATTCTAAGGACAAATATTTCACCAGTATTTGACCCTCAATAATAATATGAAAGATGGTGGTGAGAAAATCTAAGGGAAAAATCACAACTATACAATTATCACCCTCTGTCAAAGTTAGTCCAATCATTTGTTACTACTGTTCACGAACGACGAGATACATGTTTCGTATAACAATTCGGGGGAAAAAATAAATAGCACACACATAACATTTGTATCATCATCCTAATAAGTAGACAGACAAATTGACACATAGACTGATAGACAAGTAAACAGGCATCCATACAAACAGATAGACAGAGAAGTAAACAGGCAACCATACAAACAGATAAACAGACAGATAGACAGACAAGTAAACAGGCAAACAAACAAACAGATAAACAGGCAGATAGACAGATAAGTAAACAGGCAACCATACAAACAAGCAAACAAACAGACATACAACTTAATAAACAGACAAGAAAACAGACAAACAACCTAATAAAAAAATAATATACTGTACCTAACCTCCTTGTCGGTGTTAATAAGCTTACACACACATCACACTCGTGGGGACTGAAGCGTAATTATGCCCTCGACTGTACATCCCGCAAAGATAATTAATTAATGTCACACAATATTTGCCGGATTTGAATAATTACCATTAATCGGATAATCGAAAGGGTAAGCTAGTTTATTCATGGATTACACTGCAAAATCCTATTGTTGTATATCATTGAATAAATATATATAGTTTTATTCCCTTTCTTTTTGTTCTATACACGAACCCATCTCAAATCCATCGTGATGTAGTCAGAAAATTGAAGATAAACGAGTCCTTCAAATACTGCCACGAAACACCACCTATAAGGATGGAGGTTGTTTCGTGGCATGGATAGGTGGAATCAGAAGTCTCCAATTTTTATACACGATCACAGGGTCCTTAACTTGAATATACACACAAAGGTACAGTTGCCAAAAAAGATATTGCGACAAATCTTGATGGAATTTTAACCATATGTAGGGACTATGAGCATGTATAACAGAAGGAAATATACATATCCTTCTGTAATACACACTTATAATCCCTACAAACAACTATGGACATTAATATATTTAATGTTGTATCAATAGTTGTCGCAGTACCTTTTTTGGCAACTGTACATGCCCTATACAGATTCATTAAGCAGGTCTGAAACGGGATATTACTGAAATAATGTATCTGGGTCGACATGAGTATAAATGTGGACAATGTATACTGTATAATTATATACTTCATACTCTTCTTTTTAAATGTCAATAAACACACAAACACACTTCCATCACGACAGACCACAACACGTACAATCACACAACTTATCATTAGTGTTTCTTTCCCTCAAACTTGATTTATTCTGTAATTTATCCACTCCTTTTTTCTCTATATTCCTGTAATTTACGTACTAATAACATCCGTGTTTCGTAATATCTTCTCTTTGTGAACCGCTCCGGACATTTTATTTTAAGAAACATATTCCAAAAGTTCGAGTTTTCAATATAACCAGACTGTATGTGTATATATGTGCGTGCATGCGTGACTCTCTCTATCTGTGTGTGTGTGTGTGTGTGCTATGTATGCATGTATGTATGTCATGTCCCAATATCACTGACGTCGTCCTGTATATGACCAGTGGTCAGCCAGATACGTGGTTCTCTGGCCAATATCAGGTTTTACATTTGCATTGTGATAGATGGATTTGCCCTCCAAGCCCTGCAGTGACCTGCCTTACCATTCCTCTTCTTTTTCTGGCCTTCCTTGCCTGTCCTTATTAACTTGTTTTTTGTCCTATCTATTCTTGACTGTCCTTATTTCCTTGTTTTCTGTCCTGGCTTTACTTTCCTTGCTTTCTTTTGTTCTACACTGAGTGCATCATATGTTATAACTTGGGCTTGTATTCACTCCTTAATTAATCTGAACTACCTTCCCTGCACCTATCATAACATTCCCTTCTTAACCTTTTCTCTCATCCCTTCCCTTCCTTTCCAATCTTACCTTGCCCTACCCTACCCTGCCCTCCAGTGCTCTGCTCCTCCCTGCCCAATAGCAAGGCAATATTATCTACGACTTCCCAGACTTCGCAAAAAACCGATAATGTAGTGAGGAATATTGGTGGTGAAGGAAGGAGGTAGTAGTGGTGGTGATGTTAATGGTGATAAAGGAAGAGATAGTGATGGAAGGGAAAATGATGATGATGGTGGTGGTTGTGGTGGTGGTGATGGTGGGATAATGATAGTGATGGAAGGGGAAATGATGATGATGGTGGTGGTTGTGGTGGTGGTGGTGGTGGGATAATGATAGTGATGGAAGGGGAAATGATGATGATGGTGGTGGTTGTGGTGGTGGTGGTGGTGGGATAATGATAGTGACGGAGGGGATAATGGTGATAATGATAGAGGTAGTTACATAAACGATAAGAACGTCACAAGTGTTACACAAACTAAGGACCATCACAATCATAAACAGTGTCGTCGAAAGTCAGAAGCCTAATTATTAACCTGGTGGCCGTTTGGTCTGTATGCCGGATATTATTGAACTTCGGATACGGTACCGTTCAGCAATGTGACAACAGGAACAACTTAACAACTTAATTAAAGGAGCGTTCTGCTGTGTGTAATTATTATAAGATGGATGGCATATTCAGTAACAGGTGATTATTTTGTAGTATACCAACAGAGGACAAACGATAAACAAATTCATGTACTCGTAGTTGTAAAATACCGTCTGGCGAACCACGTGGGACTCCAGACTATATAAATTATAGACTCAGTGAATCGTCTGAACTATATTTATTGACTTATGGCTCCTGTGGTCTGGTATGTACTGTATACTTACTGGTGAACGTAGGAACTGGCCATGTTGAAGAGGGGCTTCGGATAACCTCCACAGTCTATAGAGAGAAAACACGATCAGAGTTAGTTTTCAGTCTATAGATAATCAGTCAGGTACATTATGCTTTTATTCAGTTAAGGGACCCTGTGATGTAGTCAGAAAATTGGAGATAAATGAGACCTTCAAATGTTGACACGAAACACCATCTCTACCGAAGGAGCTTTTTACGTAACATGGTCAGAAAGATAAGAGGCCTCCAATTTTCACACACAATCACAGGAGGGTCCTTAATGGAAACGTTCATATACAATCACAGGAAGGTCCTTAATGGAAACGTTCATATACAATCACAGGGTCCTTAATGGAAACGTTCATATACAATCACAGGAAGGTCCTTAATGGAAACGTTCATATACAATCACAGGGTCCTTAATGGAAACGTTCATATACAATCACAGGAAGGTCCTTAATGGAAACGTTCATATACAATCACAGGAGGGTCCTTAATGGAAACGTTCATATACAATCACAGGAGGGTCCTTAATGGAAACGTTCATATACAATCACAGGAAGGTCCTTAATGGAAACGTTCATATACAATCACAGGGTCCTTAATGGAAACGTTCATATACAATCACAGGAAGGTCCTTAATGGAAACGTTCATATACAATCACAGGGTCCTTAATGGAAACGTTCATATACAATCACAGGAAGGTCCTTAATGGAAACGTTCATATACAATCACAGGAGGGTCCTTAATGGAAACGTTCATATACAATCACAGGAGGGTCCTTAATGGAAACGTTCATATACAATCACAGGAGGGTCCTTAATGGAAACGTTCATATACAATCACAGGAGGGTCCTTAATGGAAACGTTCATATACAATCACAGGAGGGTCCTTAATGGAAACGTTCATATACAATCACAGGAGGGTCCTTAATGGAAACGTTCATATACAATCACAGGAGGGTCCTTAATGGAAACGTTCATATACAATCACAGGAGGGTCCTTAATGGAAACGTTCATATACAATCACAGGAGGGTCCTTAATGGAAACGTTCATATACAATCACAGGAGGGTCCTTAATGGAAACGTTCATATACAATCACAGGAGGGTCCTTAATGGAAACGTTCATATACAATCACAGGGTCCTTAATGGAAACGTTCATATACAATCACAGGAGGGTCCTTAATGGAAACGTTCATATACAATCACAGGAGGGTCCTTAATGGAAAAATAACATACCGTACTTCTGATATTATCATTATGTTTATGCCCGTTAGTATACTATGATTATACACGTGTGTGGTATATCATATATATTATATACTGTACATACATACTTCATGTTTCACGACTCCATAACTGCTTAGGACCCTATATGAGCCTGAAATATAATAAGAAGTCGTATCCCAGTCTTGAGCAGCCGGCTTAAATAAAAAGATTAATCACTTATAAGGAAACTGAGGGACTGATGATTCCTCCAAACTATTCTATGAAACAGTTCCCTCACCCATATAGTACTCACATAGTCTGTTTTCTACCATAGCTTGGAGGAATCAGTAGCCACCATACGACATTGTTCCCGTAATTAGAGCGTGAGATAATCCAAGTCTAATGAGTAGATTGTTCAGTGACCTTTATAATGCTCCACTCCACAAAATATTAATAATAATAATAATAACAAGCACTGGGCTTCGCCCACCACGGCTACGCCGTGGGTACTTTTGCCTGCGGCGCTGCTCGCTCCGCTCGCACCTCGCTGCGCTCGGCCCCCTCTCGCCGCTCTCTTCGCTCGCCGCATCCCCCGTCGTTTTTTAGTAATAAGTATTTTTTTTTTTTTTTTCTAATAATTAACTTTTTTTTATTATTATTATTATATCTTTTTTTTATTCGTCGTCGCTGCCGCCGTCCCGCCGCCACCCCGCCGCTGCCGCCCCACTGCCGCCGCCCCGCCGCCGCCGCCGTTTTTTAATAATTAGTTTTTTTAATTGTTTTTTTAATAATATATTTTTTTTTTAATAATTTTTTTTTATTAATTATTTTTTTTGTAATAATTATCTTTTATTATTATTATTATTATTATTATTATTATTATTATTATTATTATTTTATTTTATTATTATTTTTTTTTTATTCGTCGTCACCGCCCCCGCCCCGCCGCCGTCGCCACCGCCGCCACCCCGCCGCCGCCGCCCCGCCGTTGCCGCCCCGCCGTTGCCGCCCCGCCGCCGCCGCCCCGCCGCCGCTGCCCCGCCGCCGCCCACCCGCCACCGCCGCACTTCCAAGAGACAGGGTACTTCTAACACATATTGGAGAACTGGGTAGCCTCCATTGACCTGAAACTCTATTACCTCCTTGAGTTTACCTACAGCCTTCTCCATACACTTCAACTTTACAGCAGACGTATCTCAAAGCTTATTATGGTTATCTATAGATCTTTCCTTAAACAGATAACAGTTGAGGGAAAGATCTCGCCCTACAAATTGAACAAGAATATGAAGAACTCTAAGGTATTGCACAAGCGTTGTAGTATATATTATTTAATTAAGGTGAAAGTGCAATGTTGGTAAATCTGCAGCGACCGATTCCTCTAAACTATTCCAAGCAACAGAACACGATCATTTTTGGTCATCTGGTCCTGTTTCCTGGCATACTTTGGAGGAATCAAGGCACTCCAATGTACCAAAAAAAAAATTACCACCTTAAATGAATCTGCAAATAACAAACTAACAATAACATAAGTCATTTCTATAAACCTCTTTTTTATTATCTTAACTTCTTCACAATAATGACGGCAGCATTCCATTATTCTTGACGACCAAGGTTGAAGGATAAAATTAATGAGGTTACTGAACAGAATGGATGGGATGGAACCTCACAACATTACCACTGATTTAACTACTTGTTTTATGTAATAAATACAAATTCACTGTCATAGCATAGCATCAGACACTCTTAAAGAATATACAGTAGTAGTTTCTGCAACCCCCTTATCCTCACACAACACAACCAAAATTGCTTCAGTCCTTTCTCAACCAACCACATCCATCAATCAGCTGACGTCTCCCACTATCAGGTTTGCTTTCTGCACGAACCTTTCACATGTGACGTCGCTGCCATGGATATTTTGGGAAGAATTCTAATATTACTCTTCTTCGTTTACACTTTTAAATAGTTTTTATTATTGCTACTGCCATACCAAATAAAATAATCCAACAAGAAATTACAGTGAAAACGTAAGTTACTGTATTATAATGTTGCATTACACAAACAGTTCTGCTCGTCTGTCTCACATATTTCCACTACCGTACAGTGATGTGGTTCATT
>JAWZYT010001544.1:20000-102499 GCA_034508575.1 Petrolisthes manimaculis
CCCCCCCTCCCAGTGTTCAAACTTTTGAAATTGCCAACAAACTCCTCAATTTTAAATCTAAAAGATCCACCACCCCAGTCGACCTCCCAATAAAAATCTACAAGGAGTTTGCAATTGAACTTGCCACACCCCTCTGCTCTATTATCAATGCTTCCTTAAGTCAGTGTAAATGTCCCACTCAATGGAAGACAGCATATGTCACTCCCATCCCTAAGATCCCCACCCCACAATCCCCTAGTGACCTCAGACCTATTGCCATTACCCCCATACCCAGCTTAATTTGTGAAGATTTTGTTTTTAATATGGCATATGATAACATCAAAAATTTAATTGACCCAAGGCAGTTTGGCAACATGAGGAAGTCATCCACCTCTCATTGTCTAGTAAGCTTTTTGGATTTCTTGCATAATGGCTTAGACAAACGCAAGACGTCACTGGCTGTTGCCTTTGTTGACTTCAGGAAAGCTTTTGACCTTGTTGATCACTTCACAGTTATCAACAAAGCCATAGCACTTGGATTACCCCCCTACCTGGTATCATGGCTGTGTGATTTTCTGGTTGGACGTCAACAGGTAGTGAGGTATAGGGGTGCTGTATCAGGGTCACAACCCCTCAGTTGTGGCGTCCCTCAAGGGACCAAAATGGGCCCCCTTTGCTATTTAATCCTCATTAATGATGCCCTGACCGAAACCCCTGCCAGGTGGAAGTATGTGGATGACTGTACAGTAGGGATTACAGTGGATAACACCTCACCAGACTATACACCACTACAAGGTATCCTGGACTTGCTGCAGGCATGGACTACAGTCAACAAGGTCACCATCAACCTTGATAAGACTGTAGTTATGCATTTCAACACTGCCACCACCCAAGTACAACCACCTTCAATAACTATGGGTGACCATCCTCTCCAGTTAGTACAGTCCACCAAACTCCTAGGTATCACCATCGACCATAAACTCAACTGGAAGGTACATGTGAATAACACGGTCAAGTCAGCCTCGTACCGTCTATACATGTTAAGACGACTGAGGTCACTTGGGACACCCATGTTGGAGCTTAGTACTATTTATAGCTCCTTCATCCTACCCAAATTGACCTACTGCTCACCGGCCTGGTCATCCTCCATTAATACCACCCAGAAACTCCAACTCGAGAGAGTACAAAAAAGAGCATGTAAAATAATACTGGGTGGCGAGTACACTGGGTACAACAATGCTCTCTCCACCCTCAACATGTTATCCCTCAGTCAGCTCCACCATCAGACACTACTCTCATTCGGCCAGGGACTACTACAACATCCACGTCACCGACACTTCCTTCCACCTACAATACCTCGTCCACCTCGTGCACTCCGTCACTCCAACATATTACAGCCAATAAGAGCCCGCACTGATAGGTATAAGAACAGTGCCATCACAGCCATTGTTCACCTACTCAACAACACATAGTCTATACAATATACTGCCTTGTTTCCTTCTATATATTTTATGTTTCTTTCCAGTATTTATATATGTACATCAATTCATCACTGTATATTTTCAGCTTCAGGCTGCCACTCTCATCAATAAAACCGTTTATTATTATTATTATTATTATTATTACACACACACACACACACACACACACACACACACACACACACACACACACACACACACACACACACACACACACACACACACACACACACACACACACACACACACACACACACACACACACACACACACACACACACACACACACACACACACACACACACACACACACACACACACATTAACATTTTCACATAAATTTTCCTTCTCATGTTTTCGCAATGTACTACATATATATATATATATATATATATATATATATATATATATATATATATATATATATATATATATATATATATATATATATGTGGGGGGGGGGGGGTGTACATGTGTCTGTATGTAGATTTAATTCATATACTATATGTCTGACATAGGGTTAATGCAAACTACCGCTAATAAATTTTGATACGGATCACAGTATAAACTATAGAGTACAAACAAATAAGTGGTACGTGCGTGTATTTTTTCTGACGCAGCATCCCTTGCAGTATATATATTTAAATAAATATATACTGCAACAAGTACACTGTTGTTGATGACGTGTGTGCCACATCAACGTATTGTACACAAACAATACACGTACACATCTCTGATTTCGATACATGTTCAACTCTACAGTTTGTACTGCGATCTTTATCAAAATTAATTAGCGGTAGTTGGGATGAACATCTAATATGGAAGAGTACACTCTACATCTTCCGTTAGAAGGATCCTTTGCTTTGGGGAACTGGAGAGCGAGTGATTACTTTTAACTCAGCAACAATAATATTCTCCTTTTCCTATACTAAAAACAATAGACTATTTTTCGGTTCAGTTTGTTGTTATCAAAATATGTACAAAACTTCCCTGCTTCCTCATCTCTTTCATCTTCCTTCATACTTACCTACCTACCTCTTTCCACCCTTCTCCCCTCCTTGCTCCACCTTCATATTTACCTACCTACCTACCTCTTTCCACCCTCCTCACCTCTTTTCTCTTTGCATTTGTACTTTATTCCTCAACGACCCCATTCAATCGTCCCATACCTTTTCTGCCTAAACACTCCTTTTCCTCCTATAACACTCCTTTCCCTCCCATAACACTCCTTTCCCTCCCATAACACTCCTTTCCCTCCCATAACACTCCTCTCCCTCCTATAACACTCCTTTCCCTCCTATAACACTCCTCTCCCTCCTATAACACTCCTCTCCCTCCTATAACACTCCTTTCCCTCCTATAACACTCCTCTCCCTCCTATAACACACCTTTTCCTCCTATAACACTCCTTTCCCTCCTATAACACTCCTCTCCCTCCTATAACACTCCTCTCCCTCCTATAACACACCTTTTCCTCCTATAATACTCCTTTCCCTCCTATCTTACTTTATATCTTTGGGACACATACCCTTTCCTATCCTCCCTAACCAACCTACTCAGCTACCGTACCCATATAAATTCGACCTACTCCGCTACCTATTAATTAAGTTACCCAAATGCACCTTCGTTTCCCCCTATCTTTTCAGTTACTCCATTACCCTTTCCTTTCTTGTCATTTCTAGCAATTACCCAAATACTACTTCATCACCTTCCCTTCCTTATCAGTTACTGAAATTCCCTTCCTCTCATCCTTTCTCTTTTCTGTTATCTAATTAATCCTTCTTCTCCTTCCCTATCTTAATTATTAACCAAATATTCATTCCTCTTCGAATTTACCCAAACACTCCTCCTTTTGTCTCCTGCAACCTTATGTTATGCCTAAATCCCCTATACTCCCTGTCCCAAACCATACTAGTGACTCAAATCCATCAGTCTTTCCTCAGCCCCCTCCTCCCACCTCTTCCATATTATGTTACACCCATATGCCCTAACCTCTCTATCCCCACCCATACCTACGACTCAAATCTCTCTCTCTCTCTCTCTCTCTCTCTCTCTCTCTCTCTCTCTCTCTCTCTCTCTCTCTCTCTCTCTCTCTCTCTCTCTCTCTCAGTCCCCCTTTTCTGTTTCCCTCTCTACCCCTATCCATACCAAGGACTCAAATCCCTCTCTCTCTCTCTCTCTCTCTCTCTCTCTCTCTCTCTCTCTCTCTCTCTCTCTCTCTCTCTCCACCCAGCCATCAGGAGGGAAACAAAGAGTCTGCTGTAGGAAATGACCGTACCACCCGACCGACATCTGCATATAAATCGTTGGGGGACCTGCTTTTTTTTTTATCTTTATTGTGGTCGTGGGTACGGTGGCTGTGTTGATTATACGCGTGGTGTTTGTTGTTGTTGATGCTGCTGTTGTTGTTGTTGTTGTTGTTGTTGTTGTTGTGATGGTGATAGTAATAGAAGTAGATTTGGTGCTGGTAGATACATGACGCATATATTATGTGTGTGTGCGTGGGGGGTGGGGGGGGGGGAGGTTCTGCATAAGCCGTGTGGTGATGGTGGTTGTTCTTGTTGTAGATGAAGTTGGAATGATGAAGTTGGGGTTATCATTCTTTTGATAGTTTTGGTCGTGGCGATTTTGACAATGTTCATTATTAACTGTAGTGGTGATGGTTAATGATTTCTTTATAATATACAAGCAGCGATACTCGACGTGTCCGGGTGAAGATCCTACATGTGGTTTTGTAAAAAAAATTCCTCTAATTGTTTTTATATTTTTATACAATGTGAACTTATTAGGAGGGTGGGAGGAGTCCATTATCCGGTGTGGTTGCTGGTCCCCCAGAGAAACCATGCCAGCTTTACAACCACAAAAGTTATCCATGACACAACTACAGTAGAAGGTGGCATTGTAACAGCCACGATTAAATAGCAAGGCCCGATTGGTGAATTGGTAACAGCCTTCGGGCTGCATGGGTACTGGGATCGACCCCCCCCCATTGGTCATTTTAAATCTTTTTAAAACATTTTTTGTAGGCTGAGGACGCTTCCCAGGCTTCATTGATCAAAATGGCGTATTACTTTTTACTCAAGGTGAAACGATGCGGCCGTGCATAGCGGCTAAACACACAGATGGAGTGTTTTATATATACAGATTATCATATCCTCTGGCCTGAAGGGACAATGTGCCAATTACCTATAATTAGGAGAAACGCAAATTTGGACTTAAAATTCATTGCCAGAATAATAAAGGGCTTATCTTTTGACGCCAAAGAGAATTCGTTTGATTTTTCATAGAACTGAGTCTATTCCTACGTTACCCAAATAAAAATATTAGTCTTTCGTCCCATTATAAAGCATTCGCTGGAGTTTCTGCTGACGGATGTGACGGAACAAATCCATTGAGTGAAAGGCATGATACTCCCACAAATACACGAGTCACTTTCAGATTTATAAAGTGTTGGCAGTCATTATACTAATCAATATATGTGGAACAGAATAATTATACCATACATACTTCCGCCACTAATGATGTGCATGTTAATTATTTCTATGTATATATATGTAGTCCGTAATTCACTTGGGAAAAAATATCATTAAGTGTGTGTGGGAGTAGGGGACAGGTTTGGAGGGGGACTGGGGGGTGGGTGGGAATAGGGGGACAGGCTGGGGGTTGGTAGAAAGCATGTCCC
This sequence comes from Petrolisthes manimaculis, assembly GCA_034508575.1. NCBI lineage: Eukaryota > Metazoa > Arthropoda > Malacostraca > Decapoda > Porcellanidae > Petrolisthes > Petrolisthes manimaculis. Next base: position 25,143 of record JAWZYT010001544.1, read on the forward strand.
CCTATTCCTGCACCCCCCCTAACCCTCTAAACCCACCCCCAGCCTGTTCCCCTACTGTTGCACCCCCCAAACCCCCCCAAGCCTGTCCCCCTACTCCCACACCCCCTTACATCGCAGGGCGTGGCTTGGCGAGTACGTTTCCAAACACTTGTATATTGAATAAATTATCTCTCCCCCTTGCACTTGTATTATTTTCCCCATTATAAATAATACATACATAATGCTCATTGTTCTCAGACAATGTTATCTACAACCTCGTTTTATGTTAATATCTATTTTTCTGATGGTGTGTGTCATTTTACCCTAACTTTGTTCAGGAGTTCTATGAGTCTAAAATCATGGGATATACAAAATGGAATGAATAGTTTAAATTACAGTTTCATCGAAGATTTTTTCGTTTAATTTTTTTGGTTCTAGAAAAGACGAGATACTATATTTATTACATTTAATCGATATGTAAACTTGAAAGACAAAACTCGTGGATACTACAGAGAGTAAATACTACTTCATTCACAGTTAACTATTTCATTGGTTCTTATTAAGGTGGTAATTCTTTTTTGGTACATTGGAGTGCCTTGATTCCTCCAAAGTATGCTAGGAAACAAACAGGACGAAAAGAGCAAAAATAACGATGTTCTGTTGCTTGGAATAGTTTGGAGGATTCAGCAGTTGCTCCAGAATTACCAAAACAAAACTTCCCCCCCTTAAGCAAAAATAATGGTGTTCTGTTGTTGATACCTCCTTCATCCCCGCTAAGGGTTCGTGTACAGTCGCACTCACTAGTTTGCAGTACAGGGAGTCCCAATGTACAGTCGCGGCACATAATCCTAGCTTGACCAAATATCCCCTTACACCCTGATCAAGGACTATATGCCACGACTGTACCTAAAATATACGTAGACTATATATGAATATACATGAACATATACCGAAATATATGTAATTATACCGAAATATATGTAATTATACCTAAATATACCGAAATATGTGTAATTATACCTAAATATACCGAAATATGTGTAATTATACCGAAATATACCGAAATATATGTAATTATACCGAAATATACCGAAATATATGTAATTATACAGAAATATACCTAAATATATGTAATTATATCGAAATATACCGAATTATATGTAAGTATACCGAAATATATGTAAGTATACAGAAATATACCGAAATATATGTAAGTGTACAGAAATATACCGAAATATATGTAAGTATACAGAAATATACCGAAATATATGTAATTGTACTTATTCTAGAGTACTATGATAAACAAGAGAGGTTGGCATACTTTGGAGGAATCAAGGCGAAGCTCTAATGTACCAAAAGTATATATTATCCCATGAAGGTAAAAAAAAAAAACATAAGACCGAAAATAAAAGAAGCTAAAAAAAAAAAAAAAAAGTGTGTACCATAATTTGTGTGAAGTTTTTATTTAAGGGGGAAGAGGTTCACTTGATTGGTGGTTTGGAAGGCTACTGATTCCTCCTAACTCTACCCAGATAACAGACGTCGTCATGCAGTGGTACTATAGTCTGTTCAAAATTTGTGTTCCACTATAGCCTCTATCTATCTAGCTTTTTCTATCTGTCTATCTATCGCTATTTCTATCTATTTAACTATTTCTATTTATATATTTATCTATCTAACTATCGCTGTATCTATCTATCTATCTATCTATTTCTATCTATCTAAGCATAAGAGGCCAAAAGGAACAAAAGTTTTGAAGAGGGTATAATAGTGCATCTGTTTCGTGGCCTATAGCTAGGAGGAATCAGCAGAGAGACCTACCAATTCACCAACGTGTAGAGAACCTCCCCTTAAAATTGTATAAATGCGCGTATCTCTGACGTTGATGCGTTTTTAAACTGAGGGAGATTAATTTTTCACCGAGATATGAAACAAATTGCAGGCGGGTTCCTGTTGCGTTTATACTCTTGGTGTTTTTTTACATTATAGCGGGTGCCTGATGTGTAAAGGAGAGATTGATTGATTGATGGATTGGTAGGTTGGTTGGTTGGTTGGTTGGTTGATTGTTTGTTTGTTTGATTGATAGTTTGTTTGTTTGTTTATTTGATTGATTGTTTGTTTGATTGATTGATTGATTGGTTGTTTGTTTGATTGATTGATAGATTGGTTGATTGTTTGTTTGTTTGATTGATAGTTTGTTTGTTTGTTTATTTGATGATTGTTTGTTTGATTGATTGATTGATTGTTTGTTTGATTGATTGATTGATTGATTGGTTGTTTGTTTGATTGATTGATTGTATGATTTAATAGCCAAGTGATTTGAAGTTTAACCTCCATTTTTCTATGTATGTATAATACAGATATAACATAATTCTGTGTCTTTGATTATGTAAGGTTATATATATATATGTGTGTGTGTGGGGGGGTGGGGTGTATCCTAGCAGGGAAGGTGAAATTAGTGGGAAAGAGAGAAAAAAAAAGAGAGGTAAGGTGATTGTGAGAACTAATGTGTGAATTTGTGTGAGAGAGAGAGAGAGAGAGAGAGAGAGAGAGAGAGAGAGAGAGAGAGAGAGAGAGAGCGAATGAGTGTGGTAGTGAGGGAGACAATAATAAGAGTGAGAACGAGTGCTAGAGAGAAGGGTGAGGGTGTGCATGTGACAGCGGTGGAGAAAAGCAAGTACAGACCAGGAAAGCAGTTGTTACTACACCTGTATATATTATAATTCAATAGCAAGTTCCCACCACCTGTACAACACACACAAGTACCGGATGTTACACAGAAATAATGTCAGAGAATAAATAGGAAAAATCTGCAATACACCTCTTTCCTTACTCACCCCATCCTACCTCATGTCTAAAAATAGTGTAGGAAAGATCAACAGTAAAGTAACCTCTTCCCTCACTCACCCCATCCTACCTCATGTCTAAAAAGAAAATAGGAAGATCAACAATAGATTTACCTCTTCCCTTACTCACCCCATCCTACCTCACATCAAAGAAGAAAGTAGGAAAGATCAACAACAAAGTAATCTCTTCCCTTACTCACTACACCCAACCCCTTGTCAATGAAAGGGTACATGTGTTCAACAATGGAGTATCCTCATCTAATGGTGTACCCTTATTGTCACGCCATGTTGCTCATCGAGGTATGATATTTTCATGTGTTGGGATTGTAACAAATGGATGGAAAAAGGTTAGTACAGAAATTGTTGTATAGTTTTCCCGTCGCAGCACACTCATCCACTTTTCATCTGTATAAATCTAGATGTAAGTACCTACACTGGGAAAATTCTGTGAACAGTAACTCTAATTATTTTTTCCATTCCTAACATACGTGAACTTTTCGATCGCTTCCATCTTCCGCTGAATCTTCAACAACCCACAGGAGCTGGTCCAAACTAACGGAATAAATGTCTCTTGCGTGTCTGAGGTTTATAATAATATTTTATGTGTTAGTGGTGAAACATTGACTGACATGCCCTTGAGATAATACGGATTTTTCTCCTGTCTGTACGATACTTGCATTCTCGGTGATGCTCGAAACTATTGTGAAACTTTTATCTTTATTCCCGACGAAAATATGAAAAACAACAACAACAATTAGTTGTGCATAATGAGTTGTTTCGAGGACAGGAAAAAAATATCACCCATCGAGTCATTAAGAACATTTTAGCTTTGTTACAGTACGCGGCAAGATCATCATAGCATCACTAAATGTTCTTTAGATTTCGTTTATTGTCATCTTATTTTCCGTACTGCAGAATTGCTGTGATGGCAAAATATAGACACTATGCAGTCTATATAAAGTTTATTCGGTACAGCAGCTGCTTTGAACTTTGCACACACGTCCTTTACAACTTCTTTTCCCTCCACACCCACTCTGATATAGCCTCTGATTCTTCCACAAACGTGTACCGTAGTCTATAATCTCTGACTATTCCTTCACACACACGTACTATACAACCTCTAATTCCACCCCCAGGTTCGTATTGACCCTTACCCTCCAAATTATCTGTTCTGTTCTATGCTGTACAACCTCAGTTCCCTTGCCCCTCTCCCTCAAACACATACGCAGCATAAACCAAGGACACAAACCAAAGCAGCATCTGTATCACCTGTTAAAACACCTGTTCTATGCACCATTATCTCACGCATTTTCCCAACTCAATACGAGTACATACATACACACACGTACACAGAGGTTCGTACATACTTTGTGTACCTGACTACCTGTGTGTCTTCTTCACTTTCCTATTTCCCAAAACCACACCTTCATGTGTACATACCTCTTTTAGAAGTGTACATCCGAAAACACATAGATGAGAGTCACTGCTTGTGGTCCATGATCACAAACATTTGCATATTTTTTGGTGTGTATTACCTCTCACTCATCACTTAGTGAATCCAATTGGTGAACTGTAGTTGGCTCTCTTTCAGTTCCCCTCTCCTCAGCTTCCCACGTTGTCACCATCCACGTATACAGGCTCCACCCACTGGTTGTATTACACCTCACCCTCGCCACCACGAACATACACACTCTTCATTCGGTTTGTATCATCCGTGATAACAAGACCTACGGTACAACAACAGAGAGAGTGAATAAGAACAAACATCAGAGTGAGTGCTTTCCCACCTGAGCAAGGACAAGCCAAGTAAGTAAAGTAATGAATGTCCCCTTCCAATATGCCAGCCAAATAAATATCGTTTTCTTCCACATATTATGGAGTGTCTCAATGTTAACGATACTGAGTGTCAACTTCCTGATTATTGCTTAACACTTGAACTTCATGAGATAAGAGGAAATGGGAATATGAATAAATTACCTGAGAATGTAAGTGTGTCAGGGCACCCTGATCAGGTTCTGATATACAGTAGTACAAGGTCCAGTGGAATATAAGTATTAACTGTGTTAGTATCAAATCACTTCCTAACTCAGAAGGACAGGAACTGAAAGAACACCTGTCTCATCTGATAACTAATGTTTTGCAAGACACTTTAAGATTTAATCTCACAACAAGTCTGGAGTGTGTGTATATGTATGGTTCATACACCATCACACATATAGTGGAGTATTATATTTTAACACAATCATTTTATGCAATATCATATTAAACACATCCAGAGTTACAGCACTTAAGGTGACTGTGTTAACTACAATAATTCATGCATGCATCCTTTTTCAATTGAACTTTTTTTTTTCATTTATTACGTTTGGTATATATGTTACACAAATAATTCAATTTGGATTCCTTTTCCAGGTAGTAAATGATCTCACTTGCCACCAAATGTACCCCAACAACCATTCCTATCATGATGCTGTAAATTATGTTGTGATAATATGTCATGCGTTTCGATAATTTAATAACAGGTGCTCAATATAAATTTATTATTATTGAACCTATGGTTTTTTTTTCACAGGAATCATGAACCTGACGTTACTAACTCTGCTGGCGGAGGGATTCAAGACGGATTCTAACTCCCCAAACTTATGCCAGACCCCAATATACCACTTCGAAAAAAAGCCCCTTACCTTCCTGGGTATACCCACAGACGAACTCATCAGTCACTTCGCAGTTATGGAATGGCCAATCAGAGGTATAACAGTGTAAGGTTTGAACAGTGACTGAGAGACTTTGTTTATTATAGTGACTGGGAGACACACTCTTGTTTTTGTTCAAGTTCCTCAAGCTGTCTGACCAAACAGCCTCGGGACACACACTGTTTATAGTCTCACTCAATACTACTTGTTTCTAGACAGCCAATACAAATGTCAAATAATATATGTCTTTATAAATTATATTAAGACATATATACCCATAATAACTTCTATACATTTTGCAAGTCATAGGTGGGAAGCACTACACTCGTGGGGACAGGCCATACATACAACATCTCTTAGTCAACAGAGGTGATATTGTCTTGATGAAAACACTATATAAACAAGAGAAAAATGAATCTTTTACCCAGGGATCCATATGGGCGATATTCCCTTAAAAAAAAAAAAAAAATCATTCCCAGACTAACGACCTTCAGATTTCTTCCGCCATACTGCACCTGGCGGCAGCATATATTATTTTCGACACTTACTGTATGTACAGTCACCAGTACTAATATGTATCTAGGTGTGTTTCGAATACACAGAGACAATAAAAAAATTACACAATCAGATCTCCATTGAAATTAGTTCGTGGTGAATTGGTGGTGTTCAAAGCTTCAACAACCAAAGCTGTATACTTATTAGTGCTGGTGACTGTAATAATGGACACAACAATTCGTACACACACTGTTATTTTGAGGGTTTACAACATCTAAAATATGCAAGACTACGTAACCCGCAATACAACGTTATTATTTGGTTTGTTGTTTTACAGTCACCGAGTCACTTGGTGGACCATTCATTTCTTTACTTCCAGGATAATGACTCCTCTTTCCATATAGTCTGTGTAAAAATTCCTGTGGCCAACTGTACATTGCAGACAACTTACTCCATATGACTCAACTTTGAACACACATTAACTGACGTTTCAAACAATTTTCAAGCAATACTGTGGTGCTAGAACAGAGCGCTAAAACAATTCTCTTTTCCATTCCTGATGTTGTCACACCTCTCTATCACCTTTTTCTGGCTCTATAGGACCTCGATGTTGCGGATCCTAGTACCCATCAATCAATCAATTTTCCGTTCATGAAAGATAAAGACCGCCTTTCCAGTCTTCCCATTAGTAGGATTTGGGTTTTTATTACAATACACTGCCCAATTTTCCACAGACAACATGTGGTATATGAACAAATGGCAGAACCCCACTGACCGCCAGCAGGTTCTCAAGACTACGTCTACCCTCACCAGCAAAGTATGGAAGGACAAGGTGCCAGCCACTCTTCCAAAAATCACCCCTCACAATATCAAGTAAGCACATAAAACACAAAAGCTAAATTTGTTACCAATCCCATTAATGTGTCTGTACAGGTGATTGCTCTGTCAGGTTTATATATATATATATATATATATATATATATATATATATATATATATATATATATATATATATATATATATATATAATATATATATATATATATATACGTCATTTCTCCACTCATATCATATTATTACAACAAATGGAATATGAAACAAACAAATCCAGAGCCTCCAGGCACCTTTCACTATATTCCAGGTAAAAAAAGCACCATTAGATGAGGGTAAGTGCTGTTTCCTCAGGTCACACAAGGAGCTCATCTGTAGATACAATATTAATATGTTACCAGTGATATACTTTGATAATTACTTATTACTATGTTTTGTGTCCAACACAGAGAGACGTTCAAGCGGGCAGAAGAGGTATTATTAGAACTGAAAAACATTGAAACCAAGCTCAGGATCAAGAAAGTGATTCTGCCGCCTCGCACACCGGCTTATACCCACCAGGTGCTGTTCAGGAGGTTACATCCTAACGCTTACCCTCTCGTTGACCAGGGACACCTTGCAGACTTTGCTACAACTGAGATTGCAAAAAAGTAGGTGTAAGCGTGCTATATATATATATATATATATATGTCGAATATTTTTCAGGTCTCCTTCCTGCCACTTCACAGGGAGAGTTGAAGAGCGAATGTTAGGACATGAAATTTTTATCTAAATTTGTCTTCCTTTCGTTTTGTTCAAGTTGGTTTTGATGAAGGGTGAGGGCATCTAGTGGCCACGACCCTGAACTGAATCCCGGTAAAAGCCGTTGTTGTGAAGGTGTGGGCTACTTTTATAACATCTTGGCCGGATTAAATACAAGCATTTATCAATCCCTCTGTATTGATAGGGAAAGAGAACACGATTTAGGTGCAATGGAATTTAGATGCTCACCAACAGCCTTGTCTAACCTAATCTCACCCTGTTGATATATATACAACCTCTCCTTTTATCATACTCTCCACACACACACACACCCCTCCCCTCCCTTACCAGTGTTGTCTGCTTGGGAGTGCTTTAAAAGTCTACGGACAGTCTACGCGAATTCGAGCAGCCAGAGGTGAGGCGAATGTCTCCCTTCAGAACCACATCAAATTGTCCTTTTTCTAATCTTGCTGAAGGATCGAACATGCAGAGGTATGAACTAGGTATAGGGTGAAGTGTGAGACCAACGAATTTTAAAGATATGCATAAGATAATATTTTTGGATCGATGCCCGACGAATGTGACAAAATAATACCCCTTCGTCCTAGACCTAAAGCTATCCTTCCAAACACTGCGAACCAGCAGACAAAATAAATAAATAAATAGCAAATGCTGATGATCGTCATAATTATATACGTGCATCGGCCGAACCAGAGAGGGTTAATTAATTACGCACCTGTGCTTATCCATGTGGTTAATTAATGAGGGGGCCGTACAGGTGTAGGAGTAAGCTTATATATGAATGTTAGTGAGGATGTGGGTGACGTAGGTGAGGAGGGACTTGTATAGGTGAGGGAGAGGTAGATGAGGGTGAGTGAGATGTGGTATATGAGGATGAAACAAAGGAATCGTAAATAAATATTATACTAACATTAATAATTAACTAGGGTGAGGGTGATGTGTAGGGTGAGGGTGATGTGTAGGGTGAGGGTGATGTGTAGTAGGGTGAGGGTGAGGGTGATGTGGATGGTGAGGGTGATGTGTAGGGTGAGGGTGATGTGTAGGGTGAGGGTGATGTGTAGTAGGGTGAGGGTGAGGGTGATGTGTAGGGTGAGGGTGAGGGTGAGGGTGATGTGGGGAGTGAAGTGGGGGGAGAAGTGCAAGGTGAAGTGAAGGATGAGGTAAGAAAGATTGAGAATGAGGTCAGAAAAGGTGATAATGAGGAATGAAGGAGTGGAAATGAGATAAGGAATTAGAATGAGGTAAACAGGAATGAGAATGAGGTAAACAGGAATGAGAATGAGGTAAACAGGAATGAGAATGAGGTAAACAGGAATGAGAATGAGGTAAGCAGGAATGAGAATGAGGTAAACAGGAATGAGAATAAGGTAAACAGGAATGAGAATAAGGTAAAAGGGATGAGAAAGAGGTAAGAATGGAAGAGAAAGAGGTAAACAGGAATGAGAAAGAGGTAAGCAGGAATGAGAATGAGGTAAATAGGAATGAGAAAGAGGTAAGAATGGAAGAGAAAGAGGCAAGGAGGAGTGAGATTGAGTTAAAATAAAGAGCAAGGAATAATAAAGTAGTAGATTTGGACGAGGTGAGCATTGAAGGTTATTTGGTGTTAGTGATGGTACGAGACAGCTGCACGTGAGAGGCGACGAGCACTTGTATAGAGAGAAGGCGTGGGTAACAGGTGTCCATGTATGTTGTTGAGGGCGTGGCTGACAACTGTACACCTGTTGCTGACAGGTGTGTGTGTGTGTGTGTGTTAGTCAGAGGCAACAGCTGGCAGTTAATTTATGGGGTAAATTTTACGTACTGTATTATAGGTAAATCTGAAACTACTGGATTCCTAAAAACTATTCCAAGCAACAGAACACTATTAAATTTGTTCATCTGTTCCTGGCTGGCATACTTTGGAGGAATCATGGCACTCCAATGTAATAAAAGTGAATTATCACCTTAAGAAATAGAAGTAAGTGGTGTGCTGGTGTCGTATATTAGCATATTCTTCCTTTTCCTCCCCCTTCTCCGTCTCCTCCTTTCATATTTTGCTTTTAGCCACGAGTAAACTAACAAATTTGTGGATAAATATATAAATGTACATTTCTCAAATTTGTGGATAAATAAATAAATGTACATTTATGATAATATTTTCGATATCAAGAGTGACCTGCGAAGTTAATTATAATTTGTTTTCATTTATACACTATTATGACAGTTATAGTTTTGTTTTTATTAGTGTCTAGGACTTGCTTGTAAACTATTAGGAACTGCCACGCACACCTTCCACCTGAAATACATCACGAAGCTGTGGGTCCACTGGAAAAGTCGTGTCAATGTTCAGTCCGATAATAAATGACACACAACGACCGACGCTGAAACCCAGGCCAAAGTCACACACCGAAGTCTTAGCGGTTCGTTATTTACCAGAAGTTATCACCCATTTCCTGGATACGACATTAAGTTTGTCTTTCACTGCACCTACTTGGTTACATCTCTCGTCACCGACTGACTACAACTGAACAGAGTATATATTATCTTTTTACATCTTCACCACAGGCTGGCACAGTGAAAGATGGAGATACGATCGTTACTACATAAACATGGGCACACAAAAACGCACGTAGCCAATCATAGTCACGCAATACCAGCAGCCACCAACTCTCTCTCATATTACACACACACACACACACACACACACACACCAGCGGAACACGAATTTGTCAGTAAGTGGGAGGCTACATAAAATTATCCATCCCAAATACTGTATGCTACGCTACGAAGCTGACTTTCTCAATATAAATGTTACATTGTGAGGTAAAGAAGAAGTCAGCCTCGAACGTCACAGAAATATTTATAAGGATCCTATTATCGTGTACGAGAAAAATTGGAGACTTGTGATCCCTTCTGATAATCCCCCGAAACAAGCTTCCTTCACTATACTGCTATACTATGGGAGGTGGAGGTGGTGTTTCGGGACAATGTTTGAAGTACTCAGTAACCTCCAATTCCACGGGGGACCAGCCAGTGTGTGTAAGTAACCCTACTGAGCCGGTGCTGTGAGAGGCTGATGTGTTCTATCCCTCACACTGATTATTGACTTTTTTAATTATACCAACACTTGCCACACGCCAATTAACACTCACTAATCCACCATCATTATATTGGATTCGAATGTATCATCATCATTTCACATAATAATAATATTTTGTCCACATTAAACAAGTATAAAAATCAGTACAGTACCTCAATATAAGAGTAAGAGAAACAGTTTTGTAGAATAGACTGAAGCAATCAATAGTAATCTCTTAATAATTTATCGACAACAAATTACTCCCCTTTATGGTTAAGGGGACGGTAGGTGTTGTAAATCTGAAGCAACTGATTCCTTCAAAGTATTCCAATCAACAGACAGACCCTGCATCATTAATCCTGATCATCTAGCCCAGTTTCCTGACATACTTTGGAAAAATCAAGATGCTCCAATCCAATATACATTCGTAATCCCCTTAATTAACATGTAGTGAGTTAGTTTTATCAATTATTTCGCCTAGATTCTCGATGACGTTTAGCGTTGTGGATCTGGCCTTCATGGAGATGGAGAACCCCAGGTGTAATATTGTCCGCTACACCTGTGACCCCAAAGCCCCCTTCAGGAATATCAACGCCACCTGCAACAACCTCGTCGATCCCAGGGTCGGCTCCTCCTTCACCCGGTTCAGACGCCTCGCCGCTCCGGACTACGCTGATGGTTCGTAGAAAAAAACAAAATATAGTGAATTTTTATTTTATACGACACTCAGGTCAGTTCCTCGACGTTAATGGCTTTATTTTACTTCTCCAATAATATTCTGTCATTTTTATCTTATTAACAAGTTCTTCCTACAGCATTTCTTTGTCCGTTCCTCGACGCTCATGGCTTTACTTTACTTCTCCAATACTATTCTGTTATCCTTATCTTATTAACAGGTTCTTCCTTCCCCATTTCTTTTCGCTTAAACTTGTTTCAAATAAAATATTATGCCATCTTTATGGTATTAACACGTCCATACTCTCGCCTTTTTCTTCGTTTCCTACATAAGTATATTGCAAAACAAATCCTCAAGCGCTAAAAAAAAAAAAAAAAAAAAATATCACCTAACCCGTGGCTCTGTAAAAAAAAAAAAAAAACATCAATCACTACTCCGTCTTCATGAAAATCAGAAAAAAAAAAAAAAGGTCTGCTAAAATCTCACTTCTTACGAACACGGAGGGACGGAAACGGAACGGTATATTTGCAGGAGTGTCAGCGCTGAAGGCTTCGCTTATCGGGACGCCCCTACCCAGCGCCCGCCTCGTCAGCACCACAGTCAACCTGCCGGAGAAGGACCCGGGAGGACAGGCCGTGGGCAACTGCTTCACTACACTACACATGACCTTTGGACAATTCCTAGACCACGACATCACCTTCACCCCTGTTAACACCGGTGAGAGAGAGAGAGAGAGAGAGAGAGAGAGAGAGAGAGAGAGAGAGAGAGAGAGAGAGAGAGAGAGAGAGAGAGAGAGAGAGAGAGAGAGAGAGAGAGAGAGAGAGAGAGAGAGAGAGAGAGAGAGAGAGAGAGAGAGAGAGAGAGAGAGAGACAGAGACAGAGACAGAGAGAGAGAGAGAGAGAGAGAGAGAGAGAGAGAGAGAGAGAGAGAGAGAGAGAGAGAGAGAGAGAGAGAGAGAGAGAGAGAGAGAGAGATGTTTTATTCCACACTGCACTGAACAACAACAATAGCAGCAGCAGTATCAACAACGGCTTGGATATTTTATCATACACAATAATACAGACAATAGGCAACGAGGACAGAAAATTCACAAGTCAATAAGTAAGTAAATGATGCTTTGAATTACTGCACACACACACACACACACACACACACACACACACAGTTTATCCCTTCTGCAACTGCGTGTACATTGCACATGTTCTGCACACCTGCTGTACACCTGAACAGGTAATTCGCTAGTAATGTCACGGAAGATATCCTATACTCATCTCCCAATAAAAAAAATTCTCTAGCTCGTAAAAATGTCATGGGTGTATAGCAATAAGGCTCAGCTGTACGATTACACGTTGATGTAAATATCTAACAATAAACATGTTTGTTACACATGCAAGGAAAAAATATAACATTGTTGTTTTCGGAAAAGTCAGGAGAGGAGATTGTATATATGTTCCAGACTACGATGACTTGCTCAATGAATACAATGTGGCAAATGTATGATCAGTTTTGTTTATTTACTATAGTCAACCAATCTAATGAACCTAATACAATAAACGCCAAATAGTGGTAACATAGTTTTGTACAGCCGAAACAAATGTACGCAGAAAGTTTCCTGCCATTGTAGCATGTAAAGTACGGTGCTAAAAAATTAGAAATATATCTAATAGTAATTCTACGGTTATCTGATGTCGACGTAATATATTCGACGGCATTAGGAGTTACAAATCATACATGAATTGTTCTTTCTGTGCAAGATGATTATAATGATGAAAGGAAAATTTCAGTGAAGGTTTTTTATTTCACCTGGACTATGACATTGTGTAGTTATATAGTTACCTTATTGATGGAATGTTTTATCAAGCAAAAACATGTAATAACCGACAAATGGTAACATTATCTAACTATTAAATGATCTTATTTAATAATATATGCTAATCGATGGAAGTATGCCTATAAAATACTATAAAAACTGTAATATCTGGTACAATACATACCTGTACACAGTCCACTCTCCCTTGCCCACAGTCACTAGCACCTGTAAAGAGAAATGCATAAAATATCAAAATAATGACAAATTGTAGACATATAATTAATTAATGCATTCTACACTATAAATTCTGACATTTTTATACAATAAATATAATATAATATAATATAAACGAAGCCAACAAAACAATACTGACGATAGCACCGTCATAACTGTTGTAATGCTAACGGAGAGAAAACCTTCTTAACGAGCTGCTATTTATGTTTACCAGTGGATAAATGTAAACCCTCAACCACTTTCTTGCACTATTACAAGACTATTGTACCTCCGATTTATTTGAGTGTTATGTGTCGGTATATTCTACCTATGAAATGGGATATATTCTGATTCATTTCATTAAGAGTTTATAATTAAATGAAAATGATTGGAGGATGTAAAATCCTTACATTCAATACATCCGTTGATTTCTCGTTTACATGGTCCATCTCTGAGTGGACTAAATTCAAGCCTGGAAATCTCTACTGTTTGATGAAGTGACAGATTAGGCTACGTTTGTTGTTTTGGCACTAATGTATAAGGTCTGTCACCGGCTGTTAACTATAGTAGACAAAGCTATTGGCCGACGGGACGGGACAGACAATGTCAGAATTTCACTCCTGGTAATGAATATAACCATTGTTGTTGGCCGTAGGATATCATCAAACACCTTAACAGTCGGTACCGACTAATACATCAATTAAACATATAAGTCCATTGTTGTCTTTATGTAACACAACAATTAAGTTTGCTCTATATATTACTGGAGCCAGGTAATTAATTGAATGTGATAGTATTTGGTCGCTTCAATCAATTACTGGCCATCATGATTATACTGGAATTATTAACACCGAGCCTGAGAGTGTCGTTGTTAACCCTTGGTGTTGCACTACAGGTGACAATGGAACCACCATCACTTGTTGCAGTCCAGAGGTGATAAACGACCCGACCCTCCTCCATCCTGAGTGTGCCCCCATCGACATTCCCCTAGACGACCCCTTCTACTCGGCCTTTGGCAAAACCTGCATGGAGTTCGTGAGGTCAGCCCCGTCCGACAGGTGTAAGCTGGGTACGTACAGTCGGAACCCATAATTCCGAGTCAACCTAGGAGATTGATGTGAGCGAAGTAGAGGCAACAGATTCCTCCAAACTGTTTAACTGAACAAACCACCTGAACAGAGATGCAGTTGTTGGTACATTCTCACAGTTTAGAAATTTTAATAGCCTCCAAATAACAAATAATGTCTAAGTTCCCTATAATATATGATATCCTCTTTGTACGAGGAAGTGCTATTAATTCATCAGTATATACTAACAAAGATGTACTTGACATTTTCAGGAGTTATGTTTGCCTTAACCAACACTATAATTATGTTCCATCGTATAAAAGGATATTCCCGATATGTGTAAACTCCCTTTGCAGATTATACAGATGGTTATATAAACAAACACAGCTGAAAAATTGGTGGTTGAGATATTTTTATGTAGGAAGGAAAAGCATTGGGTTTAAACGTTACAGAGAAAGAAAATCTCCCTCCCAAAGGAAGAGAGAAAATATTTCTGAGCTGCCTGAACATACAACGAATGAAAAATTGAAGATGAAAGACAGGCTAAGAGATGGAGTCAGACGTAAATATATATCGTATATAGGAGTTGCATAAAAATATTAAACCAAAGTGGATATTAATAAATTCAGCAAATAAAACGTGATGACACAAAATATCTTGTATTAATTTTTTTTTTTAAATATCTTTAAAATTGACTTTCATAAAAAATTGGTATTCCAGTTTGAGTTACTAAATATCATATTTAAACTTGAATGTATCGATCAGAATCAGGTTGGAAGCAATAGAAACTAGTTCACATATGAAATAAATTCAAATTCTGAAGCAATGTGAATATAACTCGTATTTGAAAACTCTAAAAATCACTTTCCAATTTGTACACCACAATTTTTTTCAAACTTACTAGGACTTGGTTATTTGCACTGTGTTGGTGTTATATATATATATATATATATATATATATATATATATATATATATATATATATATATATATGGAACACAATGAATCACCAGTGCAGTCCCTCCTCTTTTCCTAGCACTCACAGGCCTAATGAAGCAATTTAATGTTTTATTTTAGCTAACGACTGACAAAGTTCGTATTTGAATGTGTTCCTGGGACATGAGAGTGTTCATCAGTAATTTGCTCTGTTTATTCACGGTTTGATGATACAATAATGAGTTCTGGAGAGGTATTATAAAGCGAGAGTGTTCAGGTAAGAGGGAAAAGAGGTGAGGTTCTATCAATAAGTGTTTACTTTGATTCCTACAAACTTTATGGAGATGTCTATTTCTTGAAACAATGTGGATGAATCTGAGGCCTCCATATCAAGAGCACATCCCTTTAACCTTTGGAGAAATAGATAATATTTTGATAGTTGTATCTTCAGGCATTAGGGCCGAAGACAAGAACGTATCGTCGGGTCCTTATGCTCGGGGTATGAAGCCTGTATATACAATTTATATGACCGTCGTAACCTGTCATCGGGAAACGACGAAATGTTCTTGTCTATCATAGGCTCCTAGTCCGATCAGAGTTGTATCTCAGGCGTAATGTTAAGAAGCTATTGGGTTAATCGTAATGGTTTGTTTTGATTTTGAGACATTAATATTGCGTCTCTCCGCGGCGAACAATCATCTGGTATACGGTAAGTTAAAAAGTATACAATATTCGTAAGCAGTAATTGTTGTTGACTTCAGTGTTAATTAACTCCCTTAGGCCCCCGCGAGCAACTCAACCAGCGGACCCACTACATAGATCACTCCACAATCTATGGCAGTACTGATGAAGAGGCAACATCACTCAGAAAGAATCAACACGGCCTCTTACGGACTCAGGTTAGTGCCAGTGAGTGTGTGAGTGAGTGAGTAAGTAAGTAAGTAAGTGAGTGAGTGAGTGAGTGTGTGAGTGAGTTGGTGCCATGCATGGGTGTATGTATGCTCAGGTGACTACAATCGTCTGTAATTAATCAAGGAGATAATAAACTTTTTTGGTAAATGAGAATGCCTTGACTCCTCCAAACTAATCCAAGAAACAGGACTAGATAAACAAAGATTATGGTGGTCTGTCGCGTGGGATAGTCTGGAGGAATCAGTTGCTCAGGATTTTCCAACACTATAATTATATACTATCCCCTTGAGTCATAAGTTGAATTAAAGAAGTCAACACTAAAAATTGTACTAGTCTCAGCAATAATATCAAAGTGTGGGTGTTGGAGTGGCGTCGTTTGGTCTCATAGATCTGCATGGCTGGGAGTAACATTGTAGAGAGAGCACTGGTGATTT
The DNA here is from genome assembly GCA_034508575.1 of Petrolisthes manimaculis. NCBI lineage: Eukaryota > Metazoa > Arthropoda > Malacostraca > Decapoda > Porcellanidae > Petrolisthes > Petrolisthes manimaculis. The sequence goes on from JAWZYT010001544.1 coordinate 41,856, forward strand.
TCCTTCTACTTCATCTGTTTTGGGTGAGAAGTTTCTTGTGCCCCATACAAATCGAGTACTGTATATTTATTAGAAGACTGGTTGGTAGACTCAAGATGATTGGTACAGCCAGTGCAGCAAGTGCAGCTTTAGAATTTTTAGGTGGAAGTATGTTTTCAGAATCTCGTTGAATTTCTTGAATTTGTCCGGTGTTGTCGTTTCCATTTTCATTTCATCTTTAACTTTTCGTTCTTCTTCGTCATGTCTAATCTTTAAGGTACTGGGGCTGTAACTCTTTACTTTCGGTAATAGAGACCAATCTCCTTCGCTCTTCTTCTGTAAAACATAAGTGAGTAGGAAGGCTTGGCAAATAGCGATGGTGAGAAGAGTTTCCAGTGATGAACCCTTGATGAAGTTGACGATGCAATAATTATTCTGGCTACTCTACTACAGTATATGCTGCCAGGTCTGGGGGTGGGGGGTTAGAGGGTGATGACGGAGTAGTGGCTGGGGGCAGGTGTACATAATAGCGTACATAACATCTTGGATTACAGACGTGTTGACCTCCGTAGGAAATTTTGACAGAGAATCTATTTTTTGACGAAGCATGAAATAACTTGAAGGATTAATTGATATTGCTCCACAAAATAAATTTAACTCTATATGTCTGTTTCCCGAGACTGTCCCTGTCCCTCTGACTTGTCCCACCCTCCTCTCCTCTGACTTGCTTCTCATTCCAAACAACCAGACGGCAAATTCGGATACGCCACCTAATTTACCCCCCTGACCTGCCCCCTCTCATCTCACTCCCTGATCTACTCCTCCCCTCTCATCTCACTCCCAAATCTACTCCTCCCCTCTCATCTCACTCTCTGATCTACATCTCCCCTCTCATCTCACTCCCAAATCTACTCCTCCCCTCTGATCTCCCTCCTTCATCTGCCATTCTGCCCTCCCTCATTTATCTAACCCTATGTCCTCCCACTTTCATCCCCACAGGACCAGGGAGCGGACCCGGACCTCCTGCCCCCGTCCCTCAACCGAGATGATGACTGCAACACGGACGACAACTTTGCCAGGGGACAGTTCTGCTTCGTGTCAGGTGAGTGACTGAGTGGCAGGGAAGGGTGGGAAAGTTGTGAGAGTGACAAGGATAGGGAGAGGTATAGCGACGGTGTACGTACGGTAGGGTTGGTGGGATGGTGGTATAGTGTGTTTTGTGTGCGTGAGTGCCTGCGTGTGTTTTGTGTGCGTGCGTGAGTGCCTGCGTGTGCTCCTCTACTCACTCACTCCCACGTTTGTCTACAGTAGTTTTATTTGATCTCTAATTCTCTAAACTTCCTTCCAAAGCAGATTTAAACTTCTTACTTAAACTCATTTAGCAATTTTCTCCATCCTCCTCTGCAGTTCTTTCATTCCCTCCGAATTTACATTTTTTCTAAAAACTTTACACACACACATTAGCACGGATACACGCACAAACAAACACACGGACACACAGATGCACAAATACACGCAGGACAGTACTCTAGCTCATAAAAGAAAGAAGCAATACACACACTCTTTCTCTCTCACTCTCTTTAGTACTTAACTCGCAACACATCCTCTCCTCTCTCAACTTTCTCAGAACTCTCTCAACTTTGAAAACCTGTCTCCCACCTCTACCCTAGCAAACTCTCAACTACATCCAAGTCAGAATCTCATTCAAGTAGGACTCTTGTCAGTATCAATCTTTGTCATTTGTTTGTGTACTTACAGAAGTGATTTATTGACCGACTGATTGATTGATTAATTTATTGGTTGAATAAATAATTGAGTGACTGATTGATTGAAAGACAGGCTACATTGATTGGCTGATTCTGTTATTTATTTCTATATCAATGAAGATGTGGACTAAAGGCTGACAGATCGCTTATTGTCCTCACTTTTGAGAAGAAATCATGTCCAATTTCGTTCGAGATGCTTAGAAGACACATTATTGAGTCTGAAGAGGCATAAGTCGTATGTATACCAAGTGGGAAAGATGGATGGAGGGAGAGTGTTCCAAAGTTGACCATTTGTGTATATGTATGACAGACTGATAAAATCGGAACACTCCTGCATTAGAACGAAGATGGAGTGACATTGAGTAACTTTCTTCGTCTACCAATCATTTTACTTTTGTACGTCTGTCGTTAACCATGTTCAGTTTATCCAGAAGAAAATACGATTGTGAAGCTAAAAGAATTGTGTTGCTGTAGAATATTTTGTTGACTGAGCGGGCTTAATTAATATATTTCTACTCCACTCTCTCCTCGTCCTCACCTCACTCCACACCAACAATCATCCCTTCCTTCACTCCACTCTCTCCACATCCACACCAACAACAACAACCCTCCATTCCTTCCTTCACTCCACTCTTTCCACATCCACACCAACAACAACAACAACAACCCTCCATTCCTTCCTTCACTCCACTCTCTCCACAACCACACCAACACCAACAACAACCCTCCATTCCTTCATCAGGCGACGACCGCGTAAACGAACAGATCCTGCTGACGGTGCTACACACTATCTGGGTCCGGGAACACAACCGCATCGCCACCACACTCAAGCAACTCAACCCAAGCTGGAATGACGAGAGACTGTACCAGGAGGCTCGCAGGATAAACATAGCGGAGATGCAGCACATTACCTACAACGAGTTCCTTCCTGGGGTTCTAGGTGAGTAGGAAGGAAGGAGTGAAAGATAAATTGCAGCACATTACCTACAACGAGTTCCTTCCCGGGGTTCTAGGTGAGTAGGAAGGAAAGAAGGAGTGAAGGAGTGAAAGATGAATTACAGCACATTACCTACAACGAGTTCCTTCCCGGGGTTCTAGGTGATTAGGAAGGAAGGAGTGAAAGATGAATTGCAGCACATTACCTACAACGAGTTCCTTCCCGGGGTTCTAGGTGAGTAGGAAGGAAGGAGTGAAAGATGAATTACAGCACATTACCTATACAACTAGTTTAATTCCCGGGGTTCTTTAGGTGAGTATCAAGGAAGGAAGGAAGGAGTGAAAGATGAATTACATTTTTTTCCTGAACGATAGATGCCATTTCAGATATTTTCACACAATTAAAGTATTTATTTACCTTTCCTTCATTACTCATTATTTAGTAGTGAAAAGAAAAGAAGTGAGTGGAGAGGTGGAAAGGTGAATTGTGCATCAAGGAGTGGAAAAATGGACTCCAGAACGAGGAAGGAGAGAAAAGAGAACTGAATGAGAAATGGATATAAGTGAGGGAGGAAGAATATAGGTGAGGGAGGAAGGGAAGGAAGGATATTGGTGAGGGAGGGAGGGAAGGAAGGATATAGGTGAGGGAGGAAGGACATAGGTGAGGGAGGAAGGATATTGGTGAGGGAGGAAGAATATTGGTGAGGGAGGGAGGGAAGGAAGGATATTGGTGAGGGAGGAAGAATATTGGTGAGGGAGGAAGGACATAGGTGATATAGGAAGGATATTTGGTGAGGGATGAAGGGGAAGAAGGGAACTAAATGAGAATTGGTTATAGGTGAGGGAGGAAGGATATACTGTAGGTGAGGGAGGAATAAGAGGACGGGAACTGAACGAGAAAAAAAACTCGCCCACCCGTCTTAAAGATGGGTGGGAAAAAATAATCTGGACTGGTATGAACCTGACCGTATACAGCAAGGCCAACAGATATAGCTCTTGGCCTTGGTATACAGTTTATATGTAGTACAGGTCTTCTATTCGTGGTCAGGATTTTAATCTGTACACTCTTATCTTTGAATGTCGAAGCTCCTTTTGCCGAGCCACGAAGGGAGATGAGTTGTGAGAGAAGGGAGGGAGAAAATTGGAAAAGATAGGGGGAGAGGAAAACAAAAATAAATACATAAAAGCGAGAAAGATAAGATACGAGCAAACGTAATTAGAGGTAGGGAGAAATGAAAGTATGTACTGTACGTAGGAAGAACTGAGTGGATACAGAAACAGAGGAGAGCTTATGATACCTTGAGGTCCAACTAACTAACCTACAGTAGTATCCTATCCTGTCATCACCCCCTCCCCCTCCTCCTCCTCCTTCTCTCCTTCACCTCAGGTCCCCTCGTCGTGGAGTGGTTGGGTCTGGCACCAAAGAAACACGGGGAGTTCACTAACAACTACGACCCCAACATCTCAGCCTCCATCTCCAGCGAGTTTGCCACGGCTGCCCTTCGTTTCGGACACAGCATGATTCCGGTACCATTGGCATCTTTCTATTATTATTATTATTATTATTATTATTATTTTTATTATTATTATTATTATTTTTATTATTATTTTCATTTTTATTATTATGATTTTTATTATTATTATTATTATTATTATTATTATTATTATTATTATTATTATTATTATTATTATTATTATTATTATTATTATTATTATTATTATTATTATTATTATTATTATTATTATTATTATTATTATTATTATTATTATTATTATTATTATTATTATTATTATTAATGTTCCGATGTATTAAATGATTAAGTACCCCCAAACTAATCCACGCAACAGTACACCATTATTTATGTTCATTAATCTGACATTCATTATTATGGACTAGATTGACATTACAAACCCTGTACTGTAATAACGTCATGTCTGTGGAAACACTCTGAGGAAATCACTGCCCTTCAGTCTACTGGTTAACTGTTATCAATACTTATTCACTCGTTCCTTCCTAACTAAATGCTAACTTTCTTTTGACGCAAATAGCCTGATAGGGTTAACTGTTATCACTATTTATTCACTCAGAGATAGATATATTTTGACATAACTGGTCGTTCCTTCCTAACTAAAAGCTAACATATATACTTTTGACACAAATGGTCTAATAGGTTGACTCAATAATTTCACCCGTGTGTCATGAAAGTAGTAGAATACACCGCTATAAAATTATGTGCGGTTGTGTTTTTTTTTCAGAGAATCCACGTGCTAGGAAAACGAATATCTATATAGTATTGTATCCCCCTTTCACCACAACCCTCACTACCAGATCAATTAACCCTGTTCACTACTGTAAATACTCAATTATACGGTGGGTGAGCGTTCCTGTGGTGGTGGTGGTGTTGTTGTTGTGGTGATGGTGGTAGTGGTAGCTGGTTGGTGGTGATAGTGGTGAAAGGGGAGAGGGTGGGGTGAGCGTTCCTGTGGTGGTGGTGTTGTTGTTGTTGTGGTGGTAGCTGGTGTTGGATAGTGGTTATGGTGGTGATAATCGTAGTGTGTGGTGGTGGTGGTGATAGTGGTGGTGGTGTTGTTGTGTTGGTGGTGATAGTGGTAGCGGGTGCTGGATAGTGGTTATGGTGGTGGTGATAGTGGTACCGGGTAGCTGGTGTTGCATAGTGGTGGTGTTGTTATTGATGATGGCTGCAGTGATGATGGTGGTAATGGTGGTGGTATAGCTGAAAATTTAATGATGTTGATGATGATGATGATGATGGTGATGATGTTATTGTGGTGATGATGATGATGTTATTGTGATGATGATGATGATGTTATTGTGGTGATGATGATGATGTTATTGTGGTGATGATGATGACGTTATTGTGATGATGATGGTGATGTTGATGATGTTATTGTGATGGTGATGATGATGTTATTGTGATGGTGATGATATTGTGATGATGATGATGATGATGATACACCAAAGGACACTAATCCCTCAGCTCACTTTTTTCCCGTGTGATTGGATGACCACTGTGTGTATCTGTATGTATGTGTGTGTGTGCCTGTACGTGTGTGTGCACCATTTTTCCATTCTCAAAGTCCGTTCATTTTGGATATGTCCGAATAAAAGAAGTTTAGTATCATTATAAATTATTATTATTACTATCATTATTGTTATCATTGTATTATTATTGTTACTATTGCTATTGCTATTATTATTATTATTATTATTATTATTATTATTATTATTATTATTATTATTATTATTATTATTATTATTATTATTATCATTAATACTATTACAATTACTATTACTATCATTACTATTAATATTATTTTTATCTTTATTAGTATTATTGACCTCTCCGATCACCACTACCAACTATACTATACCATACTACCTCTACAGAGTTCTCTACGTGAGGTGAACAGCGCTGGTGTGAGTCAGGCCAGGGAACTGAACAGTGTGCTCTTCGCTCCCTTCCCACTCTATGAGAACGGGGTGGAGGAGAAACTGGTCAGGGGGGAAACCTCTCAAGCTGCCATGAAGGTCGATAGCAAGTTTACCAGCCAGGTGAGGTGGGGGAGGGATGGGTTGGTGACAGTGGCAATGATGATAGTAGTGGTTGTGTGGTAGATGTGGTGGTGGTGGTGGTGGTGGTAGTAGTGATAATGTAGACTCATATATGGTAGTAGTTATGATGACTTTGTGTGGTAGTGGTAGTGGTAGCATCGATAATGGTGATTGTGTGGTCATAGTGGTAGTTGCGTGATGGTGTGTGACAGTAGTTTGTCTGGTAGCAGGTATATTAATGGGGAGTGACTTGGGGCATGGGAAGGGAGATTAAATGGTAATGGGGAATGGCGGAGACTCACGCAGGCATTCAACCACTAACACACACACACACATACACAAACACACAAAAATACACACACACACACACACACTTCACTTGTAATGTAAGCAGGATAAAAACATATCCTAAAATGAAGTAATACCATGTCCCTTGTCATTATAACCACCATCAGACACTCGAACTCCCTCCTTCACCCTTATTCCCTCACCACAAATGCCTTCCTTCTTCAACCCAAACCAGTCTTTCTTCTCTCTATAAGCTCTCGTACAATCCCACTCCTCATGTGACTAATAATACCCTTCGTCGCCTCGTTTAGGTTACGGGCAAACTCTTCCGCGGTTCCCAATCTTTCGGCTTGGATCTTGTAGCCCTTAACATACAGCGGGGACGGGACCATGGTCTTGCCTCTTACATCACGGTCCGGGAGGCGTGTGGATTCTCTAGAGTTAACACCTTTGAAGATTTGGTTCCCTTCATGGTTTCCAAGTCCCTAGACACCTTGAGGAAAACTTACAAGTAAGCAGTTTGTCGTTTAAGATAAGAATAACTTTTGGTACCAATGTTCAAAATTTATTGTTAAAAATTTCCAATGTGAAAAGAACCACTGTTTGTCAAGGAAATGTGCTACAAAAAAAATTCAAAGCGTGTTTTACATAAAAATTAATCATTCCATCAATTATTATAATGCAAGAAAAACTTGCCTAATGTGACCTGCCTTACGGAAATCAATCTATATTAATCCAACACAACCCTACAGGAGAGTGGAAGACATCGAGTTATTCGTGGGCGGAGTATCAGAGAAGCCAGTAGCAGGTGGTCAGGTGGGGCCGACCTTCGCCTGTATTCTGGGTGAACAGTTCATCAGACTCAAGAGAGGTGACAGGTTCTGGTACGAGTACAGCGGCAGTCCCAATCCTTTTACTCGAGGTGGGTGAAGGTGTAGATAAGAGAATAATTGGAAAGTAGAAGTGTAATGGCGTTGATGGAAGAAGAGTTGGAGGTATGTAAAGCTTAAACAATAGCTGTTTCTTGACATGAATGATGAGGAGAGAGTATCTCTTTGAAAATAATACCAATAGTTAATTGTTAGTAAGTAAATGAAACATATATTTTGTGTCAGCGATGACTATGCAAGGACTGTGGAGGCTTTCTGCCTTTCAGGTACTATTTAATATTGTACTAGCATTAGCTATTTTGCCTAAATTCCTGAAGGATCCAATAGACTATGGCATGCCTTTGGTACAACAAAAGAAAGGTAACACTCATTAGAACAGTATCGCTTCCACGTTAATCTTGCCACCATTTCCCATCGCTAAACCAAGACAGAAGACCATTTCTGAGGGAAACGGAAATGTTATTCCTATCCCTGTGCATGGTATACATTGACGGAGGGAATTTCTTTACCCCCTTAGGGATCTCTCTATAACATAGCACACACCTTAAGGTAACAATAATACTCTAATGCTTAAGCATTATCTTAAATTGTGATTAATATTTCCAGGAAATAATTTACCCATTATCTTCCTCGATATAAATTATACTATCATTCATTCATAACTTTCTTATATCACTAACCAAGGTGTGTGCTAGGGTTAAGAGGGACCCCATGGAAATAAAGAAACTCCCTTCCGCTATTGTACAACGAGAATTATTAAGAGGTATGATGGCTCCCACAATCCTTAAATTTTCGCTGTCCCCTGTACTGTACTCGTACAGTCTTGCATGTAGTAGGAAGGACAGTATTATGGATGTCACTGAACACACTTTCTTGAGAAATAACACAGCATAAAATAATGTACCGTTCATTGGGGGTCAATAGTTCTGTTTTTATTCTGGGCACAGTATGAATCTCTACCAATACTGGTGTTATGTTAGAAGGGAAAGGAGGGATTGATAGAAATTCATGTATTGGCTTCGATCAGAAACATAAAACAAAACAAAAGCAAGAGTGGGATAGGAGAGCGAAATTCATTGCTCCTACTTTCCTCTGTTTCGTTTTTAATCCGTCCTCTAGGGAGGAGGGTAGTCCCTCCCCTCACACCTTCCCTACCAAAACTCACTGACAGGGAGAGGAGAAAAAAAAAATAGTATAGACAAAGTCCCGGAACAAGAGTTACCGGTACCCCGTCTCGCTGCAACCCGGAGGTGTATGATATATAGCTCACCTGGTATAATATATTACTGAAACAAACACAAAGTACAGTACTGTACACTCGTGATACGTAATCCCTGACCAGAGACGAACGGCCGGCACCACACATACCCTACATTCGAACTCAGCCTCTATATGTGTACTAAATGGTGAAATGAGCAATACCAGGCGATTTTGAAGCTTTCTGCTCCTCACACTCTGGTCAGAAATGATGTATCACGAGTGTACATATAATGGTACCCGCAAACAAGGAGCCACACGTAGACGTCGTTAAACCACACAAACGTATGGCCAAACTCACGCAGGGCTGCCATAGTAAGGTTCAATAAGGCTTGCTGAAGAATATTTAAGGTAGTACGGCTGAAGAGCAGGAACACGAGATTAATTGATGAAAGTAATGGATTGTTAGGAGGGTTACAAAGTCAAAGGATCAATGACAGTAAAAAATATCCGCCAAGTTCACGGTGATATGTTACTCACTGTGGAATGAAGGACACGAAAGTCTAAGAAACAGTAGTGGAGGTGAATGGTGCATTTCTTATACATATAGGATAAAAAATCACACGCCTGAACGTCAACAAGAAGATGATGCCTTTGTCTATAATATATGAGCATTGAATAAATCACTGATAATATGATATTAACCCATAACTTTTCTTGCCCTTCACAGAACAACTAAATGGGCTTCAGAAAGTGTCGTTGGCCCGTATTCTGTGTGACAACCATCCCCAGTCGAACTCCATCCGTCGCTGGCCCCTCAACCTACCCAATCCCTTCAACTCCATTGTGTCCTGTGACTGTCCCATCATTCCCAGTCTCAATCTCGCTATGTGGAAAGAATGAGAAGTGTGTATTGTTGGGGAGGATTAAATGAATGCATAATATATATAGCGGGAGAGCACAGGACATTTTAAGCAAGATGGGAGGAAACTAATAAGAGTATTTTTGAAATAAGCTACTCGTTACCTCACTCTTCCCACTTTCCAACTCACCTTTTGGGAAGAGTGAAATGTATGGCAGGCCTGGTAAAGAAATCAGATGATAAATTACTCACTTGGTACTAGTTTTACGAAGGTTTTAATTGATACTACACCAGCTAAAAAATAAACTGCAAGAGTCGAGGTCAAATTCAATTATCAATCCTGGTAGGCTAATCATATTTGTAATACAACCATGTATTAGAAATATACTTAATATCCTTACAAATATTCCTATGATCCTCCCTGAACTCTTACTTTCTGACTTAATTAATTATTTATTTTCATACCGATTTCAGTGATTACTTTTTTATTATCAAAGAAAAGTTTGACAGATAACGTTCATAAAAGAGCAATTAAAAAATGGAGGGCAATAGATTTATCCCAAGTATGCCAAGAAACAGACTACCTCAGAATACTAGTGTGGAATTTGTTTCGTATGTTAGACTGGAGGAATTAGTATCCCTCATGTTGCCCAAAAGAGATGATTCCCTTAAAACATATTTCGTTATGGTACGTGTGTCCAGTTATTTCTTGATAAATTCTGCTACTTCAGTCATTTCCCACAGCTGAATATTTTCGCTTCAGTTTGGTGTACTGAAGGTCGGCAGAGTAGAAACACATTACCTTCTCTCAGCTGAGTAAACTCATCAAATGTTTGTCAAAGGAGAACTGCTAAATAAGTGAAAGTGAAAACTCTACAAAACCTTTTACTAATATTTCATACTAAATAGGAACCTAATGCCGACTATATATTGCCAAAGCCTGAAATCTTCAGTTGTTTATTAGGACAAGCAAACCAACCTTTGATTATGTCATCATTTGAGCATCGAACAAGGCCTAGAAATGACCTACAGTTTCCTAAGATTTACTTTCTAAGAACCAATAATTTTGCATATTCTTCGCAAACTATACTTTTATTTCAGGGCTAATATTTTTTTGGAAGACAATTTGAAAGTACAACAATGTCATACTTCTACAGGATATGCATTATCAAGCAACATAAAGTTTTATAAGACAAATGGGTTTTATTTATATTCTTTCTTTTAGAAACCTGATGATCACAGTACGAATGTTTGTATTGTTTTAGAATTATATACACAACATCTTCCTTACACACGTCAAGTCCTGGTCGCCTGTCATAGGTCGACTTGTGGAAGGATCACATACACACACAAATAATAAAGGTCGATGAGAGTTATTGCAATCGGAGACTAAACTACTGGCCATCAAGAAATAATGCGAAGCTCCTATTACAAAAGTATACAAAGGCACCATTTAATTAGTTAAGACAGTCAGGAATATAATAGGTATGTACACCTTAGTATCAATTTGACATGTTCCGCTCGTCTGCAATCGATGTTATATCAAAGTTTCGTCTCAGCAATATACTAATAAGGATAACAGGTATTTTCTTACACCCACTCGAAGTACAGTAGTAACAGTATAGTTCCTTTCCACACATTCTAACCATGACGATTCCTTTCCACATCATTCTACATTTTCTCTCCATCTAGCCTCCTCCCACGATCACATCTTAATTTACAGTTCACTTTTAGCAGCTATACGGTACTTACACTTATCTTCCACACAGTCATGTACATACATCCGATTTCCATCCAGTCATTCTACTGTACATAAAGTTTTCACACCTCTCTATAGACGTCTTGAGAGCAGGGAAGGTCAAGGTAATTACTTTGAACTCACCCAGTGAATAGACTCACTTGGTTCACCATTCATTTCAGAGCGGTCTCCATTAACGTAATTATCAAACATTTCAACTCTTCTTATTTGATTTGACCAAAATATTTTCATCCCAGCCTTAATTAACTTATATATATATATAAATAAATATTTGGATAGATGAAGAAGAATGTAGATAGATATCTTTGCATGTAAATGAAGATCAAGACAACTTATGGAAAGTCCCTTAAATCATCAGTGACAATGTGAATAACACCACGATTCATCCATCATCAAGGACAATTAAGGTCTCTCTATTTATCAATAAATATTGCGACATGGAATATGATACAAAAATAAAATTGCTTCATTTATTTCACAGGGAGAATAATTATTAACAGGAATTATAAATCCCTCTGGACAAGGAGAAGAAATAATGATCGAGAGAAAGGATGATGGGAGGTTAAGAATTATAACTGCCAGGATATATTATTGTAGTACAGTACAACTAGACAATATATAAACTTACCCAACCTGATAACCGTACACACAAACGTAGGTATCTGGAAGCAAAAATCCAGTTAATCTATTCGTTCAATAAAAAAAAAAGACATTGTAAAGGGAGACTAGATCAATGTGAATAGGAATCAAATAAGTTTTAACATCACGGATCAATATTTGGGTGTTTCGTCTGTCGTGTCATATTGTATCATGTTAATTGGGAAAAATAATCGTATTGTAGCAGTTACGCCAAATACTGTGATTCATTATATCCAAACCTGCACCTTGGCTATGTGGATAAATGGAACAATTATATAAAAAAAGAATTACTGGAGTTAGTTTCGTCTACAATTATACTCTAGGTTCCTTGTACGACCAAAAACACAATTATGATTAACCACAGAGCATTACACTGCTACACTTTGATATCTACACAAACTCAGTGGCTTTAAGTCTGGCAAAATGACTACAGTACGTATATTCCGAACTCTCCAGTCATCAGTGGTAATGAATGAGTACTGGGAGAAAAACAAGCGACCCATACATCCACGAAAATTTGGTCCACGAGTCCTCTAATTGTTGTTATGGGGGAAGTTCAGTGTTGGCAAATCTGGAGAAGCTGATTCCTCCAACCTATTCCAAGCAATAGAACACCATTATTTTTGTTCATCTGGTCCTGTGCCCTGACATACTTTGGAGGAATCATGGCACTCCAATGTAACAAAAGTGAATTAATTACCCCCTTAAAAGAGGAAAATATTCAAGGGGAGGTGACTGAACCTACTATAAGTCCTGTGTCGCAGCTTGGCTCTCTACCGGTACCTTTAGAAATGTACCTAAACGTGAAATGTGATGTCAGATTACACCCACAGGCACCCACCCACCCACCCACACACACACACACACACACACACACACACACACACACACACATGCCCTCCAGGTGTGACAAACCATAATCAAAAGGGTCGTTTAAAGTCGGGTAGTGGAAGTCTATTGATTCATCCAAACGATGCTACAAAACAGAGACCCCTAATTGAAAACTGAAGTTATTTGTTTTCTGGCACAAGGTAGAGGAATCAGTAGCTCTCTAAATTAAACCCAAAACAAAATTAATGGTCCCCTTAATTACACTGACGCACATAACAGTAATTAGCCTAGAGCAACAGGTGCCTCGGTCAATAGCCAGGTAAAGGTTCATACTACATCATACGATTGAAGAGGAAATAAAAGATGTCGTAGTCTGAAAGCAATGTAACTTTTCTACTGCATACCACATATGGATTGTTAATAAATACTCTACGTCAGCAAGAAATGAAAATATCAACATCTATATATTTTGGAATGTTATAAACAAATCAAGAACACCAAGCAACCTGAGATTTCAAGTGCACCTTAAAGGCCAATGTCGTCGTCACAACTTGAACCCGAGCACACCTATATATATCCCGGACTGACACTCACCTCTCACACTGGAAGTAACAACACCTGAACTAACACCGTCACCTGCAGATCCGTGAGTTCCCATATTTACCAATTATTAACCCACGAATTTTATTAAAGATATTCCTCCCTGCTCTATTATCAGATCGTTACCGCCAGTTTTGATACTTAACAATTATTCTTATGCTATTGTGGTATCAAGAAACTGTATAATTCCTAGGACCAATTAATTGTTCCCGAGGTAGTTTACTTTATTATCAAAAACTTTCTAAGATTTGTGTATGAACAACGAAATATCAAGATTAGACTGTACGATTTGTTCGATATTGACGATGAGGTTTATTGATACAATTTTTCTCATCTATCGTTCACTCTCTCTCTTCCTTGTGGACAGTTCTCTAAGGGTTTTAGGCCCGTAGTTTAAATTTTTTTTAGGGCCCTTACTGGAGCTCTATGAATCCTCCAAAATAATCCAGGCCACAGAACCGTTCAGTATTTCTAATAGGGAATCTGTTGCTCGGAATAGTTTGGAGAAATCATAGAGCTCCAGTAAGGGACCTCAATTTTTTTTAAACTACCACTCCCTTTCAATTCTTCAAATGTCCCTCCTTTCCTTTTATTTCCTTCGTGCTTACTGTCTGTCCCTCATTTCCTTTTAATTCCTTCGTGCTTGATGTCCCACCTCTCTAGCATCCTTTCCCTCGTCCTAAAGGGTTATCCAGTCTGGCAGATCTATAGGACCACCTCCTTTCATTCTCAAATTAAATCTTTCTTCCTTTCTACCTTCCTACCTACTACCATGTCACCCACCACTACCATCATCCCACCACAACCCTCCACCCTCTCTATCACTGTCTCTCACGCCATACAGGGAGGCAGTATGATGAACCTGACCCTCCTCACCCTTTTGGCTGAGGGCACCAGGCACCAACTAGGCCTTTCCGGACACCACAGTCACCGGGGAGGAATGTGTCGCCCGGCTCAGACCATGTTTGCTCGCTCTGACATCTCCACAGAACCTCTCGATCTTGACTTAGTTCCATTGACATCCGTGGATTGGCCGCTCAGAGGTATGAGTCACACAGATATATTATTATTAGATCCTGTAGATGGAATGGAAGGACTGATAAGCTAATTGATGGGATGAAAGGACTGATCTGGTAATTGATGGAATGGAAGGACTGATAAGCTAATTGACAGATGGTATATTTCACAGTTTACAAGATATATACTCTATGTCAAAGACCGTGTTAGTTCAGTAATGGTACAAGGATTCATAATTTACTGTAAATGTGTCCTTTCTGTCCACTCTCTGAATACCAAAGATTAAACTTAACCACTGACAGGGAACACACAGCTTGTAACCTCTCCAATTCACTTGACTCCCTTCTCTTTCTCAAACATCTTATTCATTCTCTGTCCCTGTCCCAATTTTTCTCTACCCTTCTTTAATCATGAAATACCAAGCTTAACTCTGTCCCTATTTTGCCTTTACCCAACTCTGTGACCCTTTACCCTGTACAGACGGGTCGTGGTACCATAACAAGTGGAATGACTTGGAGACCCGCTTCAGTGCCTCCAACACCTCACCTGAGCCTGAGACTGCCAGCAGTGTGTGGGCCAACAGACACCCGGAACCACTACCACAAATCTCAGATCAGATTTTCAGGTAACCATCAAAATCCATAAATTATGTGCAATCCTTTATCAATACTTGTTTCCATTTTATTTTCTTCCTACCCTGAGTGGTTAGTGTGATGTTAGACTCTTGTCTTGAAGGTCGGGAGATCAAATGCTTTCAGGTTGAGATTATAAAGTGTATTTTTACTAATGAAATTTCGGGCGATAACGGTAGTTGCAAAAAATTCTCTATTTCCAGTTAAGTTCACCATCTTCGCTCTTCTAGAATATAATACATTAAAGCATCTCACGCTTTTCTTTACTACCTAAATTATGTATGTTTCTTCTTAAAAAGTCAAGGTAGGTGTTCACATTATCTAAAGAAACAAGCATAACTGTAGTGTTCCATTTAATGATTAACATCCATGTTTCTTTTCCACATTAAACGTTCCGTGTTCTTATAGGACGGCATTTGAGGCGGGAGAGGAAGACTACCAGAAGCTGATAGAACGTGAAGCCTTCCTCAAGGAGAATGGGGCTATGGTGGCTAAGAAATCTCCCACCCATTACCACCGCAGATCCTACATGAAGCTAAAAACACACAATCCACAACAATCTCGACACAACTACATCAAGGAATATACGACCCGAGCCATTGTCAACAAGTAAGTGGAGAGCTGTAGCATTATTTTACTCTTGTCTATTAATATTCGCTCTTTATCTAATGAAAAACGAAGTATATTTCTCTATGTAGTAAGGAGAGGATTAAAGACAAGAATCACGTTATTGTTCTCATCTGTAATATGAAAGAAGAGTGACAGAAGTCCAAAATTATGTCCAGTTTTGTTCGAAAGGCCTAGATATATTCCGTTTGGAGGAGCATAAGGAGGAAAGTTGGATGACAGTATACACTGAGTGTTATAGAGTTGATCCACTTTATGTATAAAAGACAGGAAGTGTCTGTTAACTCTTGCATTAGGGAGTTTGACAGATATATATATATATATATATATATATATATATATATATATATATATATATATATATATATATATATATATATATATATATATATATATATGCGTGTGTATGTGTGATTCCCTGACTATACGTAATTCTTATTTTACTTTTTTGTGTTTTTATAATAATTCACGAAATGCATTACAGATTTGACCTGAAGTCTGCTGCTGTTGACCTGCAGTTTTTGGAAACTGCTGAAGCTAGGTGTGACATTCGTCCCACATCTTGTAATGCCAGAAATCGCTTCCGGACCGCAGACGGCACCTGTAACAACCTGGACAATCCGGTGTGGGGAGCCTCCTTCACAGCCTTCAGACGTGTTGCCATCCCAGACTATGCTGACGGTACTGAAGCTTAATGCTGCCTTATATTAATTCATAAGAAAGTACAATGGTGATGAAGTAGTATTTCCAAAAAAAAAAAAACATATCAATGAAATCCACGTATGATGCTCCATCCTCCTCATTAATAACTTTATACCCTTGACTCTACATGGATTCCTGCATAATGTTCCTAGACTCAGTAATAAAATTTGCTTACAATAACTGTTGTAAACAATTTTGAAGCATAAATATAAATAAATAAGCGACGTACTGCAAATGTTATGGACCCAGGTTCGAGTCCACGCAAAAGCGTCTGGAGTTATTCTAAGGTGATCTGATGGTTGTTGCTGTTCTCTAAGTATCCTGGCTACTCCGACACGTCAAGAAAATATCCCCTACATCGTCATGAACTCATAACATAGAAAATGGCCGATCATATTCCAAGATGCTGTGAGTGACGATGTAGCTGCCCTATCCTGATAGTGACGTGTAAAAATAAGATGTCGTCATCTAGTGGGACAGAAGAGAAGCTACCAACACCACGAAGCTTCACTGTCTATCTATTGCGACACCCAATAATCTCGGGGTCTTGCAAGAGTCACGGGCTACTGACATCCTACAGTCCCGAGGTTGCGGTATTAATAAAAAAAACATGAAACACCAAAGTCTGAAGTACTGAACAAATTAATTTCAGTCATGTGAGTTGTATAGGTGAGAGAGGGTTTAAATATCTTCATAGCGCGGTAATAACTCTTTATTAACTGTTTGAGTTATTGGAGACATCTGCTGTGAACGAAATGAAAGGTTACCGATTCATCCAATTAGGCTACAAGAAATGTTCTGTTCTTTTATTGAGATATTTCTTTCCCTTTGCATAGATTGAAGCTAATGTGACACCCGGTTTCCTCAACAGGAGTGTCTGAATTAAAGGAGGCACAGAACGGGAGTCCACTACCCAGCGCCCGCCTTGTCAGCACAAGCATCAACTTGCCGGAAAGTAATCGTAACAACGGCAATTGTTTCACACTCCTGCACATGACTGTAGGACAATTCCTCGACCACGATCTTACCCTCACACCCATCTTTACAGGTGCACCAGTGGCATATTTTCATTCCATTTTTTTTTTTTTTTTTTTTTTTTGTTAGGGGCCTACTTAGACATTTTTGATTCGCCAGCAATTTGGCATCAACTTTCAGGTGTTATTGAATGTACTTCTAGGTCCAGTATTATAAGGTTCAATATCAAGTGCTAAGCAAAATATAAGGTCTATTATCAAAGTGCTAATCAGAATATAGGGTCCATTATCACAATACTAATCAGAATATAAGGTCCAGTAACAGGTTGGTGCTTATGCGTATTTACAGAAAGCGACGGAAGCGCTATTGAATGCTGCGATGTAAACACTGCATCACAACATCCAGAATGTGAGACCATAACCATACCAACCAACGACCCCTTCTACTCCCAGTTTGGTGAGACTTGTATGGAATTCGTGAGATCAGAGGTTGCCGAGACCTGCACTTCAGGTACGTATAAGGAAAAGGACACAACTTATTAGGGATCATCATACACCTTTTCATCCTTAAGTCTAGCTGTTCGACTGGGGGGAATAATATGATTTTCTTGAAGAACATTTGCATTTGTCTCAGTGTGATTTTTCACTGCCTATGCTGGCTTCTGTGATAATGTGACATTTCTGCTATAGAAGTGTTGTGCTTCCTTTACCATTTCAAGTTTTAAAGAACTCCGATGCCGATACATTTTGACAAAATATAACATACGAAGTAAGCAATCTCCTTGAGGCAAGTGTACTAAACCTTGTTAATGAATATAAAATAGTTTAGCCTTGGGGAAATTTTTCCTGATTTAAATGTATGGCGTGGGATTATGGGAATATTTCAGAACCATATGCATTAGGATAAGGTTCCGTCATTCCTAGCCTATTAATATTCCTACATGTGTCCTGGTAACCATACTCTGCTATTGACTCTCCTCGTGCAGGTCCCCGTGAGCAGCTGAACGCTCTCACACACTACATGGATCTGTCCCAAGTGTACGGAAGCACCCTGGAGGAAACAGAATCCCTCAGGGCTCACAGGAACGGCCTCTTGTTGAGTCAGGTGTGTACCGAGTTAAGGGGGAAGTTTTGTGCTGGTAAATCTGGAGCAACTGAATCCTCCAAACTATTTCAAGCAACAGAACACTATTAATTTTTGCTCTTCTGGTCCTGTTTCCTAGCATACTTTGGAAGAATCAAGGCACTCCAATGTACCAAAAATGAATTACCACCTTAATAGCCAATTATATATAAAACAGGATTAATAAGAATGAAACAGTGTTGAAAGTAAGTAAAATTGCCCCATACAGATGGGCGTTATAAGACAGTAAGCAAATTAGGAAGTCCATTACTGAATACCAAAGATTTTTCCAAGAGCAACAGCAAGTCAAGTTCCAGTATTTACCTAAAGTTTAATTAAGAGGAAAAAGCAAATTAAGAAAGATATATGAGTACAACAGGATGGGTGTAAATTATATGCTGCCTTGAGTAGACCAGACAACCTATAGGCCGACTGTAGCTTCCTTCCTTCTCTCTCTCTCTCTCTCTCTCTCTCTCTCTCTCTCTCTCTCTCTCTCTCTGTAACATCCCCTCGTCGTCGCCAACAGGACCAGGGAGCGGACCCGGACCTTCTACCGACCTCCATGGAAGAGGACGATGGATGTAACGTAGCTGACAAAATCGATGAAGGACAGTATTGCTTCCGTGCAGGTGAGAAAGAAAGAGAGAGAGAGAGAGAGAGAGAGAGAGAGAGAGAGAGAGAGAGAGAGAGAGAGAGAGAGAGAGAAGAGAGAGAGAGAGAGAGAGAGAGAGAGATAATTTGACATAACATTGATAGCTAGATTTTGGATACATCAACGATACAGAAAAGTATAAAGACAGACAGAAATTGGGGTGTGAAAGCGAATGGGAAAAAGGATCAGCGGAGATAGAGGAGTGACATAGGGATGAAAAGGAGGGAAAGATTTAGCAGTAACATGGAAAATACAAGTAGGAGGAACCAAAGCAAAAGATTGAGTTGTATCCAGAGTATCTTAAGGACCCTGTGAAGTAGTCAGAAAATTGGAGTTATACGAGTCCTTCAAATGTTACCACGAAACACCATCACCTATATGGATGGAGCTTGTTTCATGAAGTGGTCAGGAGGAATCAGAAGCCTCCAGTTTTCATACACGATCACAGGGTCCTTAATTAAGGGGGTAATTCACTCTTGTTACATTGGAGTGCCTTGATTCCTCCAAAGTATGCCAGGAAACAAGACCAAATGAACAAAAGTAGTTGTGTTCTGTTGCTTGGAATAGTTTGGAGGATTCAGTTGCTCCAGATTTACCAACACAAAATTTCCCCCTTAACTGTGTCATCAGATTGGGAGAGGATGAGGGAGGGAGGGAGCAGGTAACTCTTTCATCATTCATGTACATACAATCGGTGACAAAAGTACTGTCGCCTCACTCACCTCTTCTTAATGGATAACATATATAAAGGTTAACCATCATTTAACAAACACATTCACTATACAGAATAATTATTACACTATCCAAGGGGCAAATGAATAAGTATATCTGGTTTCTCACTTTACGAGTCTGAGAAGCTTTTCTTTCCATACTTATTTCATGAATTGGCGACAAGACCTGTGCCGCCGGCTGTACAGAAATGACTCTCAATTGTATGAAATAGTTAATCTTTACATAAAAAAATAATAATAATATAATATAAAAATAATTAAGTAAATAAAGTTTACATCAGATCTGCTAGATTTAAAAGCCAGTGGTGAATTTGAGTTACCCAGGATTCCCCTATGATCTGGCATCAAACAGTTAGACCCTTTACACTGAGGTACTCTCTTGATTGGAACAGTTTAGAGCAACAAAATCTCATCAGTTCTCTCTCTCTCTCTCTCTCTCTCTCTCTCTCTCTCTCTCTCTCTCTCTCTCTCTCTCTCTCTCTCTCTCTCTCTCTCTCTCTCTCTCTCTATCTATCTATCTATCTATCTATCTATCTATCTATCTATCTATCTATCTATCTATCTCTCTCTCAGGTGATGAACGAGTAAATGAACAGATCCTACTGACACTCCTACACACCACGTGGCTCAGGGAACACAACCGCGTCGCCACCACACTCAAGCAACTCAACCCAAGGTGGAGGGACGACAGGGTGTTCCAGGAGGCTCGCAGAATAACCATAGCGGAGTGGCAGCACATTATTTACAACGAGTTCATCCCAGGGGTACTAGGTATGCATATAGAACTCATCACCTCATCCTCGTTTCTCCGTACTCCATCCATCCCCTCTCTTTTCTCTTTTCAATGCTCATACGATTTCCACCTAAATCCAACTCGAAATAATAACCTAACCAAGCATGCTAAATAGTAATTCATAAGACAAACTCATTTACTAAGCTTTTGTAAATTCGTTTGGTGAATGTTATTCGTCACTCTGTCAAATGGCACGCTATCTTTCCTCACTTTAGTAAATCCCTCGCAGCTAGAAAATTAAAATATCCACAATCAAACGCTATTGAACTACTGAAAACTAGGAAACAAAAAATATTATATCTCTTGTACCAAAGCCATACTACGAGTATCCTATTTTTTCAAGAATGCTAAGTAAAGTTAACCCTTCCTTAACTAACCATACCTTCACCCTCAGGTCTCAACCTCGTCAAAATGATGGATCTGGCACCACAGTTCAACGGTCAATTCACCAATGACTACGACCCCACCTTATCTGTCGCCATCTCCAATGAGTTTGCCACGGCTGCCTTCCGGTTTGGTCACAGTATGATCCCGGTTTGTATAGCTCAAACTTTCTTCTCATTTATGATAAGTTGGTAATATTCAATCATTTCTCACTTTACTCACCACTTAATCCTTCCTTTATCTCCCACCACTAACCACTGCTCACCCATTAGGCTACGTTTCCTCCTCTATCACGATTCACGAGGCGGTGTCAGCTGTCCGCTACTCATTCACACGTCCTTTCCAGAATGAAATTAATCAGGTGAGCAGCTCTTCAGGAACCCTGGAGAGGGAACTGAACAGTGTGCTCAACGCCCCCTTCCCGCTGTACGAGGACGGAGTGGAAGAAGGACTGGTGAGGGGGGAGACCTCTCAGCGAGCCATGAGGGTTGACACCAGCTTCAGCGAGGAGGTACAGTTGAGACGAATGTTATAATGGTCAACCAAAGGATAAGCCAAGGACATTTTCTTGAGATATAGGCAACACATATAGATGAGGAGCTGGCAAGAAATAAATTTAACGTAATAATTAAAAGTGAAAGTCTACCCCAGTTCAGATACGTAATATAGTTTACTTTAAACTCAGAACATATAGCTCGTAACTATACCAACCAAGAAATTGATATACAGTACTTTGACACTTGTATGAGGTCAAAGGAAAACTATTTGATGTCCCTGCTTCTTCTTTCTTTTACCACTGTTATTTCTGTCTTATCTGTATTTCCTCCGATAACTTAACCCCTTTCGTCCACTCGAACAGATAATAATCCAGTTCTATTTTCTCCTTCAGATAACAGGTCAACTCTTCCAAGGCGACGAGCCCTTCGGCTTCGACCTGATTGCTCTAAACCTGCAGCGGGGACGGGATCACGGTCTTGCTGACTACGTTACAGTTAGGGAAGCCTGCGGGTTTGGTCGGGTACGTTCCTTCAAACAGCTGGGCCGCATCATGAACTCTGATGCACTCCGGAGGCTGAAAAACACATACAGGTGAGTAAGCAAGTGGATTGGATAATTATCTAGGTCTTAGTCGGTTTTATGTCAGTAGCATGACCAGACCACTTTTGTTAATGAGAGTCACATCCTTCCACCAACTGGCATAGGGTGGGTTGGGAAGGGATGTGTACAGACGTGTTGTGCCAGTGATATAGTCAGACAGTGGAGGGATAAGCGAGAAGCTCTATCACCGAAAAAAAAAGGATCTCCGGATGGGGTTGGTTATGTTCCAAGTCAATATGTACAGTAATAATGGACTGTGGCACTCCAAAGGGCGCAAGGCACAGACAGGTGAAAGGACAGGTCGTTCAAAGAAGTTCTGGCTCGATTAAAATCATAGAATCATAGACCACAACAGACCTTACGGTACACACGGACCTATTGAATACCTATATACAGTAGTCGTTCGGGATGGAATTGTTTACCTCACAGATGAACCCAGCTCAACCAGTACAAATCAAACCTAAATGAAGCAAAAAAAATATAACTTCCCTAACGTGCAGTAACTAAACCTAACTTTAGGCATCATCATAACCTATAAACCCTTCACTGCACAGGAGAGTAGAGGACATCGAGTTATTCGTTGGTGGGATGTCAGAGAAGCCAGTGAGAGGTGGTCAGGTGGGGCCGACCTTCGCTTGCATCATGGCTGACCAGTTCCTCAGACTCAAGAGAGGTGACAGGTTCTGGTACGAGTACAGCGGCAGTCCCAGTCCTTTTACTCGAGGTGGGTGAAGGTGTGGATGTTTTGTGGGAGTATCAGTGGGTGTGGGTGGGGGTGGATATAGGTGTGGGTGTATGCGTGAATGTGGGTATGGGTATGGGTCCATCTCTCATTCCTCATTTCCTCTCCCTTTATTCAGCCAGTCTCTCATCCTGTATTTCCTTCCCTCCCTCCCTCCCTGTACAGACCAACTCCGGGAGCTTCACCAGGTTACAATGGCTCGCGTCCTGTGTGACAACCACCCAGATCCTGGCGAGGTCCAACGCTGGCCTCTCGCCCTTCCAACCTCCTCCAACCGCAAAGTGTCCTGTGCCTCTACCAGGACTATCCCCAGCCTCGACCTCACCTTGTGGGACGAGTAGATTATAGTATCGTCATGCAGGCCTCACACACACATACAGTATATATTTCCTACTGAAGCAATCTCCGCCTCGGCTTGTTGTGGGAATAAGGAGTGTGTGTGTGTGTGTGTGTTTGTGTGCATGTGTGGAGACAGAGGGATACGACAGATTTTCCAGCAGCATCAGTATATATAAAAAGTTTTTTGTGAGGCTGTTTGATTATGTAATCTATTTGAGTGTGAGGAATAGTTCAATAAAGGAAAATATTTATCTAAACCTTCAGATTCCGATTCAGATACAGACTATTTACTTTCCATTATACAAAAGATGGCTACCAATATCTATCCATACACTAAATAAAGTTTTCATACTCTCAATATATGTTATTCTTACACAAGGTATATAAGTGTCGTTAAAATCATGCACGTAAAAAGAGTTTCGAGCATAAAAAAGAGGTTATTTATGGTGGAATGAAATATACATATATATCCCCCGAGTTTCTGTACATTTCTTCTGTTCGTACAGTGACGGCAGATTCAGTTGAAGTTTAGGTCGGAACACTTGCTGACTCGCATGTATGAATTATAGTACTACGATGATTGAATGTGTATTGGGTAAATCACACACACACACACACACACACACGCAACTGTTCACACAAAAATTTCAACACTTACTGTAGTATGGATAAACAAACAGCATGGAAATTTTATAGGAACATTGTGAAGAAAATAGTTAATAGAGAAAAGTTAAGTAAAAATAGTTTGACGGTCTGAAAAGTTTAATTAAATATAACTACGGAGTTAACTACGATGGATTGTATGGGTATAGAACCGACGCAGGGAGAAACTGAACATTATTGGAAGTTGACGATCAATTATTTATATACAAATAGAGCAAGGTGTAAACTGCTGGTCAATTATTTATATCGGTGTTTCTTAAAAGGTTTTATTCTGTGATAATTGGCAACATATGAGGAGAGACCATTCCAAATGCTTACAACACAATTGAAAACTATGAAAAAAAAAAAATCTTTGAATTAAATTGATTTGCAACCAGAGTTAATTCTAGTGAGTTTGATCAATGGTAAAGTAGTTTTGAGCATTTATGTTAATGACCCTGTGATCGTGTATGAAAATGGGAGACTTCTGATTCCTCCTGATTATGCCACGAAACAAGCTCCTTCCCTATAGGTGGTGTTTCGTGGCAATATTTGAAGGACTCGTTTATCTCCAAATTTCTGACTGCATCACAGGGTCCCTTAATGAAGCCTTTGAAAACTTTGTACATCTTTAGTTGGTCTCCTCTCAGTTGGCATAATGTTAAGATAAGCAGGTTATGGTGGTAATTCTATTTTGTTACATTGGAGTGTCATGATTCCTCCAAAGTATGCCAGGAAACAGGACCAGAAGAGCAAAAATAATAGTGGTGGTGTGTTGCTTGGAATTGTTTGGTGGATTCAGTTGCTCCAGATTTACCAACACAAAACTTCCCACCTTAAGTTCATTCACTCATTTTATATTCTGTTAGTACTTATTGCAACTCTTATTGTTTTGTTTTTTTCTTAAACTGACAATAATTTGGTGTCGGTGGGATTAATCAATTGTTCAGATTTGGTGGAGGTTTATAATCTTTTGTTTGTTGTGACTTCAATTGAAAAGTTCTTATCAATAAACCCTACGACTGTAATAATACTTTTAACTACATCAGTTCATTGTTGACCTAGTTTTAAGCCGTTGGATATAGTAACACCCAAACCTTTTTTTAATTTAAGACCACGAATTGAAAATATCATCCAAAAATATATCAATTTTCTTCTCTTATTATCAGTGGTGAAGTAGTATGTTCTTATAATTATTACAATTAGTTTGATCTGTATTGTTGGTATTAAGGTTTGCCACTCTTGAACTGAGATTATTTTAATATGGGCGAGAGAATTACGCAAACCAACTTAAATATGCAACACTGTACCAACTCATCTTTGTTTGTGTATATATAAATCTAAACTAGTTATGCTCCTACTTTACAGGATAATGGCCAGGTTATCAAAGCGTGTACACTATCATGGCAGACAACAAAGGATGGTAAATAGAATACATTAGGTCAAACGCCATACACAATGATACAAACTAATACAATAAAAAACAACAGAGGACTGCATAACGAAACACAAAGCATAATATGAAACAAAAATTAATCAACCGTGAACGAGAGAGTTTATTCTCACTCAATATATTCATGATTACGGTTTTAGGTGAAATTTATAAACACTTTGTATGCATTTGCATGGTTCGCTAAAAAAACATCAATAATTTTCAACTTGAAAGCCGAATTGAGGTTGGAATTCTTTTTAGCCTTGCCCTTTGCATGTAAGTGAATACAAGCCATAATTCTCAACTTTCTTTAAACATAAACAAGAAATCGTCCTCGGTAAGGAGGAAGTTATCATTAGTTAATATCAGAACACTGTCAGTACGGTAGAGCACACATGTATTTTTCAAAGAATGAAGGTCGTATGGAGTGTGGAATATAGAGGACGAAAATTCACTCAATAGCTTAACTTAGGAAAGGAGGAAAAGTAATCAAAGTGAGTAAACCTATGACTTGATAATTACAATAGTTGCTGAAATTTGCTGTATACAGTTATTGAAAGGCAGATTTTGAAGAGTATATATATATAAGGGTATATATATATATATATATATATATATATATATATATATATATATATATATATATATATATATATATATATATATATATATATATATATATATATATATATATATATATGTATATATATATATATATATATACTGTATAGTGTGTTAGTATGTGTGTCTGTAAATGTGTGTGTCCAACATACCATAAAGTATAGTATGGACAACCATTCATGCCTCACTGGTCGTGTGTGTGTGTGTGTGTGTGTGTGTTTGGTTTGCCAGTCTGAACGGAGCTGTGAGCCTCGCTGTATGTGCGGACTGAAGGTATTGGTGTGGGACGTATATACAACACCTTCCATCTTCCTATGCCTTGGTTTCGGCAAGTCACATTGGGATTGGAAGGTAAAGGTATGCACAGTACACCATAGGAGGCAGTGGAGGAGAGAGAGAGAGAGAGTAGGATGGTGGTTGTGACTTGCCAGGAGAAGGATATTGGGATGCTTTTTCTCATGACCACGACGGTAGTGTTAAATACAAAAGTAATTGTGTCAGCTGCCAATTTATAATGAAAGCAAGTAGGTTAGGTGTAGGGGCATTAATTTGTTGGCAAGTTTAATTCACATTTGATCATACTATAGGTTGTGTTGTACTTTGCATTCTTGAAATATAATAGTCATAAATAAAAAAGAATAGGAAAACAGCTTATAATTAGGATAGGTTTTTGGAGATCCATACTATATTCTTCACATAAATTAAATGGCTAAAGACAAACGTTTACCTATATATCGGACATCTTTGTGAAAATTAAATTCCATCAAAGATTGGGCCTGGAATCTGCTGCAACAAAAAGTGACCTACAGTTTGTGGACATGACAGACCCCAGGTGTGTTCAGGAGACCACAAACCTCACCTGTAACCCCAACACCCCATTCAGAACAGCCGATGGCACCTGCAACAACATTGACAATCCCACTTGGGGCGCCTCCTTCACACCCTTCAGACGAGGCCAGTAATAGGTGGTCAGGTGGGGCCGACCTTCGCTTGCATCCTGTCTGACCAGTTCCTCAGACTCAAGAGAGGTGACAGGTTTTGGTACAAGTACAGGGACAGTCCCAATCCCTTTACCAGAGGTAAGTGCAGTTACAGTGAAGAAGGGTACTGGTATAGGTGAGGGAAAACAGTGGGATAGGGACAGAGGGTACTTTTTGAATGGGTATATAGGGGCGAGACACTGGCCATTATTACTAAGCAATTTGAAGGTTATAGTTCCATCGTCATGTCTCTTTCACACTTTAAGTCTAAGCTCATGTAACACTTCACTTTATGTATTATTTATATATCTATGTTCAACTAGTGTCTTGGATACATCCCACTGTATATGTTCAATACAGACACACAATCACACATATTAACTTGCATATACGTTACACAGTACCTCCCTTCTCCCTCCTTTCTAATTAAGCACTCAATGAAAAAAAAAGACTACTGCACAAGAAAAGAAAATATGATAAAAATACATGTTCTATTCTACAGGCAATTAATGACTCTTCGAATAACGTTCTCACCATCTATATTATACCCTTGTAACTCTCAATTTGTCCCTTCTCCACAGACCAGCTAAGGGCCATTCACAAAGCTTCCATGGCACGTGTACTCTGCGACAACCACCCTTCTATTGACTCTACACAGCGCTGGCCACTAAACCTTCCGTCCAGCTTTAACCCCATCATCTCCTGCAACGCCACCCATGAATTCCCCAAACTTGATCTCAGCTTTTGGAAGGAATAGAACTTAAGGGGAGAATTCTGTGTTGGTTTATCTGGAGCAGCTGATTCCTCCAATCTTTCCAAGCAACAGATCTCGCGTATTTTTTGTTAATCTGTTCCTTTATCTTGGCATACTTTGGAGGAATCAAGGCGCTCTAATTAACCCCCTTAATCAGTAAATGAATAGATAAGTGAAGAATAAATACAGTATAATTATCACCTATATGGCAAATATGTCATAACAGTTAGAACAAATCAAGATCCAACCAGATCTTGGATTAAATATACAACTTGTAACGGTGATTAAGAGGGAATGAATTATATTATCTCGACATATATGCAGCACCCTAGTATCCTCACCCTCATGTACCAGCTTATATTAAATTTGCCAGTGTTTTGTTTTGAAAACATGTTTATTTAGTTTCTTATTTGGAGTTGAGTAACTCTTTCTTTTACTTGTGAATGTGTTTCTTGAATTTCCATATCGCTGAAGACTTTACGAAGTTCCTTTGTTTCCTTTACCTAAACTATTATGCGGCGTCTATGTCCGTATGTTTGTCTGGCCGTCTAGGATGGCTAAATGGTTGAACCCACAGGCTTAGGCTGTAAGTTGGTCCACATGGGTAACTTTGCTTGAAAAACAAAATAGGATTGGTGGAACGGACCTCCGAAGTCTGAGATTATAATATAATACTAATCCAGTAAAAAATATGATATTGTTACTAAGCTGTTCATCAAATCCAGAAAATGTATTGAGATCCATGCAAATAAAAACCATACATATATTTTCCCTGTTTTCATAGAACTTTCACACGATATCATTGAACACACATCTCTTAATTAAGCAGGTTAATATTTTATAGCAGGACGTGTTAATAAATGAAAAAAGAAAATACAGACAGAAGTCAGGAGGAATCAAGAGCCTCCACTTTCCATACACGATCATAAGGTCCGTAATGTGCAATTAAAAGGGAGGATTTTTTTAAGGCAAAAGATGTGAAGACAAGGCATTTGCATTAAGGAAGGTGATGGAGAAAGCTGATAAAAATATAAGAAGCTTTTTATAGCTTTTATCGATAGAGTGGATAGAAAAGTCTTACGGGAAGTGCTGCTAATGTTCGGTAATGGGAGGAAGGCTGTTGTATCAAGTAAAGAGCTTCCATAATGGTGGTATAACTTTTGTGAGAATACAGGGAAAACTCAGTAACTTATTTTCTATCTCTGTTGGAGTGAGACGAGATTGTGTGATGTCACCATGATTGTTCAGTGTGTACCGTCACGTTCAATTAGTGTCCGGTCAACACCATCGAATAAAACGGCCTCGATAAAATTATGTGAAAGTTTAGCCGTGCATGGGTCGCTGTAATATTGGTTCATAAGTCTCACTCAAATGGTTCACGTTCACACACCATGCAGAGACAGGACTTTTGATCGTTCCTGTACACGATTGAAATGATGCATAAAGAAGGCAAAGCACTGCATGCAAAGAGACTAAAAGACATGGGCACTTGAACGAAGAGTGGAATGTGTTGTGTAGAGAGTAGAGAACGGGGCTTGGTCTATTTCGAATGTGATATAATTATGTGGATGATGCTGTGCTATAGACTTGGAATGAGAGAGATGTAAGAGGGTAATTAATTCTTTTTTGGTACTTAAGAGTGCCTTGATTCCTCCAAAGTTTGCTAGGAAACCGGACCAGAATACAAAAAAAAAAATAATGGTGTTCTGTCGCTTGGAATAAATAGCGTGGAGGCTTCAGTTGCTCCAGAATTACCAATACAAAACTTCCCCCCTTAAGAAGATTAGTGGAGTGTTTTGCAGAGGTGTGACTCAGCACGATCACCAATTAACCACTATTACAGATGAATTAATGTGGTGGGTCAAAGCAACACATAATAATTGGTATGATTCACAATGAGGTATCCTCCTGATGATATAAGTTTGGATATTAAACTAAATAAATACCTGACAAATGACTAAAGAAACATGGGGAAACTCTAATGGAAATTTAATAATTTCATTTAAAAGTTTCATTATTTAAGTGGTCTTGATTTACACTTGCAACCCTTGCATTATATTATAAATTATACTCCTCCAAGTAAATGAAACCATAAGTTGAAGTGTAACACAAGACAAACATAATATTAGTGAGAGAATGGCAGCCGAGATAAAGAGTGGAAAACCCCATAAAGCAAACAGAGGTAAGATAAGAGACAACAGAGGTAAGATAAGAGACAACAGAAGTAAGATAAGAGACAACAGAGGTAAGATAAGAGACAACAGAGCTGAGATAAGAGACAACAGAGGTGAGATAAGAGACAACAGAGGTAAGTTAAGAAACAACAGATATAAGATAAGAGACAACAGAGATAATACAACCCACAAATCCACGAACTTAACATAAAAAAGTTTGAGAGAACTATAAGAAATAAGAGAAGAGAGTAAACAGGTCTTAACACTGGCAGAAATTTGATATTTACGTTCAGAGTTGCAAATATAGACATCATCAATATACTCTACTGTAATACTGGAGATACTTAGTGTTGAAGACATTTTCTCTTCCAAAGTATATAATTATGTAAGGTTATATTCAAAATAATAGCAGGGGAGGTATGGAAAATACTGATAGTAATGAACAGAAGAAAACCAGTAAAGAAAGAAGGTTCAACAACGGATATCATGAATGAATGAGATAGTAATGAACAGAGGTAAACCAGTAAAGGAAAAAGGTTCAACAACGGATAATCATGGATGAATGAGATAGTAATGAACAGAGGTAAACCAGTAAAGGAAGAAGGTTCAACAACGGATAATCATGGATGAATGAGATATGGTACTAATTAATCTAATATAATTTTATACAAAGTGTTTTTAAATTAATTGACCAGGACATTGGAATATAAAACTAGTGAACCTACATGATGTTACAAGGCAGGTGATATAAACGATTTAAATAACTACTAATTACTTCATTTGCTTTCTGTGCTAATCGAGTAAATTGCATTTTTTTTATATAGAACAATGTTATGGCGTTATCAAACTGGGTTCTACAGTTTTCGTGTACTTTTGTGACCCCGTAGCGTCGGCGTTCAATCACACACACACACACACACACACACACACACACACCGTGCTTTTGTCAACACTTTTCGTATACCTTGAACTGTAAACTTCCAGCATGGCGGAACTTATGAGCAGGATTATCTCAAAACTTTTCAATTAGAGTCGTCCCTGCCTGGGGTGACCAAGATATTCAACTGGACATATTGCAGGGAAACTAACTGGCTTCTCACTGTTTGTCTGTGCCTCCGCTCCTTGGTCTCTCAAAAATGTAAACAATCAAATGAGAATACAATGATATACATTATAAAAGTTTTTCTTCTACTCCTTCTTATAATGCTGTGTATTGTTGAAAATGTCCAAGTATGTGTTTATATACAATTAATTTGGAATTATTTTATTTCTTTTCTAATTAATGACTAAAATCTCTTATTTACCCCTCCACCATTTCCGTGGACATACATGTTGACGATTTCCCATAATTTCCATCTACTTTGTATCTTGATTTCCGTCGACGAAATACAGCAGTTTTTTCGACGGAAATGGTGTAGCCTAGTTTGTAGCCGACAACCCAAAGACCTCGACAAAACAACCCATGCAGTGTGATAGTCACTTTAGTATTCCATTAAACTGATTAAGGGGGTGCGGGAGAAGGGGACAGGCTTGGGGGGGACTGGGGGGTGCGAGAAAAGGGAGACAGGCTTGGGGTGGGTAGCAAGCTTGTCCCCTATTCCCACTAACCCCTAACCCCCTCCAACCCTGTCCCCCTACTCCCCCCCAAGCCTGTCCCCCTATTCCCGCACCCCCTTAAAATATATATGGTGGCTAAGAAAACAAGCTGAATCTCTAAGTGAATATTTAACAGATAACACATAATATTTTAGTATATACCAAGTTACTGTCCCTTGGTGAAATGCAACTGACACATCCACCCACCCATCAGTGACCATGACAGGTTCACTACACGGCCGGGTCAATTTCCTACCACACAGAAGGTCTCACAGTCTATAGGCCTACTCCACAATACAACCCCCCATAACAGCATTTCTCAAAGCTGAAGTATCAATCTCCTTACCTTAGACGACTATATACGTAGGCAGATAACAGGTCAACATTTCCAGGTGTTTAGAAAGCGTTCCTGATTCTGCCTGCCTGCCTGCCTGCCTTTCCGAGCCAATGAATTATAATTATAAGCAGCTTTTTTTTATAATTTTTCATAATTTTTTTTCAGGTTGCCTAACGGTACTTATAAATCCAAGGACATACCGGTATTCAGGTACATATATTATTATTATTATATTTATAGTAAACAATACAAAAATCCTAAATCATTCTTTGTCCTTTGTAAACATTAAGTGATTGTATTCATAGCACAAAAATATCCATACAATATTATTATTCACTAACAACCTAAAAGTGTTCACTAACTATGTCTGCTGCTACACTGTTCATAGTTACCTCTAATGAAAAGATGAAAGTTATCTCTAATGAAAGTTATCTCTAATGAAAGTTACCTCTAATGAAAAGATGAAAGTTACCTCTAATGAAAGTTACCTCTAATGAAAAGATGAAAGTTACCTCTAATGAAAGTTACCTCTAATGAAAAGATGAAAGTTACCTCTAATGAAAAGATGACAAAGAGTGAGTGAAAACGGAACAAACGCAGTGCTGGACCAGAAAGTTCTTAAGGTGGTAATTCTTTTTTGGTGTACATTGGAGTGCGTTGAAAGGAGGAACAAATGTAAAAAATGAAAGAGAGTGGTTCAGGTCCGAAGGGGAGCCCAAATGCTTAAGTAAATGTGCAGTCCATATCACCACATGCACTACCTACTAAAAGGGAACCAGATGAAAAAGAGATTATCAATATGACCAGGCATGATAATTATTTCCTCACACGTAATCAGTAATGGAACTCAGACCACCTTTGTCAGAACTATAACGTGATATTAAATCATCTATTGAGACTATTTGTACCATCAGGTGTTCACAGCGCTAACCTTTTAAGAAGAGAACTCGTACTAATAATGCGAAATTTCATTAACATTTTCCCATGAATGTTTAAGTTCACGCCAGCCACGGAC
Organism: Petrolisthes manimaculis; assembly: GCA_034508575.1. Taxonomy (NCBI): domain Eukaryota; kingdom Metazoa; phylum Arthropoda; class Malacostraca; order Decapoda; family Porcellanidae; genus Petrolisthes; species Petrolisthes manimaculis. The sequence continues at coordinate 74,542 of JAWZYT010001544.1, forward strand.
ACTTTATAATCTGTCGAGTACCTACAGTAAGAGTATAATCTGTCGAGTACCTACAGTAAGAGTTACTAAAAAAGCTGAATTCAAAAACATTTCCTAAACGAAGAACGATACACTTTTTTTTTTTTTTTTTTTTTTTTTTTTTTTTTTTTTTTCAGCCAAGCGTTAACGTCAAAATAATGTAGGTTTTCATATCATTTATCTGGATACCAACGTACACACATACGTCTCCGGTCACGATCTCTTTTTTATTATTCATTATTATTTATATTATGCTAAGATATCAAGTAAAACCAAATTCGATATGCCAGAATATTTTAAGAGGAGAGAGGATATAGTGGTATTAACTTTTGTATCATTCTTTGAGGTTGAAACCCAGATTAGGTATAAGGTTTCATCACATATTGTTTAATCATAATTATATAAGTTTAGTTTCATCATATGTTGTTTCATTATATGTTGTTTCATTATAATCATTTAGTTTTATCATATATAGTTACATAATAGGGCTGGGGAGGAGGATAAACACATGTTTTATTGGCTTGCAAAGAAAATCTTGTCCAGATTCATTTACAAATCTAATAAAATTGTAATTACACAATCATTACATGGATAAAAATCCCTCAAGATTGATATTGATTTCTGACAGTTATAACCTACAGTATGATTTCTGCCTTACTGTACTTACTGTACTGCCTTAATGTCCACAGCTGATTGCAATATATAGCATTATCAGCTAGGCCTACCTAGCGAGTTTCTTTGAGTTTAGTCATAAACCAATATTAGAATGTAGTCCTCTTGAGGTTGCAGGAGGACGCTAATCTTCTCTGCAAGTCCAGGTAGCCTCAACTGAGCGATTTTATACGAGCACAAGAAGAGAGCCAAGTCACTGAACCCTCTTTTGTCCTATTTTAGAACTTATTGAACGTTTACCACAACCAGCAAAGCATTAATTGTGAACCTCCATCATGAAAGGGAGTCTCAAGCCACATCCTATTTTAGAACTTATTGGACGTTTACCACAACCAGCAAAGCATTAATTGTGAACCTCCATCAAGGAAGGGAGTCTCAACCCACATCATGGTCATAACAACAATGATGGACAACATGTAGGAACGTTCGTGGTATTGACGAGACTTGGATGGTGCCGGTACGATGACTCCCCAAGACACAATACAGGGTCATCTTAGCGGTACCAAGCCATCGTCAACACCATCACCGTTCTTGCATACGGGTTTATAACTTGTGAATATACTGTACGAGGCTAATCTCATCTATTTTGTTTACTCAGGAAAGGCACGAGTCTCTACCTGCAATAATTCATCTTCTTTCTACATCCCATTTGCATTACTATATAATTATGGCCATAAAGTTCCATAAGCAACATCCCTTTGACTCCATCCCCCACCCCCACCCCCCTCCCCCTTACCCGTCCTTCAGGCACTATCCCTTAATTAGTGTCTTCTCCTATATACCCTCCCCATCCCTATACTACTATCCCCAAGCCAGCCAACCCCTGACCCCCACCACCATGCACACCTATATATACCCCAGACTGACTCTCACACCTCACACTGGTATCAACACCACCTGAACCAGCAACACAACCACTGGCTCACTGCGTCTACTCATCTACCTGTAAGATCACACACACACACACCTCATTCTACCATTACCCATATCTACTCATCTACCTGTAAGATCACACACACACTAAAGATATATACTAAACTAATTTAGGACACAATTTTATATTAGATTTGTTTTTCAGTGTGGATTGGTGGGGGGTAAAATTTGCTATCATCTTCCACATACGAGTAGACTAAATATACAGTAGAACAGGCGACAAACACAGTCTTTTTTTTTTTTTATGATCCGACACTGTTTATAGGCTTAATCAAGCCCGTTACCGTGGCCCAGGTCAACTGCTCCTCATACACACACACGTCACCACTTGAAGGGACAAGTAACCATTTATATAGTTGTTAATTTATAACTTTATGTAATGTCCCACAAACTTCTTCCCAGCCATCTACCTACTACAGGAAAACTACACAAATCATCTCAGCTTCAATCTCTTATTTCCTTCTCATTTAATTACTGGTATACAGCACAAATCATAACATATCATCATTTTCATTCCTTCATCTCCACATTCTATTACTGGAAGGCAGCACAAAGTAAAACATATCATTATTTACATTTCTTTTTTACACTCCACTACGGATAATTAAGCTTCAATCACCTCAGTATCATTCTAATACCTCTCTCTCTCACCCTCTACAACAGGAAGGAAGGCAGCATGGACCATCTCAACGTCCTCTCCGTACTGGTTGGGGGACTGAAGTATTATTATCCCCAAATTAGTCCCAATGTGTATGTCCTCCGAGCCTGCAATATCGATGGTTACGAGGTGGCCACTAGAATCGCTCAAGAGAATGTTACTGATGGCTTCTCAGGCCTTATCTTCAACGCAACGAACTGGCCAATCCATGGTTAGAAACATGATCATCACAAGTTCAGAAATAGATAGAGAGACAGACAGGCAGATAGTAAATATATATTAACTTCATTTTATTTAATACCCTCCGTAATCTTTCTTTACGCTTCTAAATTCAGTTGTATTTATTCTACTTTGCCTCTACCCTTGACAGACGGGGACTGGTACCGAAGCAAGTGGAATGACCTGGAGATAAACCTCAGTGACAATGAGTTCTCTTCTGAAACCTCCAGCAATGTATGGGCCAACAGACAACCGGCCCCACTTCCACTCATCTCAGAGTCCGAAATGGAGTATGTATATAATTTTTGGGCCACTTACGAGTTCTTAACACATTCACAATTCAGTGACATATGTATACAGTACACTTAAATCCTCATGTATCAAGACAAAATTTTCTTTGACCTGAAATAGCTCCACTTCAAGGGTCTTCACTCAGTTTATCCACATTCGTTATTGTCGACTTACATATAATAGACAATAACATTAATTTCACTATTATTGTGTCATCGAGTCACCTTTGCCTTGAAGAGACATTGGCGAAAATAAGTTGATAAAGGCTCCTCCTCAGAGAGTATATGTTTTACACAGTTGATCAGAGTTTTACATATTAATGTGATATCTATTACAGATGTTTTTTTATTTTTAATAATAGCAATGCATACAATTACATTCATCCGATTCAATACTGATGTTTCATACTGGCATACACCATGGTTTGTGCATGATGATGTGAATAATTCAGATGTTCCAAACCGAACTGTCAAGGTAAACCAAAGCTTTATGGGAAAAAGATGTCGAACTTGAAGTGGCCGTTTCTCCAAGCTTAGCTCTCATAGAGTCTACATAAACTTAGGCGAATTGCTTCTTGGCATAGTTTAGACAAATATAAAAGCTCCAAGTGACTTACAAGGTGTCCCTCCCAGAATGATGTACGAGGCTGGAGTGGAAGATTACAATAAGCGTTTCGCCTCCTCCGGTGACAATGAAGTCCGTGGAAAGAAAAGGTCGCCCTCCATACACCACGGGTACCACAGAAGGTCAACAACACCACAAACAAAAGAACAGTCACTACAGGCCTACGTTAAGGAATATGTCACCCGTGCCATTATCGAAAAGTAAGTGAAAGTTTATATGTGCAAATAAATTCACAACTTTCTGCTACAATGGTGTGATATCCCAGTTTGTTGATAGGTAGCAAGAATATTGATTGTAGTGAAGCTAAAATCCCTCCACCTTCCATATTTAGCAACGAGAGAAGTTTTGTACATAATGCTGAGACATTTCACATTATCTTTAATGGGAAAGGAAAACGTCGTCTTCTGAAGGTTAGGATGAATCACTGTTAATATTCAAGTAATGGAATGGAATGGAACAGAAAGGTCATTACACAGAATTTTGTTTCTTCGAGAAATTTGTAGGAAACCGTAGTCTCCATTTCTTGGACAACACCTTAACCCGTTTACCCTTAAGGAGAGATTCTTTTGAAGGTAAATTCCTCCGAATTATGCCACGAAACATAATAATTTCCCCTTAAACAACCGCTGGCGAGTAAGAGTACTTCTTGTGGATAACGACAAATTTACTTTATCTAAAAGCGTAGGAATTATTTTGGTTTATCCTTACGAAAACTATGATATATTCAAATTCTACTTGGACAAATACTTGAAAATGTTATCTCACAGAGCAATCGGGATATAAAATCATGATAAGATATTTAATGAATGCTTCGGAAACTTAGACAATAAATAAGTTACAAATATACCAATTTAGCTGCTTCATATACAGTCAATTTTTCGTCACAGCTTAGATAAATCAACAGCGTCTCATACCGCAGGCAACATCACAACTCCTTTTTCTCACAGACACGACAACGCTCCCAACGCGGTGGATTTGCAGTTCCTGGGTCCAATGAGTCGCAAATGCTTCATACAAAAAACTCCTGCATGTAATTCCAATGATCGGTACAGGACAGCGGACGGGACCTGTAATAACCTCAATGTACCTTTCTGGGGCAAATCCTTCACAACCTTTAGGCGTGTGTCTCCTCAAAACTATGATGACGGTATGTACACTCACGGACACAAGGCTTCATAACACACATAACAAAGGTGAATGGCAGTGCTTGCAACACACTTGAGGCAGCTGCTTAATTAACATCAAGTTGTCCCTAATTATTAGTAAGAGTGTATGAGTTGGTTAAAAAGATGTTCCTACATGAGGCTATTACACAACCACAACCACAACCACATCCCAACTGAAGGTATCATAAGGGGGTGTGGGAGTAGGGGGGCAGGCTTGGGGGGTGACCAAGCCTGTCCCCATATTCCCGCACCTCCTTAATGACTCTCAGCCAACCAGTGGTACAGTTGCCTAGACAATTTTCGAGACACTACCTGCTACAATCTAGCAGGTAGTGTCTCGACATTTTTGGAGGCATCTGTACTATCCAGAGGTTGGATGGATTCCATGAGCATCGAACCTGAGAATGTGAACCTAAAAATGAGATTTTTATTTTCAGGCGTGTCTAAGTTCAGGAAATCAGTGACTTCCGCCGATCTACCCAACCCTCGGTTGATCAGTTTCAAAACCAACTTTGCCGACATGGAAAAGAGCAACAAATTCAACTGCTTCACACTCCTCCACATGACGGTCGGACAGTTCCTTGACCACGATCTTACCTTCGCCTCCCTCAAAGAACCCGAAGGTAGAGAGAGAGAGAGAGAGAGAGTTATGATGCTTGATGGGGGACTGCACCAAAATGCTCGTGGGACTAGTTTTTTTTTTTCAATATTGCTTAAATTATTATTATTGTTATTGTTATTATTGTTATTATTATTATTATTATTTACTACTACTACTACTACTACTACTAGGACTACCACTACTACCACTAGGACTACCACTACTACTACTAGGACTACCACTACTACCACTAGGACTACCACTACTACTACTACTAGGACTACCACTACTATACTAATTAATTTTGTAGTTATTTCAATTAAAATAGTTCAGATGAAGAGAAAACAAAACGATAACACTGCAAGCAATACTCCAATTAGCAAACAAGACCTGAGTTGTGCTTCATTTCACAGTACCGTGCTGCGAAGCGTCCAAAGATCCCTCCTGTGCCCCAATTGCCATCCCCGACTACGACCCCTTCTACTCACCCGCTGGACAAACCTGCATGGAGTTCGTGAGATCAACTCCGGCCGGCCAGTGTTCTCTAGGTATGTGTACAGTATGTAGTCTAAGCCCGGTAGCAATGTACAGTATGTTCACACTTACATTAGCACTGAATACTTGAAAATTAGGGTTAAACAGCGACTCTAGATTTTGACTAACACCAAACCATTTTACTTACCACAGGGAATCCTTTCTTCATCCACAGAGGAAGTGCCATTTCCATTATATAACTCTTTAGAAACACTAAAGCTCTAACAATAAATGTAAACAGAAGCCAAATCATCGTTCAATAGGAAAACTTTCATCGCTCAATTGTTAATGGGAACAAATTGAAATTTAATAAATTTACTAACTTTTTTAAATTTTACTAAACTGTGACAAACTACAGACTCATGTAGCCTAATTATTCCTCTGATGCCTTAATTAATAGCGAATATTACACTATGGCAACTCCAGTCAAACACGGCTACTACACAGAATGGGAGAGATATGTTCCTCCTTCCTTCTCTAAATGTCACTACCGCCTAATTGCTTACTACTGAAGGAGTTGTTAAATGCTGTCATGGATTCCAAACTTCAGAGTATGTTTTCACTTCTTGTATGTGGTACTGGTTACTGAGTTTCTTCCCTTTCCTCTCCCGGCACAACTCCAAAATGGAAATCTTGCCTTTGTTATAATCTTATATATATCAAATATCCACCGACACTTTCCTTCCATCATGCAAGTAAATCAGTATCATAACGAAATATTATCATACAACACCTTATGTCAACTCAACCCCATCAATTATTATTATTAGGTGCTGCAAAATCATACACGTGTAGTTTTTTTAATTACCAAGATATTTACTATGATGGAAGTAAAGTATCGGTGGACATTTGATTGTGGCTATACAGTTGTGCATACATCACCAAATGTATGTATGTATGTATGTACTGTACATATGAATGTATATATGTATGTGATGGCAATGACTGGTGGGTGCACTGTGAGGGGGATTAACGAGGCTACGTGTTGTAACCGTACCGTCCATCTTCCCTTACAGGTCCCAGGGAACAAATTGATGAGTTGACCCAGTACATAGATCTGTCTCAGGTCTACGGCAGCACGAAGGAGGAAACAGCGTCGCTCAGAGCTTACACTGACGGCCTCTTGAAGTTTCAGGTAACATTATATACAGCTAAATACACTAAGCTATATTCCCTCTCAGTTTCATCTTATAGAAACCAACACTTATACACAATCTGACGGTGAATTTGAACATTGACAATGTGTCGTGAGTGAAACATAACTCTACTCCTTATATTTCACTGTTAGCCCATGCAGCCAGATAATTAAATTTAATTTTTTTACTCGTCTTTTTTTTTTTACCTCTCTCTCTCTCTCCTACCTACGTACCTATACCTCTGGTCAATCAATAAAGTAACTTTCTTTCATTTTGATCTTTTCTGTTTACTTCTACTTTACTATATTGCATTTTTATTTTTTTGCTCGATTTCTCATTCATAACTTCCCTCAACCTATTATCATTCTGATTCCAAAGGCATATCCAACGACCACTAAATCCACTCCTTCCATTCCTTCTCACTCCTTGTCACTCCTTCTCACTCCCACACCCAATATCCGTTCCTTCCCTCGTGAACTCACCTATATACACATCGTAACCTATACTCCTCCTCACAGGACAACGGTGACCTGCCAGACTTTCTACCAATTGACAATGAGGAAACCGCTTGCACCAACGAGGAAAAGGAGGCTGAAGGATTGCATTGCTTCCTCGCAGGTGAGACACACACACACACACACACACACACACACACACACACACACACACACACACACACACACACACACACACACACACACAACCAAGACGGTGTGTTATCTATACATGGATGTGAAATCTCCATTCATTAGCATTCATTATTTTTTATCTTTCTTTAATAACACTTTCTAGTTTTCCTTCTCATCCTCCCCCTCCTCCTCCTCCTCCTCCTCCTCCTCCTCCTCCTCCTCCTCCTCCTCCTCCTCCTCCTCATCCTCATCCTCATCCTCCTAACTCTAATCCTGCAGGCGACTTCCGCGTGAATGAACAAATCCTGCTGACTGTCATACACACCACGTGGATGAGAGAACACAACCGGATCGCCCGAGCCCTGAAATCATTCAACCCCGGACTGAACGACGAGAAGCTGTTCCAGGAGGCTCGTAGGATAACAATAGCTGAGTGGCAACACGTGGTCTACAACGAGTTTATCCCCGGAGTACTAGGTGAGGAGTGAAGGAGTTATATAGTCAATAATCATGGCCTGATAGAAGAGTGGACGTGAGGGAACGAGGAAGGAAAGGAATGGAGGGAATGAGGGAGAGAATGAGGAGAGGAGGGAGGGAGATATATAAGATGGAATGACTATTGGTTGAGTGAGTATATAATTATTTGGCAGTGAGTATATAATTATTTGGCAGTGAGTATATAATTATTATTGGTCCTAATTATGCAGTCGAAAGGAATAAAGAATAAAGGAAGGAAGAGGGTGAATGAGGAAGGTATGGTTCTATATATCGAGGAGAAAAATATTGAGTAAATTGAGGAAAGTGAGGAATATAGTGAACTGCGATGCTAAGAAGGAGTGGGGGAGGAGTGGAGTATTCAAGAAGGAGTAGGGAAGGAGTGGGGTATTAAAGGAGGAGTAGGGGAGGAGTGGGATGTTAAAGGAGGAGTAGGGGAGGAGTGGGATGTTAAAGGAGGAGTAGGGGAGGAGTGGGATGTTAAAGGAGGAGTAGGGGAGGAGTGGGGTATTCAAGGAGGAGTAGGGTAGGAGTGGGATATTCAAGGAGGAGAGGATTGATTGATTGATTGAAATTTAGTGCCTCTACAGCGCGATCATATGGCGCCAGTAGAAGAAAATGAATGAGAGGTTGGATGAGATGGATGTCAAAGGAGAAGTGAAGGAGTGGGAGAAAATAATTATAATATAAATGACTGTATAAACCCTTACTAAGTCTCTCTCTCTCTCTCTCTCTCTCTCTCTCTCTCTCTCTCTCTCTCTCTCTCTCTCTCTCTCTCTCTCTCTCTCTCTCTCTCTCTCTCTCTCTCTCTCCTCAGGTTCCTATCTGGCTGACGAGTTTAATCTGAGGCCTCTGAGTGGCTACCAAACCACCAGCGACTATCACTCATTCCTCAGTGCTGGTGTCTCAGCAGAGTTTGCCACGGCTGCTTTCCGATTTGGTCACAGCATGATTCCAGTAACGATTATTATACAAGTGTTTTTTGTTTTAGATCATTTTATTGTCTTATATCGCATAGGTTATGTTATGATCCTGTTCGAGATTTGTGAACATAAAAACAAAATCAGTTAATTGCATTCACACATATATGACAGAACTAGGCACACTTAAGACCTCCGTGTGTGTGTGTGTGTGTGTGTGTGTGTGTGTGTGTGTGTGTGTGTGTGTGTGTGTGTGTGTGTGTGTGTGTGTGTGTGTGTGTGTGTGTGTGTGTGTGTGTGTGTGTGTGTGTGTGTGTGTGTGTGTATGTGTGTGTGTGTGTGTGTGTGTGTGTTTTAACCATCAACCCTTCCAGGACGCCATCAACGAGGTAAGCCATGCTGGAGTGAGTCGATCAAGGGTCCTCAACTCTGTTCTGGAGGCGCCATTCCCACTTTACGAGGAAGGGGTGGAGGAGGGCTTGGTGAGGGGATTCACAAAACAACGAGCCATGCTGGTCGACTCTAGTTTTACCACTCAGGTGAGGTGGAATGAGTGAAGGGGGATGAGGTGAGGTGTAATTGGAGTGGGTGAAGTGGTGTGAGGTGAGGTGCAGTTGGACGAGGTGAGGTGTAGAGAGTGAAGTGGGAGGAGGTGAGGTGTAGAGAGTGAAGTGGGAGGAGGTGAGGTGTAGTGATTGAAGTGGGAAAAACGAAATGATAAATAGCAGGGTGTGAAGAAAATATAAGTACGGTAGCTGTGATGAGGTGGTGTGCATCCTTGTGCAAGTAATTTTATACACTAGTGGTAATAAAGCCTCTCTTGTGACGCCGCCCTTCGTCTGCTCCTTCAGATAACTGGCCAGCTCTTCCAAGAGGAGGAGGCCTTTGGTCTGGACCTGATTGCTCTCAACCTTCAACGGGGACGGGACCACGGTCTGGCAACCTATCTGGAAGTGATAAATGTCTGCAAGACTTTCAAGGCGTCGAGCTTCGATGACCTGCTGCAGGTCATGGACCATGAGCCACTCGCAAGACTTAAGGAGGTATACAGGTGGGTACTAAAATAAGGAAAGAAAGAGATGAACGGAGCAGATAGGAAGTTAAAGAAATAGGTGGGTCGGATGGTAGGAAGGAGAGAAGAAAGAAGTTATGGAGACTCAAAAATAGTGATCCTATCAAGGATAATGAAGCCAATAAAGAAAGTCTGTCAACACCATGACCATTAACTGCCACCACCATCACAACCACCATACTCTTCATCATCAATGCCCCGTTTCTCTAGGGCCAAATATCGTAAAAGTAAGATCAGAAAACTAATCCCTTTCGTACTTCTTTTTGCCACTTTAGTGCCCTTTTAGTTTCCTTCACTTCTCCACATGCTCAGACTAATCCAAGAAAAGAAGGATGAAATTGGAAGGTAAAGAAATGAGAGAAAAAGGCGAGTAAGAGAAGAAAAAAGAGAGCAGGAATGAATTGGATATTAGTAATAAGATGTATAGGTGCACGGCAGGTTCCTGTCAAGTGATTGGTGAAATGATGTGGGAGTTTGGGAGGCTATAGTGGTTCCTACAACTTGTACTACATCTCAAACTGTCTATGCTGATATAATCTGTTTCACGACATACGCTGACGGAATTAATGTCCTCAACACGGTAATGTTAAGGAAAGTAATCATAATACTGTAGTCTTATTATGAGGTTCAACTGACGACCCCTGTCCTACCACACGCCACAGTGACTTCAGAGACATTGACCTGTTCATTGGCGGCATGTCAGAGAGGCCATTTGCTGACGCTCAAGTGGGGCCAACCTTCGCCTGCCTCATGCTCGACCAGTTCATCAGGCTCAAGAGGGGGGACAGGTTCTGGTACGAGTTCAACGGAAGTCCCGCTCCCTTCAGTGGACGTGAGTATACAACAAGGGAAAGAAAAGTGGTCAGGGAAGAAGTTAGTTGGAAGTTAGGTGATGGGGTTGTGGTGGAGAATTGAGGGTAGGGGTTGGTTGGGTGTTGGATAAAGGGTAGTGGTGGGGAGTTAGGGGTAGGGGTTAGTTAGGTGTTGGATAGAATGTAGTGGTGGTGAGTTGAGGGTAGGGGTTGGTTGGGTTTGGGATAGAGAGAATGATGTGGAACGGTGCTGGACGGAGTGATATGGATGGCGCAAAAAGGGAATCAATCATATGGGTGCATGGGTGAATACTGTCTGATGGGTGGAGGGAAGAATGTGTCTGGGGTATGAAATGAAAGACATAGTTATGGGTTTATCCTCCACCGTCATGCATGGGTAATGAAATGCTGATGAATACTGTACCATAAACTGAGATGTAACACTAACTTGAAGTAGCAGAGGACATGATTTCAATTTTTTATCACTTTTTTTTTTTTTTTTGTACTTACTAAGGTGAACGGTAAAATAAGGTGTCCTCTTGATTCTTTTCCGAATGGGGAATAAACCAATTTCATATAACATGAATTCCTAATGTTATTCTAACTCCTTTCTCTTCACAGACCAATTAACACAGCTTCACAGTGTGTCTTTTGCTCGTATCCTGTGCGACAACCACCCAGCTCTTGACGCCATCCAACGTTGGCCTCTCAACCTCATCTCCGACTTCAACCCTGTCTCGAGCTGTAACTCCTACGTCATTCCCAGCCTTGATCTTACCAAATTTAAAGTATAACTTGAATCCGTTGTTAGTGAGAAACCCAGTCAGCACATATTAAACTGAGAATTTGAAAACGGATTTAGAGGAAGCAAGTAGAAAAATAGATTAAACCTTCTGAAGTTAAATGCACAATATATATAATTTTTTCTTTGAATTACCTGAAATGTCATACAAATTCTAAAGTGTTATTATTGTTTATAGCGGCAGCTGATTATGTAAAAAGATCCTAAGAACTTTTAAACATCTCCAAAACTAGTGTCTTACAGCCTAATTCAAAAGTCTTATTTTATTACCACAAGAATATTTTTACTTTTTCAAAATTTTCCACCTCAATGAAATTATTATTAAAAATGTGTGCACAAAGATAAACTTTCATTAATTAATATCCATTTATTTGTTAGTCAGTGTACTATTTGTAATACGTTCCAGTACCAGTGTCAATACACTATATTAAGAATTTTTGGTTATAATTTGTATAAGCACTAGAAGTTCTTGGTAAAAACACACACAAAAAAGTAAAGATATTTCGATGCCATAATCATTGCTGTTTGAGCTCTAATGAATTTTCTCTCATTATGTTAACGCCACGGTAACATGACTTTTCTTGTCAATAATATCTAATTCCATAAGCCTCATGTGTTTACCACAAGCATTATATTTCTATAATATTTGCACTACTTGAATAACGAAAGCAAAAAGTATATCTGTACCCTTCGGACCAACGCGTTCCTTTCAAGACATTAAAATAAGTAAGATTGATAGACATACATCATATTTACGTGTTTTACTTCAACGTCACACAAAGTTTTGGTGAGGGCTGGCTGACTTGCTCTCGATTTTGTTCATGGCTTTGTTCATCCTTCTCGGAGTGTTTGTATCCAAGCAGGGAAGGAGATATATAATACAAATACAATACACCTATAAAGAGTTTGATTAAATCTACTGCAGCATTTTTTTGTGTTTCATTGTTCCTCTGTTCTCGTTTTCCAAATATGAAGATTAGTATAAGTATAGTCGCACTCATTTGTTCTTGGCCTCCAAGTAAAACTATATCTATGCCAAACCTGAAAAACCCATCTCAGGCAAACTTCACAATAAAACCCGTATGAGAGATTTACTCCCTTGATTCAGTAATTTTTGGAGTGGGTGAGAACTATTGGCTAAAATTGTAGTTTTTCCTTCATCACTCCCCGAACTCTTCTGGGAATACACAGCATCCCTGACCTACATTACTTCTGTATATGTTATCAATGGCACTATCAATTAAAATAAGATGATAATTGTGTAATGATTCTCAAACAAAGTGTTACTCCGTTCTTGGAATCTCATGTACATTAAAATTATAATCATATATATGCTTTTGTCTCTGTAACCAACTAAGCACTTTGGGTTCTCATTGCTGCATTGCAAATTAAAAAGCATTTGTGTCCATTGAAAGACAGAGTTAATGCACGACTCTGTATAATGATTCTGACTCAACAACGCCTATACAGAACGTCATCATACGGAAACACGATCACAATAACTCACAACCCTATTCACAACCACCAAAGATACATGTCACACACCTTCCTCCTTCCTTCCTTCCTGACGGGGCTAATGTATCCTCGTTCACTTCCCACTTCCCCCAAACAATTTCCTTTTGTGCGTCCCTTCCTCTGGCCTGTCTGTCGTTCTCCCTTTCCAATAATATGTCGCCCCCCTCCTGTCTACCGTGACCTGAAATCTGTCACTTCGCCTCCAATCTTTCTCATCGATCTCTTGCTCCCTTCTGTGTATCTCGAATCTCCTCCTCTCCTCTACCTGTGATCCATCGTCTCCTCTAGTTTTTTATCTCACTTTTCATCTATCTCCACTGTCTATCTCCACTATCTCTACTGTCGGTGCGTCTTTCAGTGATCTGTCTCCACCTCCTTCTTCTTCTCCTCACATGTATCTCCTTATTCTGACCTGTAATCATTCTATCACAACTTTAATTCATCAGTCCCTTCCTCTCAAAAATGTATGTTGTTCACTCAGTTTCCCTCCAATGTACAGTCGCGGCATATAGTCCTTGATCAGTGTGTAAAGGGAAGTCTGGTCAAGGATTATGTGCCGCGACTGTAACACTATAACTAGTAGAGAATAGGATTTTGCTATTACAGTATAATAGCCTTGAGATTTGGAAGTGTGTGAGGTGCATAAAGTTTCTAAATTCACGCGTACATAAATGAATACCATATTCTGTAAATAATAATTATAATTCACACTTTGTTTTTTCATTAGATGTGCCTGATCAATGCAGTTATTACGAGGGAGTTAGTTATTTATTAAAGTCAGACACAGAGAACGATCACATACCCGCTGTCACCGTGTTCACTTTTACAAGTTCTCTTCCCTTCCTTTTCTGTCAGACCCTGAGTCACTCCAAACTCTCCCTATCAGTGTTACTTTCAGTCTCTTCCATATTAGTCTCCGAATATAAACTAACTAACTAACTAACTCTCTCTCTCTCTCTCTCTCTCTCTCTCTCTCTCTCTCTCTCTCTCTCTCTCTCTCTCTCTCTCTCTCTCTCTCTCTCTCTCTCTCTCTCTCTCTCTCTCATCTTCAGTTATTCACTTTCATTTCCTCTTTCCTCTTTACATAATTATATACTTTACATACATGTATCCACGTTTTTCCTGACTGTTTATTTCCTTATAATTTCCTATATTTCCAGGTCTTTTCTCCTCTCTTCCTTCCTGCATTCCTTCATTCACAGTTTCCTCATCTCTCTCCTCCCTTTCTTCCTTCATTGTCGCACTCATTCACCTTCCTTTATCCTCTGCATCAGTACTTCTGTCCCCTCCTTCAGTATGTCTATCTCTCATTCACTCTTCTTAACCCATCTTTCTCATCCATGCACTCTTTTTAACACACCCTTCTCTTTCACTCCTCTTAACCCATCCTTCTCTTTCACTTTTTTTAATCCATCCTTCTCTTTCACTCTTCTTAATTAACCCATCCTTCTCATTCTCATTCTCCCCCTCTATCTACACTTTCTTATTTTCCTTCGACACCCATTTTCTAACAGGCGGGAATCCATATTATATAAACAAATAAATCTTCTTGTTCTACTTGTTGTTGTTGTTCTCTCCATGTATGACCTGACCTCGATCCTTTCCCTCCCTTCCGTCGTGTTGTTGTTTGTTTTCTGTCCCCTTTGGAGGAGCTGTTTTCTATTTATGTATTTACCAAGATGGAGCAATTAATTAAAACTTGTTGCTTGGACCGACCGCGTTATCATTTTTTTCATATTCCTCTTTTTAGCTTTGTTTTATTTTTGTTTTTGTCCTGCCCAAGTTTTTGAGGAAAGGAATTTTTTAAAAGACGACGTGGTGCGAAGGGGAACCAGAAGGGAGGGGGGGGGGAGGGGGGAGGGGAGGGGAGGGGAGAGGAGGAGGGGAGATGGGTGGTGGAGTATAGACAATGTGAGGTGGAAGTGGAAGTGGTGGAGTTGGTGGAGGAGGTAGTAGGTTATGATGGGTGGGAGAGACTGAAGAGAAGGACCTGAGGACGAAACAAAACCATCCTAGGCTTAGTTAGAAGACACGGTATAGGACGAGGGAGATGATAATGATGATGATGATGATGATGATGATGATAGAGAGGTGGGACATAAATCACGATAGAAATAGAAGTAAAGGAGGGACAACTGAAGAAAGAACTGAAATGGATGGAGGGGGAATGGAGAAGAAGGAGGAGGGAATGTTGGGGAATTGGAAAACAGGGGCGAGATCGAGGGGTGTAATTGGCATCGTTCAATTGTGAGGAATGAACACTTGGTCACAGTTCGCAATTATTGTCCCTGTGCTGTGTTGTGTGTGTGTGTGTGTGTGTGTGTGTGTAGGTTTCCTTGTTTATGTGCATGTGTGTTTATTATACCGCCCCGAAGGGGGAGGTATATTGTTTTCGGTGCTGGATATTTATTTATTTATTTATCTGTTCGTGTGTCTGTTAATAGTCTAGCGTCCACATTTTTAGCCGTATGATTGTTCATTTTTTTTCTGTTGATATATATTCATCATAAAACAAAATGATTAACTTTTGGGCAAAATAGGTCGAAGGTCAAGGTCACAAAAATATAAAGATAGCAAAGGGCGAGTGGGTCGCTGGGGCGGTATTGCCATCGAATGATGTCTTGTTTTCATGTGTGTTTGTAAGTGGTGTCTGCGTATGATTGTGTGTGCATATGTGTGTGCAAGTACAGTTGCTGAAAAAAAGAACCTTTCCACCTACTCATTTCTTTTCGGTATACTATCTGACAGATTTTGAAGCTGTGAATATTTTTTTAAGCGGCAATTATTCACATACATGCCACCACAGAAATACTTAAATAAGAACCCAGCGGAGGATCGTAATACAACCAGAAATGAAAACAAAACAAGCCATGAACACGTTTGATGCACCAACACTCGGCATCAACAAGGAAGAGAAGTAGTTACAGTAGTACGAGTTGTAATTGTGTGTACTCACCACCACTTGATGGGATGGGCTGTGTGTGTGGCTCTGGGTTCTGGTGGGAACAGAAAAAAGAAAAGTGATCATTAGAAACCTTACAATCAAACCCAAACCTCTACAATACAGCACATAAAAGATTCTAAACACACAACTATCACAACTATCAAACCTAAACCGGATCCTACAATACAGCACATAAATTATTGTAAAAACACCACAACCACCACAACATGTAGACAATTTCAGCTCAGCCTTTGAACGCCCGAGAGATATTACAACTTACAAGAGAGTCAGAGAGAAACGGATATAATATATGTTAAGTGCAATTTATTCTCCTTTTATGGAATGGGCGCAGAATTAGGCTTCCCGTCTTGAGAAACCTTGATTATTAGACGATGGAGGTTTGCTAAGTATAAGTATTTGTAGGCACTAATACCTTCTGGCGTTTAATAAGGTAAAATATATTATCTTTATACAACGTTGGGTGTTGTTTACGAGTTCACGGAAATACTTGTTAGTTTTCTGCATGCATGGACGTCTAATCTGAGAACGACGTTTATATACCATTTACATTATCATATTATGACAGGTGGGGTGATTTTCTAAAGAATTCTGAAACTCTTGGAAGTAATATTAAGTTAGAACGACCATGTTGCTATCGAGAAATTGAATACTACCAATTCCTCCAAAGTACATAAAAAACGATGCGTTTCCTCTGTAGTTGTAGCCCAGCGGGTCAATTGATTCCTGCCAGAGTTTAATTAGAGGAATCAGTAAATCCAGGTTGACTGACTATATCACCGGTTCCTTAATTTATGGATGTCTATAGAATTGGTCACGTTCTATCTAAATTTTTGACCTCAAGGTACAATGCAAACTTATTCCATTAATTTTGTATCAGTCTTTCAGTCTCTCGGTTACTTGTTTTTTTTCTGTAATTATAATCCGGTCAAGATGTGTCACTTCGAAAATTGACAAAACAAAGGTACTACTACATTTGAGCATGTATAGAACGTGCAAGTAAAATATGAGTGTATGATAATATATTGGCCACATCTGGGTATACCACTCAAAATATCAGTCAGTCACGTTCCACTACCTCCCACCACCACCACCATCACCACCATCACTAACACCACCAACACCAACTATATAAAACCAATACCAACACCACTACCACCACCATCATTACCACCACCAACACCAACTATGTAAAACCAATACCAACACCACTACCACCACCATCATTACCACCACCAACACCAACTATGTAAAACCAATACCAACACCACTACCACCACCATTACCACCAGTACCACTGATACCTCCACAATCAACACCACCACTACCACAACCACCACCACCATCACCACCAGCATCATCCCCAACCCCTACCATCACTACTACCACCACCATCACCACTACCACCACCACCCGTGTGTCCGTCCCCGCTTGTAATATGCAAATGACACCTGGCCATTAATTCCATACCTTACGTGTCACCATCTCTCTCTCTCTCTCTCTCTCTCTCCTCTCTCTCTCTCTCTCCTCTCTCCTCTCTCTCTCTCTCTCTCCTCTCTCTCTCTCTCTCTCTCTCTCTCTCTCTCTCTTTCTCCTCATAACTGGACCAACGTCACATGCCAAATACCGTAAACAATAACTTTGCCATTATCAGTTTTCCCGAAAAGAATCGCACCAGAAAAAAAAAACTTTGGATAATGAGAGGGAATTTATCAGGCATAGATTATTCGCACGACTGGAGTTCTTATATTTTTCTTACTCTCTCTTTTTTCAATAGTTTTTCCTTCTTTGTTGTACTTGTGTATGTTCTTGAGTGGATTTTTTTTTTAATGATTTGTGTATCTTTTGTTATTGTCCTTTTATATGTTCTTTTTTATGTTGTTGTTTTTGTTGTTATTGTTATTTGTTTGTTTGTTTGTTTGTTGTTTTATTGTAAGTGGTGGTGATAGTTGTGGTAGTGGTAATTGTGGTGCGTAGTAGTGGTAATTATTTAGTTATTAGTGAAGGCTTGGTATGTACGACCCCGTGTTACATGTTTGTGTGTTTGTGTTGAAATGAGCGCGATGTTTGTGATGAAATGAGTGCGATGTTTAGTTTGTATGTGAACCCTTGTTGCTGGTGCGTTGTAAGGTTGTAAGGTAGTGTTACATATTTGAGAGCTAGTTACATATTTGAGAGCTACTGATTCCTTCAAACTATGTAATCATAACATAAGACAAAGGACCTGTTCAGAGGAAATGTACATATTTGTTGGCAGAGTTTGGAGAATTCAGAGGTGCCTAGGCTACCCAACTCGAGGACATCATCTTATCTCCTTAAAAGTTTTGTCTGCCCACTTTGGAAGAAAAAGGTAGAGTTGTAAGTACTTCTGAGCTCCTTTTCTTCCCCAACTTTTTTCATATCTTTGCCATGATTGCTGGAGAAGGTTAGAAACTAACTGTATGTCCCGTTTCTATCGATACTCTGCTCATTCACGAACAACCTCATCCAGCTACGAAATCATATATTATTATTATATATATATACAACAATAACTGTGCTTCTCCATATCCCAAACACATCCACTATCTTTTTTTTTTTTTTACCTCACCAACACCTTTAATCTACAATAACTACAATAATCTACAAGTCCCAGACACACGGTATATAGAGAGATGACCCGAGAAAAAGTTACTCGACTCCAATCAGTATGCTGTCAGAGGCACCAGCAACACCACAACCCGAGTTAATTAAGGGGGTGCGGGAATAGGGGGACAGACAGGATTGGGGGGGGGGGAGTAAAGCAACAGGCTTAGGGGGGGATTTAGGGGGTGCGGGAGTAAAGGGACAGGCTTAAGGGGGATTTAGAAGGGTGCGGGAGTAAAGGGACAGGCTTAAGTGGGGTGGGTGGATTAAGGGGGTGCAGGAATAAGGGACAGGCACATGAAACTCCCCCCAAACTCCCCCCACAAACCTGTCCCCTACTCCCTCACCCCCCAAAACCCCAAAAGCCTGTCCTCTACTCCCGCACCTCCCAAAACCCCTAAGCCTGTCCCCTACTCCCACACCCCCTTAAACAAACGGTGCGACATCAGCGGCAGACTTCAGTTGACAGAGTTGCAGGTGGTTTTGAAGTGGCTGCCTCCCAAAACACACCGAATTCATGACGGTAATGAAGTTGTGGGGAAAAAATCGTGACTAAGATAAACCTCGTGTGTGGGGTGGGTGGGGGGGGGGGTTGTGTGGAGGGGGGGGGTTGTGTTGTGTTGTGGGTGTGGGTGTGGGTGTGGGGGGGAGATATGTGTGTTTGTGGTGTTGCTGTTTTCCCTTTCTGTTATTAGGGTTGTTAGGTTGTGGTGTTCGAGTTTATGGCTTGTATAGACAACAAACTCTTTATATGCAATGTTTGGTTCATCGCATGTTGTTCTCTGAAATATTTTATTTGATTCTATCTCCCTCCCCTTCTCCCATCCTTCCTCCCCACCCCCCTTCCCCCTCCCTTCCTTACGAGCCCAAATTTTCGCCTATCTATGACCTCCAGTCAAGCACAGTGGGTCCAGGTAACGTGATTAAAGCTCTTTCTTCTTTTACTTTGAGAATGTAAGGCATTTACTGTTTATGCTAGAACGTAAGAGCTTCTCCTTCCTTCACTAAATAATGCACCATATTCTCAACTCTCATACTCACCAATAATGTTGTATCCGTGAGTCGTAGTGATCAATTTAGTAAGCCCAGTAATTAATCAACTGATATTTTCATTATTAATTTCTGAGCATCCAAAGGTTTCAGATCCCGAAGCTATAATCTTATTATACAGATATGTTGTCTTTAAATTAAATTCACTAAAAAATGCTGGTTAAAATATCACAATTCTCTTCTTTTCTGAACTGCTTATGGTGGAATATTCAGAATAATATTATCACCTATTTCCTTCGTAGGTGGTATATACAGAATAATATTATCACCTATTTCCTTCGTAGGTCCACTACTCACAATAGGTACCCGAGGCAGGTACAGGAAAGCATCATAACTCACAATGTGTAAGCTTTCATAACTCACACTGTATAAAAGCCTTCATAAACTTATTAATTTGTGTACGTGCCGCCACATGCGAAAATCTTTTAAAACCGTAGATTATAAAAGAGCCAAAATTTTACCCTTTTTGTACTTTTTGTATTGCTTAAGGTTAAGTACAATCGTATAAAGTTCAATTCAAACCTGTCCTAGTCAAAAATAATAATGTGTCTGCACAATATGAGGATAAATCATTAATATATAGAGAAATATACTCGTATACTGGCAGTGCTCAGCTTCTGATGGGTTTGACTCTAACATCTATCATCTTCAACAATCTGCACACCAACTGTAAAAATGGAACCGCGTTTTATTAATTTAATTTTTTGACGCAAGGGAACGAAAAATATTGATTACCCGTCAGTGTTGGCAATAACCACGATGAGTTTGAATATTGAAAACAGACGATACATGTAGCAGATTGTCCTTCACTCTTCACTTCACCCTGCCTCATCCCTCATCCAGACTCACCTTTCATTCTGCATCACTTCTTTTTTTCATCTTGCCTCATCCTTCACCCTTACATATCCTTTACATATCTTTCCTCACACCTAATTTTACTTCACCTCTTGTCCTGCCTCACACCTCACCTTACCTTGCCACACTATACCCTCCTTCATGCACCCTGATACATCCCTCACCCTGCCTCACACTTCAATCACCCTTTTTGCCCTCCCTCACACTTCACATTACCTCTCACGGACCCTTAGTAACACCCTCCCTCACATCTCACACTGCCTCACTCCTTTCCTCACCACTCCTCACTTATGATGCATGTTCCACCGTGCTCATGTGATTGCAAGTACTGGTCAGCCGTGAATGTTGGGTCTGCCCTGAATATTGCACCCCCACCAGTACAGGGAATCGGGTTGCAAGTTCTCCGTAGATACAAGACGGATAAAAAGTCACGTCGCTAAGTTCCAGCTGGAGGAGGAGGAGGAGGAAGGGGAAGGAGAGGTTTCATGTGTCGGGATAAAGAGTCACGTCGCTAAGGTCCAGCTGGAGGAGGAGGAGGAAGGGGAAGGAGAGGTTTCATGTGTCGGGATAAAGAGTCACGTCGCTAAGTTCCAGCTGGAGGAGGAGGAGGAAGGGGAAGGAGAGGTTTCATGTGTCTGGATCGTTAGTGTTCATAGAGGTTTGGGTAAAGGGGGCGTAATGAGGTAAAATATCGTGTTTCCTTGGATATCGTTTACTTCTACGTCTATCCACACTCATCCAATTACAGTTTTTCGTAGGTAATGCTAAGAGACAAAGAGACAGACAGACAGACAGACAGACAGACAGACAGACAGACAGACAGACAGACAGACAGACAGACAGACAGACAGACAGACAGACAGACAGACAGACAGACAGACAGAAAGTGAATGGGGGAAAGAGAAGACTGGGGTTAGAATAAAATGGAGGCAAGATGGATGATAGATAGATAGATAGATAGATAGATAGAGAGAGAGAGAGAGAGAGAGAGAGAGAGAGAGAGAGAGAGAGAGAGAGAGAGAGAGAGAGAGAGAGAGAGAGAGAGAGAGAGAGAGAGAGAGAGAGAGAGAGAGAGAGGAGAGAGAGAGAGAGAGAGAGAGAGAACAACCAGACTGCCTACCATCCTCCCCACTATTAAACTCTATACACACAACTTTTTCCATTTTCTCTTTGGCGACCCGGAATTAAATTTGTCGTAACTTGAGGAAGGAACTTGGAGGATATTGGAAAAGTGAGACATGGTGGGGGCGTGTGTGTGTGTGTGTGTGTAGTGGAGGTGGGGACGAGGTAGAAAAATGTGTAGGTGTAGGCGTAGTGTGTGTGTTTGTGTGTGTGTGGTGGAGGTGCGAACGAGGTAAAAAAATTGGTAAGTTTAGGTGTGTATGTGTGTGTGTGTGTGTGTGTGTGTGTAATAAAAATCAAGAGATGAAGTTAGGTTCGTGTATGCAAATGTATACTATGTTTAAGAAATAGTGAAGATCGACCAAATAATCAAGCAGCAAAACAAAACTAAACACCAATATATTATACCAAAATTATATTGTAATGTTTTCCCTTCCCTGAACGTAACAACTGACAGGAAGTAAGGCCATAACAAACAGCTCTAATTACCAACATAAGCTATTGTCACACTCCAAATCCGATGTCAAAAATTACACATATAAATTATTTTCTGTCCACCAGAGTAAAAATGATAAAGTTGGTATTAGCATATATTATTAGTTCATCAGAATATTAATACAGAGTAACTAAAAATGTATATGTTTTATTATCCTACACAGCTCTACTTCAAAATATATGCAGAAAATAAAATAAATATATATATATATATATATGCAAAATACCAATTCCTTACCTCACCGTCTATCTCCTTATCTACCATCCTTTCCTTTTAGATTTCCTTCTTTACCCACCACGCCCTAACCCTCATTAATTTCTTTAACCATCGCCTCGCTTTCCTCATATTTACTCTTACCCATCACATGTACACACTCACTCATTGCTATCCTTTCCTATGACCCTCTCTCTATCCTTCTCACCTCCGTCTCTGTCCTTCCCTCCTCATTCACTCACATTTCCCCCAACCATCAGACCTCCTTCACTTCCCTGCTCCAATCCCTGGTTTCCTCACGACTCTCCTAATTACCTCTTATCTCTTAGTCCCTCCTCACTATCCCCTCCTCCCTCTCTCTCTCTCTCCCTGCCTCCGTTACTCCTTTTCCACTCATACACTTTTTTTTCTCCTCACTCAGTCCCATTCCTTCTCCACTTATGCTAATCATTCTTTATGCTATCTTCTCTGAAAGTAATTAGATTTTCTAATCTCTCTCTCTCTCTCTCTCTCTCTCTCTCTCTCTCTCTCTCTCTCTCTCTCTCTCTCTCTCTCTCTCTCTCTCTCTCTCTCTCTCTCTCTCTCTCTCTCCATTTTACTTAGAGATATCTTTATGGTCTGTACAGCTGCTCTCTGGTCGTTAATGTAATACACTTTCTTTCCTGTGCCTCTGCCGACCCTCACTTGCCTCAGGTGCGTGATCCAGCAATCTGCCTGAGCCCTGATGGTAAATCCCCTCAAGGAGCCACACACACACACACATGCAGGCACCCACGCACGCACACGCATGTACACACACTCACGGATACCCCCACACGCACACACACAAATGCACGCACACACACATACCCATACCGATACTGTATAAAAGTTTACAGAAAGTGAATCTATACTCAGTGTAATTTGATATGAGGATCAGGCCTTTGATTTGTTCCTTCGACGGGTTTTGGTTTACATAAATTGTAATATTAAAACACAAATACTGACTAACATTGCTGACTACATCATGGGAACCATTTTTCTGAATTTAACATAATGTATGCTGTATTTGGAATTTTACGAAATTTATTACAAACGGTGGTACTCGTAACTAGCAATAATTATTTTTATATTGAGACAGATTCGGATCTTGATCCAGGAATATTAGATATTTTTCTAAATAATCAGAGTGAAATATGTCGACGGTACACAAAGATTTTCGTTACTATTAAAAAGACAAATAAATGAGTGACAAATATTGGTGGAACTGCTAATACTCTTTCATTAATGCTCAACCATCCATATACATACTTATGAGATGATGATAAAATGCAGTTCTAATTAAAAAATCGGAGGAAAAAAGACTGTATAGTACAGTTAAAAGTTAATTGGCTGTATAATTATCATAGAAATATAATGCTATGGACTTATTGCGTGTCATGTATCAACAAAACTTTCGGTCATTGCCGCCATTGACCAAGTTTGGCACTTACAGGTTTCCCATATTCAATGTACTTAACGAAAAAATAAAGGATGTTACTACTATCAGTCTGACAACACTGATCATGCCGGCAGGTCTCAGACTTTTACTTACACCACTAATCATGTTAACAAAAATAAGTCATATATACACGCTTTCATTTACTTCTCGTACGAACAACAACAACAATTCTTATTACACTCTCATTTACTCACCATGCATACCAAACAAAAAAATAATTCTTATAAATTTAATAGCGAGATGAAACCTTGCTTTAATTAATTGGAAGCATAGTGAATCAGGTCGCTCATCGCAGCCCAAAAAAAAAAAGTGTAACACAACATTACTTTTCTCCACGTAATATCGTATACAGTGATATCCAAATGAAATGCGGTAAATTGCAATACGCTGAAACGTCATCAAACCTGATTAGTTCACAAGAGGACAAAACCAGCCTCCAATTTACAGGACTTAGCCTCTATCTGTTCGTTCCCTGTTATCGTGTGTTGGGGGGGAGGGGGAGGGAGGGGAGGAGGAGGGGGGGGGGAGTCAGTCAATACGGTGATTAATGTTTAGACTCAAAATTCAAAGATCCCGGATTATCTTCACTCTTTTAGATCAGTACAAATAAAGGTCTGAGTATTGTATTGGTTAGGTGATGAGGACAGACAACAACACAAAAAAAGACATGCAGATCATCAAATGCTCAGACTCAAAATCATTCAAATATCAAGGATTGTAATATTATTGAACTAACTCTTTTAGACCAGTATATATGTGTAATAAAAAAAAAAAGGTCTTATAGCATTTTACACGCCATCGTATAATGCAACAGGCAACTATATATTTTAACCCATGGCCGAGGAATGGGTTTTTTTGGGGGTGAAGGGAGGTGATACTCTCAGCCTTAGTGGAGGTTTGCGAACTCCGAGAGCGTGTTGATACTGATAATTCTGGTCATTGGTCCTGAGAAAAGAGTAGCAATATGGTGTTAGTAAAAGGTCTCTCATCAATATGGTGTTAGTAATAAAGGTCTCTTATCAATACGGTGTTAGTAATAGGTCTCTCATCAATAGTGTGTTTAATTTATTTTATGCAATATATGATACTGTGTTGTGCTCTGAAAGTTGCAAATTCTCTTGGAGTTACAAGTTTTTTTGTTTGTTTTTCAGGCAAGTTATTCCCTTCATCTCCGGTGTTGGTGGTGGAAGGTTAAGGGGTTAATTATTCACTTTTGCTTCATTGGAGGGTCCATGATTCCTCCAAAGTATGCCAGGAAACAGGACCATATGAACAAAAAACAATGGTGTTCTGTTGCTTTGAATAGTATGGAGGAATAATTTGCTCCAGATTTACCAACACTGCACTTCCTCCTTAATTAACCATAATATTCAGCAGGAGACTGGGAAAGAAGAAGAACATTTTCAACCCGACTTAGCTTTCACCATAATAATTAAGACCGAACCATCCACCTCAAAGCAAATAGGATGTGTGTGTTCTTCCTCTATCTGTCTGTCTGTCTGCCTGTCTGTCTGAATTACACTCTATCTCTCTTTCTAACTCTCTTTGTGTCTCGCTCTCTTTCCTTCCTTTACCCCCATATATATCTCTACTACTCTGCGTACATATGTGTGTTTGTGTGTGTATATATATATATAATATATATATATATATATATATATATATATTATATATATATATATATATATATATATATATATATATATATTATATATATATATATATATATATGTATATATATATATATATATATATACATATATATATATATATACATATATATATATATGTGTGTGTGTGTGTGCGTGTGTGTGTGTGTGTGTGTCATCAGTTGTACGATTTCTCTTTTGTTGTTTTCGCCCTGCCTTTCCTCTCGTTTTTTCCACCCCTCCCTCGTCATCCCCTCGTTATCCTCCCCCTCCTCCCATGCAAATTTTCTTCCACTCTACTAATCCTTTTTCTCACTTTTCTCCCCTCCTACTTTCCTTCACCTCCCAACATCCTTCCGTGTGTACTACTCCTGGTTTCTGTGTGACTCCGATATATTTTCTCGTAATTAACTCTTCTGTTTCCTCCAATAATTTTTACTGTAGTTTTCATACTGTCCATTTTTCTTACAGTCTGTCTATCTGTTTCTCTGTCCTTCTGTCCGTTTATGTTTGTTTTTCTGTTTGTCTGTCTACAGTCTACAGCTAAAACGTCGTGGTCGCTCCTACATTTCTCTTTTATTCCTCTCCTCTCTCTACCATTCACTCACTTTCTCTTCTTTCTTCTATAGATGCTATTGTACATGGTATTCCGTGAATACTTCACCCCCAACAGTTACTGTCTCTGTACAGGGGTCTCATCCTTCCCTGTATGGAGTATGGCTCTCATGTGTGGGGGGGATCAACCTTCACAACACTCCTGGACAAGATGGAGTCAAAGGCTTTTCGTCTCATCAACTCTCCACCTCTTACTGATTCACTACAACCTCAATCACTCTCTCTCTCTCTCTCTCTCTCTCTCTCTCTCTCTCTCTCTCTCTTCGCCGCAATGTTGCATCACTTTCTCTCTTCTATCACTATTACACTGGACATTGCTCTTCTGAACTCTCTCAATGTAATCTTCCTCCCTTCAGGAGAACATGCAACACTCACCAAGCCTCTCGTTCTCACCCCTTTTCTGTCCAACTCCCTAATGCAAGAGTTAACCGGTACTGTACTCTCAGTCTTTTATATACACAACTGGTCAACTCTGGAACACTCTACCTTCATCCATCTTTCAACCTTACTACGACTTATATTCCTTCAAACGCAATGTGTCTAGGCATCTCGAACAAAATTGTACATGATTTTGAACCACTCTCACATTGTACTAAGCAAACGAGGACGACAAGCTGGCTCACAGCCTTTAGTTCTCTTCTTCTAGATATAGACAATAGCCACAGCTCGTTCCTTTATCGCCACCCTCCTTCAACCCACCCCTGCCTACACCCAGGCCCACACCATCCCTGCCTACATACACCGCAGCCCACCCCAACCCACACCACACAACACCATCCCTGCTTATACTCACCCAAGCAAACCCCACCCCACGCCACACCATCTCTACCTACGTACACCCCTCCCCTACTCCATGCCACAACACACCAGGCCCGAAGGCAAAAAATGCGACAGGAAACTAATGAGGTGCAGGGTGGTAATGAGGCTGCAATTAAAGACGCCTGGCAAGGGACACGTTGGAATGACTGCTGGCTGGCTGGCTGGTAGTTGGTTGGTTGGTGGGTTTGCTTGTGGCGCCCCTGCAGTATTCGCACCCAGACACCCCATGGACACATATCATTCTCCCCCTCCCCCTCCCCCCCCCCTTACACTCACACCCTTCTTACAACTATGTGCAGCAAAATGAATCTCCAGTCTTATGATCTGAAACACCAATATGAATCTACCGAGTTGAAATGGGTCGTACTGTTTAGGTTCTCGGGTATAATATTGTGTCCTTCTCAATGTTGATAATTTGTTGTGATTATCGTTTTAGAGAGAGAGAGTCAATGTTAAAATTATGGTTCCCCTCTCGCATTTCCAATCTGGGTCATCCCTTTTTATCTCCCTCAATTAGTTTCCAATGTCGTTGAATTCTTGTTGCTAGATGACGCCAACAACACGCAGAAGTAAATTGTCACACTTACACACACACACACACACACACACACACACACACACACACACACACACACACACACACACACACACACCTACACCTACAGCAGCACACTGTCACCTTATCAGCCATCTCCAGCGACACTGATACCAGACACGACACAAAGAGAACGTCGTCACTTTATGGACCCTACAGGTGACACTATCAGCCCTCTACCCATCAACCCTCCCCCCAAATTATTACGTTAGGTTGCAGAGTGGCAGGGTACACACACACACACACACACACACACACACACACACACACACACACACACACACACACACACACACACACACACACACACACACACACACACACACACACACACACACACACACACACACACACACACACAAATAGTTAGACGCCATGTG
>JAWZYT010001545.1:0-62500 GCA_034508575.1 Petrolisthes manimaculis
AGAACTATCTTTGGCATGATTTCAGAATCAATAGTGAATGTAATACAACATTGAAAGTACACATGTTTCTCAATGTGGATATACAAAAATGGGTGCGCGCATGTGTGTGTGAGTGGGAGCAAGATCTCGCACCTATTTGTGTGTGTTGTCTGGTAGTAAGCTCAGGGATGGTTTTTGGCACCCCACCTCCCCTCTAACTTAAGGCCCTGCAGGGTATAGGAACTAGGGGTAAGAAAAGGAACACTCAGAATAACGCGAAATACTCTCATATTTTTTTTTCTCCAGCCTGGTGGTCTGAGGTGGCCGCAAGTATTTATGGATGTATGTAAAAGGAAAAAAAAAAAATCTTGTAAGCTTTCCGTGGAGTATAACCAGACTTTGTGAAAGGGAGAATGATGTGCGACACCAAAGGAGGCTAATGCTATTTTTTTTTTATTGCAATACCGGTACATCTGCGTGACATTCAGAGTCCGGGTTGGAAGGCTTAATTAAATGAATCGTTAGTGCATTTCTCTCGTTATTTCTGCATCGTGACACTATTTCGTAAACACCATCTCAAAATTAAGACATTAGAAGTATTCCCTAACTATGAGAGGATCGACACCATAAGTTTGAAGTATGAAATGAACTTTGGTGGGTCGTATTGTAAAAAGTAATCTCGTACATACATCGTGTTGAGTTATAGAAGTCTGAGGGAAAAAATAATTAAACGCTATAAATATGTCAAAAACGTGATATAACTAATCCCGTGCAGCCACTTTTTTTTTTTCACATGTCATTATCATTTGGCATCTTTCAGTGCCGACAAAATATTTCAAAGCCTGACTCTCACCTTCCTTTAGCTATTCGTCATCCTGTTTGACATTTGTTTTCTTCTTTCCTCCTCTCCCTCCTTCCCCACCTTCAGTTTCTTCGCTCCCTCCATCCCCACTTCTCTTTCTCTTTTCCCTTTTTATATTTTTTCTTTTTTATTCCTTTTCTTTACTTCCTTATTCCCTTTGTCTCTCTTCCCAATCTTTCCCCCACTTTCTCATTCCCTCCTTCACTACACATTCATCTTTCTCCCTGTTCTGTTCTCCCCTCGATCACCTGCTGTTGCCTGCCTCCCCTTCCTCCACACACTTATTAATTCTTCACTTTCTCCTTCGTTATCCACCTCTCTCTTTTCCCCCTCACCCCGTCTCTTTTCCCCCTCACCCCGTCTATTTTCCCCCCTCTCTTTCTTCACTTCCATCGGCACTATTCGCCCTCCTTTCCCCCCTTCTCTCCCCCCTTCTCTCCCCCCTCTTCTCTCCCCCCTTCTCTCCCCCCTTCTCTCCCCCCTTCTCTCCCCCCTTCTCTCCCCCCTTCTCTCCCCCCTTCTCTCCCCCCTTCTCTCAAACCTCATATAAAACCAGGATGATCGAAGTGCATGCATGTGTTTACTTCCAGATTTATTTCACGTGATACAATCTTCTCTCGAAATGGCGAGGTGAGGGAAAAAAAATGATTACCCACGGACAAAGGTCCAGAGTTTGTGAAGAGGGATTTATTTGTTTGCCGTGTGTGTGTGTGTGTGTTATGAAGGTTTGTGAGTCTGTGCTATATAGAGGTCTGTTTGATAGGGTAATAGATTCGGTTCTGCTTGCGAAATGAACACGATATCACTCCATTCAATAATAAATTTATATGTTAGAGGAGGTTTGTGTCATCATGCTCTCTCTCTCTCTCTCTCTCTCTCTCTCTCTCTCTCTCTCTTCTCTCTCTCTCTCTCTCTCTCTCTCTCTCTCTCTCTCTCCTCTCTGTTTTGCCAGTTTCTCTTGATTTGTTTCCCTTTCACACTTTCTCCCTTCTTCCTTCCTAGCCTCTCATTACCTCTTATCTCGGGGTAACGGGCTGTCACAAACATGGCATTTTCTTTCGTCTTGCCGTGTTTTGTTTTTGTTGAGGGTCAAATTTAAGAATATATAATATGATAATAATAATATCAAAGTTAGTATAAAAATGCTTAATGCAGTTAATATTATAATGTTGGAGTTTTATTTAGTATTATTTTATTTTGTAAATTTCCTTTGAACTTTACGAAACGTGTGTAATTTTTCATTCATATCTGGGTTGGAGAGAGGGAGGGAAGGAGGGATAGAAGGGAAAGTGTAAGATGAGGATATAAGAAAGGCATGAGGGAGGAATGAAAGAGAGAGAATAATCACTTGTGCTACTGGAGAAAAAGAACGAATGAGGAAAGTATAATAATGGAGGGAAGAAATGAAAAAAAAATATGAGACAGGTAAGAAGAGGGAAGGAGAAAGAATATTTTATGAGGGAGATAAGAAAAAGAAAGAAGAGGAATGAGAACGGAGACCTAACAATAGTGAAAAATGGGGAGAGATGGAAGATTGTGTTTGTGGGGTGAATGTGAAGGAGGGTGAAGCCTGGGTTGTGGGAGGGAAGGAAGGTATGGAAGAGGGAAAAGGGAGAATTGATGAAGGGAGGGGAGGGAAAATAGATAGATACGGTGTGAGGGAGAGAGAGAAAAGGGACGAAAGATAGGAGTGTGTGTAGGGGAGAGAGGACGAAAGATAGGGGTGTGTGTAGGGGAGAGAAGTGACGAAAGATAGGAGTATGTGTAGGGAGAGAAGGGACGAAATATAGGAGGATGTGTTGGGGAGAGAAGGGACGAAAGATAGGAGTGTGTGTAGGGGAGAGAAGGGACGAAAGATAGGAGTGTGTGTTGGGGAGAGAAGGGTCGAAAGATAGGGGTGTGTGTAGGGGAGAGAAGAGGACGAAAGATAGGAGTGTGTGTAGGGGAGAGAAGGACGAAAGATAGGAGTGTGTGTAGGGGAGAGAAGGGACGATATATAGGAGGATGTGTTGGGGAGGGAAAGGGAGAGATGTGTGAGTGAAAGGCCTCTATAGTGGGGTGTTAGAGGGAAGGAGGATGGGGGGAAAGGCCAGGAGTGCATGAGGAAGAGGAGAAAGGTGTGGTGGGATGAAGGGAGCATAGGGGAGAAGATCTTTTATTAGAGGGAAATGGAGGAGTAAAGTATTATGTCATTATGCCAGTGACAGGGAGGGAAAAGTGGCACGAGAGAGAGAGAGAGAGAGAGAGAGAGAGAGAGAGAGAGAGAGAGAGAGAGAGAGAGAGAGAGAGAGAGAGAGAGAGAGAGAGAGAGAGCAAATAGATGGATAGAGTAAATAGCTACATAGATTAGATATAAGAGCTCAGTATATAATAGAGAGTGGATATTAGGAAGTATAGGAGGTGATTTGGTACTGGAGGAGGAGGAGGTTGAGGTGAGATGCCTGGTGGCCCTTCTGCTTAGTGTCGTCTCTGGGGACCCACACTGTAATCGTATAATTTATTCTCTTTACCGCGGGTCACGGAGGGGTCAGGGCAGAGTGTACAGTGAAAAGACGGTGGCAGAGTGAGGAAAGACAGAAGGGGTGTGTTGAAGGGGAAAGACAGGGGCAGGCAGGGTGTGTAGGAAAACAATCAGGGTGTGTAGAAAGACGGCAGGTGTGTAGAAAGACGAGGAGGTGTGTAGAAAGACTAGGAGGTGTGTAGAAAGACGAGGAGATGTGTAGAAAGACGAGGAGATGTGTAGAAAGACGAGGAGATGTGTAGAAAGACGAGGAGATGTGTAGAAAGACGAGGAGGTGTGTAGAAAGACGAGGTGTGTAGAAAGAGGTGGTGTGTAGATATACGAGGTGTGTAGAAAGAGGTGGTGTGTAGATATACGAGGTGTGTAGAAATATGAGGAGGTGTTTAGAAAGACGAGCAGGTGTGTATGAGACAAGCATGTGTTTGGGGTAAGACGGACAGGTGTGTGGAGACATTGGACAAAACTCTTATTTAAAGTGCAAAACAGGACAAAAAATCTGGATTAGGTTTTGTTAAGGTATTATTAGTCCCATAGGCTTTTGTTACGAGGATTTGTTTCTTGGAGTTATTCGTGTAGGGAGACAGAGACAGCTGAAGACGTAGGGGAGAAGAGGGAGGCAGGTGTGGCCAGGCAGAGGGGTGAGGCTGGGGTATGCCGGAAAGCAGAGAAAGGTATGTCAGGTAGAGGGGAGCGGCAGGGGCAAGTGGAACGACAAGGAAGTTTTAGGAAAGCATAGGGGCGGGGCAGGGATGCTTAGGGAGAGACATGATGTAGGAGACACAGAGAGAGATAAGTGAAGTAGGGATAAGTAAGGAAACAGAGGAATCTGAATAGAGAGAGGAGGAGGGGGCGAGACAGTGGAAACGTGAGTTGTGAAGGATTTTTGTACTAACCAGGGACATGTTGGCTACAGTCACGTCCGATAGTCCTGCAACATCTTGAAAAGAATCAGAATCCAGAAATAATGCGAAGCTATAGCTGTTGGTGTCTGTAATGTTGATTCCTACTATTCACTCAGATGGCCCCCTTTCATTCCCCTGATACAGGACTACTGATTGTACTTTCGTACTGTACTGTACTGTACTGTACCAGCAACACCCTACCCTGTCTTATGGTGTAGCGATGCCTTAGGAGGAATGTGAGCAGCTGTGAGGCAGTGGACCGTCTTGACACTGACACTGACTGGGATGTGACAGCTCAAGGGGGGGAGGGTGGTGTCTGGCAGTTCCCTCTCTGTGTACCCTGTTCATCTTCCACTTTATCCCAGCCTCGTGACTTCCTGTGACTTGGCTTTTGCAATTGCTGTCCCTGGTTCCAGTACACTTCCGGAGTCATTTAGCATGTTGGACTTGTCTTTTTCATGTATGTACAGCCACAATCCAATATCTACTGACACCTCTCTTTCATCGTAATAAATATCTTGATAATAAAGAAAAACACATATATGATTTTGCATCACCTCCTCAAAATATTTGAGGGGGTTGAGTTAACGTAATATTTTGCATGATAATATTAGATATGATACCGTACTGACTTATATGCACGATGGAAGGAAGATGTCGGTGGTTATTTGATTGTGGCTATACATACAACATGTGTCGTTGTATTATTGAAGGAAGGGGAGATCACGCAGGGAGTTTCTATTCCAGAACAATTGTAATTTTCTAGATGTATTATATTCTACCGCAGATATTTTCTTGGCTCTGTACATAGGCTTCATACCCGTGTTTACGTACTGCTAGTTAAAATATTCTTAAAACCGTTTAATAACTAAAATGACGGATAGGGTTTGCAATTTGGAGTGAAACCAAAGAGCTGCACATTTTATTTTTGCTTCAAAAAGTATCTCGGAACTCTTACTGATGTGAATATGTATAACTAAACAACAACAATAACAAACAGACAAATAACGAGCAAACAAACAGAAACATCATTTTTATTAATAAAGATTTCATCAGTCTCATCTCTCTCCTTAAGTATAATTTGCCATTGTACACATCCATCACCTCCCACCATTCATCCAATCTCACAGACCCTCCACTGCTTTAACCTCCACAACAAACCCACACCCACTTCCCCTCCCCGTTCTCCCCTCAATCCTCCCCTCCCCCCGACCCTCTCCACCACCTCACCGACCCTCTCCACCACCTCACCACTACATGTAACTGTGAGAGGAGGGAGCTGGGGTTACGGGGTGTGTAGAGAGGTCAAGATAAGAGGCAGACCTTGAGATGGTGAGGTCATATGTCACTCGTTCACATTCCACCC
Source organism: Petrolisthes manimaculis (assembly GCA_034508575.1). Classification (NCBI taxonomy): domain Eukaryota; kingdom Metazoa; phylum Arthropoda; class Malacostraca; order Decapoda; family Porcellanidae; genus Petrolisthes; species Petrolisthes manimaculis. The sequence continues at coordinate 5,631 of JAWZYT010001545.1, forward strand.
TCTACGTGTGTACTATATGTGTGAACGAGTGTGTGAGAGGGGAGGTTATTGCTTTCTGTAATATTTATGGACGTTTCTTTATGTTCCTCGTTTCTTGTGTGTGTGTCCTTAGATATGAATTCATGTTCAGTACATTAACACATTTGCATTAACTGCAGTGTTAGCATATTAGATATTAAAGTTTTCACTGCATATACAGTACGGTATGTGTGAAGGTAAGAGGTCGTGTTTGTTGTGTTTGCTAAGGTTAGACTGTGAGAGCGTGTGCTTATTTCTGTCGATGAGCGAAATACTGCGACCTTCCACTCTGAGATAAATAGGTACAACATTTTGGTTCCCTGATCATTACGAAAGTTGCAGCGATCACAAGTGTAAGTATTGTGTGGAAGGAAGTAGGTCAAAATATATTTTCTCTACCTTACACGCAAACACACCCGTACTTGTAATTAATGTATGTACTTCTACAGTCCATCAGTCACGTATACACACAAAGGCAATAACTGATCACCAAGGAAACGCATCGTGCTGGATGTTGGCTTAGGATTTGGGTTGGGGGGGGGGGGGGAAGCTTGCTCATATGTGTTTACACAGCTCAGGGTGATTGAGTAATATTGTATTATTGTCCAGAGTATCAGTCCATATTTCACACCTTTCCTCCTGGTGCTGCTTCGGGAAGGTGACATGTAACACCTTGAGGTCCAGATTTTCTCAGTAGTTATATTATCATCTTGCTTTCCTTAGACTATAATATTATGTAAAGACTTAACCAGTGCATTTCATGGCAATACAAAAACAAAACAAAATCATTGTTCAAAGAGTGTTTACTTTATGCAACCTGTCAGTGAAATTTATACTGTGTTATTGTGAGGAATGATTGGAATGCGAGATTTATAATGATGGAGACTTATTTTTAGTGACACACAATAAGCAGTGGAATTTAGTTACATATTTCATGTCAGGTGATGTGGTAACAATAATATTAGCAATATGTCGATTGTGTACCAATGTTTGTGTGTTTATATTTTATTTACTATTTGTTTTAAGTTCAGAGTTCTTGACACACATCTGGTATGACACCAGCCCATATAATAATTATAATACTCCCAAGGTTATGTTATGAGTCTGTTATTTGTACTTCGTGCAGGAGGTGATGGAGTGGGTGATAATTATGGTGTAATGGTTTGTTGTTGTTGGTAGAGGGGGGGGGGGAGTGTTTAGGTGTGTGTGTGTGTGACAAGAATGAAGGTTTGATCCAAGTGTGTTGAGATAACCTGAACCTGGTGGTGATGGGGAGGGGAAAGTAAAAGTTGGACTACCACACCCGTCATCATACTCACTGGTATTTCCTAAGGTGGAGGGCCATTGCTTGCCGCAGAGTTTGTCTCATTGTGTGCTTGTCTAAATCGAGATCAGTGTGTGTGTTTATGTCTGTGTGTCTGATTGGCTGTTGTGTTTTAATGTTTGACTTGTCTCCTTTATATATATATACAGTATACTGTATATATGATTGTGCTGTTTTTTTTTTTGTTTTTTTTTAGCCTTTCACCGTACAGAAGACGCTCCTAAACTTATGCTCCACGAGACGAGTGTACAACTTGGTGATGTGCAGTAAACCATCTGGAGCAGCATTGTTCGGGAAATACAGAAAATGCTTTAAAATATTATATTTCTTGGAGGATTTATTTCTATTATAAAAAGTCTATAATATCTAATGAAATCCCCCCTCCCCCCTACCTACAATATATTATGTTCTGTAGGACGCACACCTGTATGTCCATTGGTATAATGTGATGTGGCGGTGCTGTACACATAGTGGTAGTAATTATTGCAGTGCTCTCTTAACAATATATTACTACGTAGGACAGTGATAGGGTAACAAGTAACAACAGTATGGTAATAGGTAGGTAAGTGACAGTGTAACAACAGTATGGTAATAGGTAGGTAAGTGACAGTGTAACGGTATGCATGGTAAGTGCAACAGTGACAGGGTTAGTAGGTAGGACAGTATTAGGGTAACGGTATTATGGGTGTAGGTAGGTATAGAGCAATGGCTGTAGCAATGGTAGTTAGAGCAGTGACCGAGTAACAGGTATTGATGAGGGGAGTGACAGGGTAACAGCAGTAGAAAGGATAGTAACAGGGCAACACAACCTTGGGTGAGAGAGGGTCCGGGAGCAACACTGTTTTTGACCCTGTGATCCCGTCCTCACTCACCCGTGTTCCACTTACTGGCGTGTTGGTGGTGGCTAAGGTGAAGGGAGAAGCGAGAGAGAAAGCAGAGGGGAAGGGGACGAGAAGGTATAGAGGAGAGGGTATGTCAGAATAGAGGCAGTGACCAGTGGAACAACAAGTAAAAGTGGGAGGAAATTTTGTGAGAGGAAGCACAACGGAACATGAGAGAGTGAGACTTAGTAAGGGAGAAGGAAAACTAATGCATTGAAGGAGCTATGGCAGGGAGACTGGGGAGAGAGAATAGGTGAAAAAGATGCACAGGAATAAAAACAAATATTGAAAGATGAAAGAATACGAGAGGAGGGAGATGAGGAAAGTAAGAAATTTGTGTGTGTGTATGTGTGTGTGTGTGTGTGAGAGAGAGAGAGAGAAGAAGGATATTGTGAATCAGGGACACAATAGTAGGGAGGGATAGGATTGAAACAGAAGGAGTAAGGACGAAACAGAAGTAGGACAGTTGGAGAAAGTGGTATGCCTGGAGGAAGCGTCACCTGTGTGTGTGTGTGTGTGTGTGTGTCGGAAGGTTGTCGGGGCAAGTAGGTTAACCCACAAGATGAACTTAACATTGACGCCACAACTCCTCAGGAAGTCTTTAACTACACAAAACAAACAATTACACCAATCTGGAAGCAGCTTCATAAAACAGACAGTTACTGGAGTAGTGTATAATTAAACAATACTGTACATCATCATTAGTGTTAAATCTTGGCAAGGAAATTTACATAAAAGCATAACTAACCTCATACTTGTAATTCTGATGTTACAGAATAGGTTACATGTATATCCTTTAAATGTAATTCGGTGTGACATACTGCAGTTTACCTCTGTAATCCGTACGCTACCAAATGTTTTTGATCAATACTGGTATATTTATAAATGCTTGTGTTAAGAGGAATGATAAGAACCATAATATTACTGTCAATCCCAACAAAATTTATAACGAAGGAATTGGCGAAAATAGTTGGTATCCATGACATCTGTCACATGCACTGCTAAGGTCATGGGGCTTGACACAGTTATGACATACAACTAGAAATACGACACTTTATAATAATATTCTTATAACTAGGTACAACATATATACTTTTTACAAAATTTATGCTACGATGCACCTAATTTGCTGTCTCAAGGTTAACTACATCCTTGCAGAAAATGCAGGGAGAGGAGAGAGGTAAAGAAAGATGCGAAAGAAAGGAAAGAATGGGAAGGGAGGGTGATTAGAGACAATTAATGTATATAATGCGTAAGGAAGAGGTAAAATTCTAATCATGGAATAAAAATAGAGAGGATAGAGTGCGATGATAATGATGATAGTGAAGAGAAGAGAATTGCTGCAACAAACACAATGCCTCATTGGTGGTCTACCTCTTCCCTTCCTCCCTCCCGTAACGTCTCTCACTTGTTTTCCTCCTACGTGGTTTAGCCTACTCCTTACTTCACCCTATTTTTTTGTATGCACTGTCTCCCTCCAACTGACTTTGTTACATTAACATCACCTCCACCCTTCTCTAGAATATTTCTCATTATCTACACCTATGATTATCTATATTGCCACATTCGTCAAAATTTTGGCATCCGTGGACTTGCCAGTTCCCACGCGTTGTGTTGTAGCCTAATAATTCTATGCTTTCTCTCTTTAGTTTTATCATTTTCGCGACCAGGCGTGACATTTAACACGCCCATTGGTTGGTAACTTCACGCCCAGATTAACACCATTATCACGCCTCCTTTAAGACTATTACACGCCCCTCTTCACGCCTATGACATACCTACTCTCACGCCCATTACAATTAGGATAGTACCAACACATCCAGGACGCATCTACCACACCCATTATAAAAGGCCATAATATACCTACCCCCCCATAACATACCTACCACAGAATATAACATACCTACTCCCCAGAACAGACCTACTCCCTAAAAATCAAATATATTCCTCCCTCCCTCGGACCTCCCTCTCTTCCTCTGAGCCCAGTGACGCCCTACTCCGTGCCCAGGCGTAGTATACCCTGAGGTGAGTCGTGCTGGAGAGGTGCGCTGGGAAAGTGATGGTTAGATGTGTGTGTGTGTGTGTGTGTGTGTGTTGTAATGACGTGGTAGAGGGGAAGAAGAGACGAGACGAGAGGACGGGGATGGACGAGAGGTGCACCATATGATGACAACCTTTCCGTATTTTTGACCTTGTTTTGTTTTTATTAATATTTATGGATTAGTTATTAGTACATTGTTTTGTTTGTTTATATCCGTCAGTGTGTGTCTCTCTCTCTTAACATCATCCACTTCTTTTGTTAAACACCCATTATCTCCCCCCACCCCCCACCTCCCGTTGCTCTGTCACACTCCCCTCCACCCTCACATTTCCACTCCCCTCCACCCTCGTATTTCCCCTCCCTTCCCCTCCACCCTCACATTTCCCCTCCCTTCCCCTCCACCGTCGCATTTCCCCTCCCTTCCCCTCCACCCTCACATTTCCCCTAACTTCCCCTCCACCCTCACATTTCCCCTCCCTTCCCCTCCACCCTCACATTTCCCCTCCCTTCCCCTCCATCCTCACATTTCCCCTCCCGCTCCCCTTGGCTTGTAATTCCCACAGTTCCCCTCCCTCTTCCTTCCTGTTCTCCCACCCCTCTTTTTCCCCTTCACAGCAGCATCCCTCTCTGTTTCCTATTGTTCACTAACCTCCATTTTTCCCACCTTTAGTTAGATTTATTCTTTATTTTTCATCACTTATTTCATCCTCGCTTTTGTAAACACTACAGTATCTTTCTGTTTCTGTTTTACTCCATTTATTGTTAATGTTCTTTCCTTTCCTTTCCTTTCTGTTTGCTTTCTCCCGTTGTATAGCCTTTCCCATTTTCCCCTTCTCTCTCTCTCTCTCTCTCTCTCTCTCTCTCTAGTACTGACGTGTTGATGGGGAGAGGTTACTGTTGCATCACACACACATACTGGGGGGAGGAGATGAGCCAGGTACTCCCCCTCCCCCCACATACTTCTTCCCGACCCCCATCTTTTGTTGATAATAGTTGGTAGTTAAGTTCCCTTCCTCCTTCATTTTCCCTCCCTCCTCCTCCTCCTCCTCCTCCTCCTCCTCCTCCTCCTCCTCCTCCTCCTCCTCCTCCTCCTCCTCCTCCTCCTCCTCCTCCTCCTCCTCCTCCTCCTCCTCCTCCTCCTCCTCCTCCTCCTGTTAACATTCCCCACCGCTTTCCTTTCCAAAATTTAATATGGTCGGTCGTCTTCTATAATAGCATATTAGAGAGATATACTTATTCTACTATATATAACTATGATAAAATATATTCTCCACTCGTATACCAAGACACTGTAATAGTTTGTTAATTTGGCAAAGTTTGTGTTAATCAGTCAGTACCCCTCCAATTCGACCATAATAATCAACCCTTTAACCCTTCCCTCGATTCCATTCTTCCTCATAATTCTCATTCACCCCGTCTTTCCTTATTTACCTTCCCTAATCTGCCCTTTCCTTCCCTTGCCTCCTTCACCCACCATCATCATCCTCCTCCTCCACTACCAACCCCACTATTTATCAGAGTCTCCCGTAATTCCTTCACTCCTTGTCAGCCTCCTTCAGTTAACTCTATACTCCCTGTTTTCCTCTTTACTCACTTTCTTCCTTTCGTAGCCTCCTTCAGTTAACTTTATACTCCCTGTTTTCCTCTTTACTCACTTTCTTCCTTTCGTAGCCTCCTTCAGTTAACTCTATACTCCCTGTTTTCCTCTTTACTCACTTTCTTCCTTTCGTAGCCTCCTTCATTTAACTCTATACTCCCTGTTTTCCTCTTTACTCACTTTCTTCCTTTCGTGTCTTCCTCCCATTCCCCTCCAACTTTTCCCAACCCCTTCCCTCATTCTCTCTTTCTCCTCTTCTATGTTTCCTCACTTGGCCTGCATGCCCAAATTTGGCACCGTGGAAAAAGTTAATGGAGTCGATTGTTATTGCTACATATTATTTTTTATTACTTTCAATGATTGCAGTTGCAGCTTGAATGATAATATGCCACTTATTATTACGAAATGATTATGATTACAAGAGAAACACGTTGATTTTTTTAATGGGAATCCTGATACAATTTTCGATTCATTCAAATTGTATGACTTGTTTCGCATCATTGTTATATTAGAGTAACTACATTGATATCAACCCAGTCTCTTTTTAATATTCCATCGTCACATGTATGTACGTGATTATCTGTTCTCTTTTTTTTTTCTCTGAGTCTGTTCTTTCCTTCAGTGACTTGTTTTCCATATTTTTTTTTCCTCATCTTTCTTGCCTTGCTCATCTTTCGCATTTCCATTATTGATCCATGCACTTGCTCTGTTGTCCTTCCCTTTTCTGTTTCTCTTTCCCTTGCTTTGTTTCCCGGATATGTTTGGTTTTTTTCTCGCTTGTTTTATTCCCTTTTATTCTGTATCCCTTTCCCACCTGCTTTGCTGTCATCTCCTTCTAGGACTTTTCTTCCTTAGATTTTTACCACCAAAACCCCACACGTTTTTAAATGCAAAGATTCCAGTGCTTAAAAGAAATAATCCCGTGTGGAAATGAGATTTGATTATAGAGCTGCCTTTATTGCTTTTGCCGCTTTGTTTTAAGACTAACAAAAACAGTCTGACAAATATTTTCGTAATACTTACGATACTGGAGGAAATTATTATTCCGGTATCATAAATACTGGTCTTGGTAATTTCCCATTGATTATCTTAATTTTTATCTCTGTTATTTAGAATACTGTATGTATATATTTAAACATTCACCTTCCATTATCTTGCAACTTCTGAAATTCCTCTCCAGTGCATGTTGCAGTGCCGAGCTGGCCATGATGGTCGGAGGCAGAAAGCAAAGGTGTTGTTAATAATTATTTGACCCAGAATATTGATATATAAACTTGTAGTATGAAAGATCCACAACGTGTGTAATGTGGACTCTATGTGGGGGTAATTGTGGAAGTGCTTGAGAGGGACGACAGGGAGTAACAAGACCCTGTGAGATCTATTGGCCTTGCTGTGAGCAACTGTACGAGCACTCACAGGAATAGGTCACATTTCTCGATCCTCAGTAAGTAACCCAGCTGGTCCCTCTCAGTCCCCTTAGGCTTGTATCCAGTCCCTCACAGTTAATTCCCTCACGTTTCTTTCCAGACTTTCTACGTCCCTTCGAATTTCCTCCCTCCTCTTTTCCACCAGGTCGCCCTCCACCGCCCCCTGAAAGAAGTTAATAGTCCAAGTTCCCATCGGATTCCTGTTGTAATTACCCTTGAAGGTCATTCCCACGTATATGTGTTGTCTCAGAGTTACATAGGGAGGGGAGTATATACAATTACAGATACAGAGAGTCCCCGAGTGAGTTAGAGTGGGTACAGTTACAGGGAGCACACGGGTGAGTTACAGAGAGTGGGTACAGATACAGAGAGCCCATTGGCGAGTTACAGAGAGTGGAAATAGTTACAGGGACTACACGGTTAATTACAGAGTGTGTACAGTTACAGAAAGCCCATTGGTGAGTTACAGAGAGTGGGTACAGTTACAGAGAGCCCATTGGTGAGTTACAGAGATCTTTGGGTTGCCTAAGTAAGCTACAGACATGGGTACACTTATAAGGGTTGGGCTGGGATGGGAGGTGGGGTTGTACAGGTGCCCCACCCCTCTCCCATTAGGTCTGTGGTGGGAGTCTATGCATGAGTGTGGTGGTGGGTATTATTATCTATCTCTCTCTCTCTCTCTCTCTCTCTCACTCTCTCTCTGTCATATGAGTGAGTGAGTGAGTTTCGTGTTGATGGTCGTGGGAGTGTTTTAGTATCATTGAGAGTATTGTGTTAAATGTGTGAAAAAATACTCACACACACACACACACACACACACACACACACACACACACACCGATAGTGGCGAGGACGTGCGGAACGAATCGATAACTATATAACGTAATATCAAGTATGAAGGTGCGTGATGTTCGAGAGAGAGAGAGAGAGAGAGAGAGAGAGAGAGAGAGAGAGAGAGAGAGAGAGAGAGAGAGAGAGAGAGAGAGAGAGAGAGAGAGAGAGGTGGGAGGGGGGGTGGGGTGAGAGAGGGGCATGAGTAAGTAGGAGTTAGGTAGCGCGTGAAACAAAGTGTGTGAAAGGAGTGTGTGTTAGGCAAGAGTAATTCAGAGTGTAAATGTGTGTGTGTGTGTGTGTGTATGTGTAGGCTAAATAGGAAATATTTTAATAACTAATGGGTGTGTCAGTGAACATGTTCGTGTGAAATGTGTGAAACTGGAATGATTAAGTCGTGTGAAAATGAGGGGAGTTAATAAGTGTGTGAGGGAGTGGGTGTGACAGCTGAGTGTAAGAAAAGGAGAAGGAAAAATGAATGAGGACAGAGTAGGTCAGTGTATGGATGAGTATTTAATGTTTTTTTATATCTTATTACGAGTATGGATAGTGTATAGGAACGTGAGGAATGTGTATGTGAAAATGAGTGAGTATTGTACAAAAGCGAGGAAGGACTGTGTGAAAACGTGAAAGTGCCTAAAGATGTGAATAACTTAGGGAAGATGTGTAATTAGTTTAGATTAAATAAGTGTGTACTGTGTAGGTATAGAAATTTGAAAATGTTACTATGTACATATTTTTGTATAAGTGTGTATAAAATTAAATTTGAGTGTTTGGACATATATTTGTGTATCTGTAATGTGTTTGTAAATAAACGTGTGTGCATATAATAGCCCGTATGCATATGTGTGTATCAGTGAGTGTATGTATATGTATGGTATGCGTGTAGGCTATGTATATATGTATGTATGGATGGATAGATGCATGCAGGTATGAGTTCATGTACGTGTGTGTGTGTGTGTGTGTGTGTGTGTGGTGGGGAGCGTGGGACTGCAGGAAGGTGTCGTAATGCCCGTCTGGCTTGAACGTAATTAGGGGGGTGGGGGGGGAGGGGGAAGGGGAGGGAGTGGCAGGAAAAGAGATGATGGGTAGAGGAGGGGAGGGGAGAACGTGTGTGGGAGGGGTGGGAGTGAAAGAAGTGGTGAAGGTGAATTTATTAAAGAGAGAGAGAGAGAATATTGAAGAGAAAGGTGCTTATAGTGGGAAGGAATAACCGGTGGGAGATGGGAGTGAGATGGGAGTTTTGGAGGGAATGAAGAGTGGAAGGGAAGGTGATTGGGGATTGATGGAAAAGGGGTTGAAGGAGATAGAATTGGGGATGAGAGTGAAGGCAATGGAAGAGGGAAAAAGATGGGGGGGAGGGAGGTATACTGGTATCAATAAAAAGGAGGAACCATGCAGAGTGAAGGGAAGGGAAGGGTAGGAGGGAAAGGGAAGGGGGTGCTGAGAGAAGGGGAAAGGGAATAGCGGTATAAAGGAGAGGGAAAGGGAAGAGGGGTGTAGAGGGAAGGGAATGGGAAGAGGGGTGTAGAGGGAAGGGAAAGGGAAGAGGGGTGTAGGGGGAAGTGAAAGGGAAGAGGGGTGTAGAGGGAAGGGAAAGGGAAGGTGAGTGGAAGGGAAGTGCAGTTAAACTATTGGAGGTCTGTCTATCCTACCTAAGTGTACATCCTTTTTTTTAGAATGGTATAGAGACATCAGTAACTTCCATTGACTCAAGTAACGTAATATTCCCCTTTAAGGAAATATGAATCAATGAGGCAATAAAACTATAATAAACATAATATAATGCTAATGTGATTTTAGAAAATAAAAATATTGGACATCCATGTGGTTTTCCAAAGTCACAAAATTTTAACTTTTGGAGGATGGGCCTTTTCTTCTTTCAAATTATATTGTCTGGTGTTAATTCTAATTTATTACCAAAGATAGAGATGTAATGATTCGCTAAGATGTCTTTTATTTGCACCTTTTGACTATAATTGTGATTCCGTATGAAACACGTGAAATTATGAGTTACTGTAATGTTTTGTAATGTTTTCGTTTTATCTTCGAGATGCAGTAGTGATTCAGACATACACAAGTGATTTTTTTTTTCTTAACTGCGATTTATTTCCTTAACCTTTAGCCGTCAATAATACTTTCGTACGACAAGAAAAAAATAGTATGGTGGAAGCCCGAAAATAAAATTCGTTGTGCCGGAGACGTCACCCCTAATTTCAGAATTAATGTGTGCAGAAATGCGGAAGACGAGGGTGAGGAAAAAATATTAAGAGGTGAAGGAAGGTGATGCAGGAGAAAGGATGTAGGGAGGAAGGAGGGAGGGGGGCGGGGGTGAGAGGGGGGGGGGGGTCAGAGAGGAAGGAGGGAGGGGAAGGATTATATCAGGGAGAAAAGTGTCGGTAGGGAGGTGGTGAGGGGAGTCAGAGAGGAAGAAGGGAGGGAGGGAGGGAGGCGAGAGAAGGAGGGAGAATATCATACCAGGGAGGAGGTGAAGGCATGGTGAAGGGGCTGGGGTGAGAGGGGTTAGAAAAGGAGGAGGAATTGGGGGGGGGGGGGTATCAAGGAAAGAAGAATGTAGGTAGGGAGGGAGGTTAGAGAGGGAAAAGGGAAGGAAGGAGGAATGGGGAGATCAGTTTAGAGAAGGAATGAGAATAAGAGGAATGTAGGGAAGGAGGGTGATGGAGTTGGGGTTAGAAGGGTCAGAGATGAAGAAGGGAGGGAGGGATGGAGGGAGGGGAGGGAAGGATCATATCAGGGAGGGGATGAAAAGATGAAGTGGGGTCATGGCAAGAATCACGCTCCTCTGACCCACTCCCCCTCCCACTCCACTCCACCCCATCCTCCTCCTCCTCCTCCTCCTCCTCCTCCTCCTCCTCCTCCTCCTCCTCCTCCTCCTCCTCCTCCTCCTCCTCCTCCTCCTCCTCCTCCTCCAGTGCTGACCTCTCCAGTACTTGACCTCACCAGTACTTGACCTCTTCTCTCATCTCATCGCTCGTCTCGTCTTCATCATCTCCGTCAGGTTTCGTCTCATTGAATTATCTTCATTTTATTATCATCATAAATCATTCTTTACGTGTTTTTCTTTATCCTTTTATTTGGTCTTTCTCCTTTTGTCCTCCTTTTTCTATAGTCATTTTTTGTCTCTGTTCTTCTCTTCCTATTTTTCTTGCTCCTCACATCTCTCCTCTCTATTTGTTTCGTCAACCAACGTATCCCATTCCTCTCCTTTCCCATCATACCTTTTCCCTTCCTCCTCCCCTCCCCTCCCTCCCTCCTCCTCCCCCTCTCTCCTACTCCCCTCCCTCCTCCTACTCCCCTCCCTCCCCCTCCCCCTCCCCCTCCTACTCCCCTCCCTCCTCCTACTTTCCCCTCTTCCTCCCCTCCCTCCTACTCCCCTCCCTCCTCCTCCCTCCGCCTGCCAAGTCTAAATTTTCACCAAGACGGATATATACACACAGAAAAATAGCTGGCTACATGAGACCCCCACAAGGCTCCAGTTGTACGAACATTAATACAATTGGTAAACAGAGTTCGAGAGGTTCCACTTGAGAGGGGTCACTCCACCACTAGAACCACCAGCCAACCCTCTTGTGAATGGAAATGCAAATATACACACACACACACACAGAAATGTAATACACACTCACAGAAATGTAAATACACACACACACACACACACACACACACAGAGAAATGTAATACACACACTCACAGAAATGTAAAACACACACACACACACACACACACACACACACAAACACACACACAAATGTAAATGCACACACACACAAATGTAAATACCCACACAGAAATGTAATTGCACACACGCACATACAATTTTAATACACATACACACACTGATCCTTTCATGAATGAATATGCACACACACACACGAGTGGCCCTCTCATGAATGGAGTTGCACACACACTTACACTAATAAATATTCTGATGCCCATACCCACCCGCAAATATCAGATTCTCTCTCTCTCTCTCTTTCTCTGTGTGTGTGTGTGTGTGTGTGTGTGTGTATGTGTGTGTTCTGCATGCCGAGTAATTTGAGATCGGAATTTAGAGAGTTACATAGAGTTACATAGAATCACAGACCACAACAGACCTTACGGTCCACACGGGGTGATCTGATTAGAAGGTTACTGGTAGAGAATGAAAATCTCCCCAGTGATAGTCGTAGGTAAGGATAGCAAAGTAGAAGGCTCTCTCCCCACCCTCCAATCCCTCCGGCCTTAGCCGTACTGGAAATAAAGTTAGGAGTCAGAACCTTGTGGAGTTGGTAGAGAAAACTCCACAAGGAAATTTTATAGGAAAGATAGAAAGTAGTTGAAATTTGGCTAACTTGCCACCTGTAATGGGCAAAAAATTATTCATTAGTAAACATCGATAGTCGGGGATTAGATGCAAGGTGTTTATCAAGGCGACGTTTGAAGCTATCTACTGTGTTACATTCTATTACGTTACGGGGAAGCCCATTCCATAAGTTGACGACCCGGTTAAAAAAGAAATTCTTGGATTCGTGTGAATTAAAAGATTTACCTATGATTTTACAGCCATTACCTCTCGTGTAGTTTGATTGATCGATATTGAAATATTTGTTGCAGTCCATATTGTCTATGCCTTTGATTATTTTGAATACCTGGATTAAGTCGCCTCTCAATCTACGTTGTGCTAATGGGAATAGATTCAATTTATTTAGCCGCTCTTCATACGTTTTGTTTCGTAGACATGGTATCATTTTAGTAACTCTACGTTGGACTCGTTCCAATTTTACTATATCTTTCTGGTAGTACGGGCACCAGGCTTGGACACAATATTCCATAAGGGGACGGACCAAGGAATTATACAAAGTGAGGATTGTGTCTTTAGACTTATACTCGAATGCTCTGCCAATAAAGCCGATAGTTTTATTTGCTTTCTTAATTACTTCCGTACATTGCTGACTGGGTTTTAGGTTACTTGATATTGTGACCCCTAAGTCTGTCTCTTGATCCACGCTTTTAATTTGATTACCATTTAACGAGTAGTTTGCAATTACGTTACGATGTCCGATATGGAGTACTTTACATTTATCTGCATTGAAGGACATTTGCCAAGTTTTCGCCCAATTCGACAATTTATCGAGATTATCTTGCATTTCTTTAGTTTGTGCGTTAGTGAGTACTGTATTTGCAATTTTAGTGTCATCTGCAAACTTCGATATTATGCATGAGAGACCTTCATCTATGTCGTTTATGTAAACTAGGAAAAGGATTGGGCCTAAAACAGACCCTTGTGGCACCCCGCTCGTAACGCCAGTCCAATTAGATGATTTACCATTTATTACCACACGTTGTTTACGGTTTCTTAGCCAGTTCTCTATCCATCTTACGGTGTCGCCTTGGATTCTGTGAGATTTTAATTTAGTTATTAAACGTTTATGGGGAACTTTGTCAAAGGCTTTTTGGAAATCAAGATAAATTATGTCTACTGCTTTACTCTTATCATATTCGTTAAAAATGTCATTTAAAAAGTCTAATAGATTCGTTAGGCAAGAGCGTTTATTGCGGAAACCGTGTTGAGTGTCTCTGAGTAAGTTATTTTCCTCTAAATGATTTGTAAGTTTATCTCGTATGATTGTCTCTAACATTTTGCATACTACTGACGTTAGGCTGATAGGGCGATAATTACTAGGTAAAGATTTACTGCCTTTTTTAAATATTGGTGTTACGTTAGCGAGCTTCCAATCATCAGGTATTGTTCCAGTGTGTAAAGAATAATTAAATAGCAGAGTCAGAGGTTTTACTATTTCGCTTTTAGCTTCCTTTATTACGCGAGGGGAGATCGTGTCAGGCCCAGGTGACTTATTTACATTTAATTTATCAATACATTTGATTACGTCATTTTCTGTTATGCTGATATTATTTAAAACCTCGGTGTTTTCATTTTGGACTGTTGTTTCAGCTGGTATATCGTTCGGGTTTTCTATAGTAAAGACTGATGCAAAGAAAGTATTTAGGATACTACTCATTCGCTCTTCATCTGTCGTAAAGTCCCCATTTTCATCAAGAATTGGACCGATAGTTGACGTAAGTACTTTCTTTTGTCGAATATAACTGTAGAACTCTTTCGGGTTTGTCTTACTCTGATTTGCAACGTGTTTTTCAATTTCCTTTTTACTCTGTTTGATTAACTTTTTGGCTTTTCTTCGTAAGTCTGTAAACTTGGCACGGTCGTCATTATTGGCTGTGATTTTTACTTTATTATGGGCGTTCTTTTTGGCTCGTAAACAGTCGGCTATATCTTTACTCCACCACTTGGGCTTTAAATTTTGTGCTGAACGTCGGTTTTTTAATGGTATGCTATCCCTGACCGCTTTTGTGTACGCATTAGTGAAAAAGTTCCATTGTGTATTTATGTCAATAGTGTCTCGCAGACATTTCCAGTCGGTTTCTTTTAGTATCGCTCTGAGTTGGTTGAAATTGGCTTTTCTAAAATCGGGGATTTTTTCGTAGCTGTACCTTATGTCGCTTTTGTTAAAATTTATACTGAAAGTTATTATGCGGTGGTCGCTATTGGTAAATTCTTCACCTACGTTAGTATTCTCTATCATGTCTTCGTTTGTTGCAAATACTAGGTCAAGAACATTATTTCCGCGAGTTGGGCTGTTGACAAATTGGATAAGGGAGCTCTCTTGTAAGTTAGTGTAAAGATCTTGACCATAATGAGCTGATAACGGTTCTCCCCACTTTGTTACTGGTAAATTAAAGTCACCAAGAATTATGGAATGTTGCGTGTTAATAATTTCGTTTAATTGCTCATAGATATCACGGTCGGTTTGTACAGGTTGAGCTGGGGGTCTGTATAATAAAGCTAACAAAAGTTTCGCCCCACAAATATTTCTAATGAGTATATAAAGTGTATCTACGTTATCAATATGTGGCTTTGATAATAGGATTGGTTTAAGATCGTCTTTAATATATAATAGAACACCGCCTCCCCTTTTATTTGTTCGTCCTTTTTCAAATATTGTGTAACCGGGAATTTTATACTCTGCTAGGAAATCTCTGCTTTCAGTATTTAGCCACGATTCGGTTATGCCGATTATATCATAATTTTCTGTGAAAGTTAATTCCTCTACATCTGTAAATTTGTTATGGATGCTGCGAGCGTTTACGTAAAATACCTTTAAGCTATTTCGGTTTACTCTATTTGTTTGTTTTACGTTACCTGACCTTGACGTACCTGGGTAGTCCCGTTTTTTGATCGGTGGTTGATGACCGCGTCGTTCAGCAAACGTCCGAAACGGGCTGATCCCACCTGGTTCAAATGGACACCATCATCTGAGAATAAAGAGTTATCAAAAAAGAAGTTGTCCCAGGTGTTGATGAAATCGACGTTCTCCTCGTTGCAGATGCTGGCAAGTCGTCGGTTGATGCTGGTGGCGGTGTTGTAGAAGCGGGTGTCGGCTTGTCTGCGGGGGATGATTCCAGAAAGTATTATGTTTTTAGTTTTCTCCTTGAACTTACCAATCAACTTACGGTACTTGTTGAGTAGCTCCTCCGATCGGGTCTTCAATACATCGTTGGTTCCGACGTGGATGACGTACGTGGTGTTGTCGGGGGCCTGGCGTGTCACTTCATCCACTACGTCGGTCACGTCGTCTAGGCCGCCACCTGGGATGCAGAAGCGCTTCCTAGTCTTGGGTGCTCGACCACAAAACTCGGAGAGTTGACCCCTTACCATGGAGTCACCAACCAGCCTGACCTCGGTGTCGTCTTCATCGTCGTCTTGTGCCAGGATCTTGAAGCGGTTTTGACAAGTAGTGATGGGTATGATGTTCTTCCTGGGTCGTGTGTTGTTCCTGACGACGCGGAACTCCTCCTGTGAAGATGGTGTAGTTGGTGGTGCCTGTGGAGGTAAGGGTGTAGAGGCAGTCTGTACAGGGGCTGTGACGACGGGTTCTGTAGGCGTCGCTGTCATTCCTACGTTCATTGCGGCGAATTCCTGTAGTGTTTCCAACTTCTCGTTCAGGGCCTCGATCTTGCAATGTGCTGCCTTCAGGTCGGTCGACAAATCCTCTCGTAACTGGCAGAATCTACAGATATGGACGTCTCTGTTCGCGAAAATAGTAGGGCCAAAAGTTCCAGAGCAAGTCAAACAGGTGTATTGAGGTGCCATGGTGAATATTTATTGATTTTTTTTGCTTGTCAATTTGTAAATTTACTTATTTAAATTGGATTAATTATTAATTTATATTTAGATTATTTATTTAGATTTAAATTATTTATTTATTTAGATTAAAATTATTTATTAATTTAGATTCAAACTATTTATTAATTTAGATTCAAACTATTTATTAATTTAGCTGTAAATTATTTATTAATTTATTTATTAATCTATTTATAAATTTATGATTTTATATGATTACTTAGTAGTGTTATTAATATTGTTTTGTTATTATTGAATTAATTTATTATTTATATATTATGAATTTATTTATAAACAAGATATACAAATGTGTAGGCCTGGAAAGGAATAAAGTTATTGAAAGGACAAAGAAATGCAAATGTCCCGGCCTAGAAGGGAATAAAGTTGTCAATTGGTCACGAACGTCTATAGAAATATATTAAAATTGAGTTAAATATGTATGCTGTAAAATTAAAACGTATTGATGAAAATATATATTTGGTAGTTAATTTATTGATCTATTTAACAATTTATTAGTCAATTAATTTAACAATCAATTTATCAATTTATTCAACAAATTATTTAACAATTAATTTATTAGTTAGTTTATCAATTTATTTAGCAATTAGTTTATTAATTTTATTTAATAATTTATTGATTTATATATTAAATTATTAATTAATTTAATTAAATTAAAAAGAGAGAGAGAGAAAGAGAGAGAATTACATAGATTTACATAGATACACGGGCCACACAGACCTTGCGGTCCCTTCGAGGTGGTCCGGCCTTAACGTTAGGGAAAGAAAATAATATCAATGATTAGTGAAGGATAGTAAAGCAGAAGGCTCTCTCCCCACCCACCTCTCCCTCGGGCATTACACCCTACATGAAAGTAATGATAGAAGCAGAGAGAGAGAGAGAGAGAGAGAGAGATTGGCCTAATAGGGAAGAAGTGAGGGAGAAGTAAAGAGGAAATGAGAGGAGTAAATATTACTGTAAAGTGATGATAAAAAGGAATGATTAAGGAAGGGAGGAAAAAAAGATTAAATGAGGGGAGATTGAAAGGAAAGAGAAAACTAGACGAGGGAGGCATAGAATGAAAGGGGAGGGGAACAGGAGAGAAATGGAATGGAAGGAGAAGGATGAGGGGAGGGGAGGGGAGGGGAGAGGGATGACGAGACGGTGATAATAGTGATGTTCGCCAGATGTGAGTAGGAATTTCGGGAATGGGAAACTTGTGGTCAGTCTGTGTAGGGTGTAGGTGCATGGAGGTATAGGCCTGTGAGAGGTGGTTGTCTCTCTCTCTCTCTCTCTCTCTCTCTCTCTCTCTCTCTCTCTCTCTCTCTCTCTCTCTCTCTCTCTCTCTCTCTCTCTCTCAGATATGACACAACAGAACAAACAGCACACGACTTGGCAGAAAATATACACATAATAACACATACAGTACAGCGAAAAAAGAAAGAAAAGAAACTAACACGGTATACGATTAGCAGTAAGAATGAATATTACAGCACGACTTGACATGAATGTACAGAGTCTCAGCGGGGAAATGGTACAGTACACTACAAGGCGGGAAGGTAGTACAGAACAACACGTCACACGTAACAGCAGAAAATGTACACCAACTCAGCAGAAAGATAGTACAGAACAACAGAACATCACACGGATATGTACACAAACTCAGCAAGATGTATAGTACAGAACAACACAACACAAGGATCAGCTAAAACTGTACACAAACTCAGCAGGAAGGTAGTAGAGAACAACACATCCCACGCATCATCAGAAAATGTACACAAACTCAGCAGAAAGTATAGTACAGAACATCACACGCATCAGCAGAAAATGTACACAAACTCAGCAGGAAGGTAGTACAGAAGAACTGAACATCACACACGCACGTATCATCAGAAAATATACACCAACTCAGCAGTAAGACAGCACAGTATACTCACGACAGTATTTTCGACAGGAAGTGTGTGTTGCTCATCATCAGCCGTCACATTGTTTCCTCTTGTGACCTCACCACAGTCATCCATCCCTCATCCGTGACAGCTATCACTTGCTTGCAACCTGGAAATCCATCTTAGTTCTATTGTGGTGCCGTGGATGAATTTGGAAACCCGTGTTGTTATGAGGCCAAAGGTCGACGTTTAGAAGCAGGGGGTCAATTGTTGCTTTGGGGAGAAAGGGTATTGGGGCCTCCAGGGTATGTCGCAAAACAAATCAACCCAGCTAACTTATTACAGTATATAAGGTAATCTTTATCGTGGCATAATTTGGAGGACTTGGCAGCCTCCAGTTCGCTGATAATTTAAAACGATGAGTGTGATGCTGCAAGATGACGCAAAGCTAGAAAAGAAAATTGGGAATAATAGACATGAATGAACTAATGCCAGTCAGAAATTATATATAGGTGTAGGCGATGATGACGTGTTTAAGAATTACACTCCAATTACACACACAAACAGTTAGAAAGGCAGGGAATGGCGAAATGTTTATGTATCTTTGGTTAAAATTTGATGTACAGTAATAAGCAAAAAGAATTATGATAAGTCAATGAAGTAAAGCCTACGAATCAAAATATTTTTCGCGATTGTTTCATATGAAGGTATTGCCGAAAAATTGCACGTGACTGTCTTGTATGATTTACTCAGACACAACGAGACGTGAGAAGGAAAGTTATTGAACATGCTGCCTGGATTCCTCCTTGGATCTGTGTTGAAATTTCTCTTCAGTCATTCACTCAAAATATTCTTGAGGGGAGTTCTGGTGGGATTAGGGAAGCATGAACGGTATGCTATTGTATTCGATCTAATACCATTCCCATGCTTTCTCTAGTGCCATAATTATAATACCTATAGACTTGGTAATGTTAGCTCTCTTTTTGTAGTAAGAAAAAAATAATGTAATAGGTCTTGGCTGTGCATCTTTTTATGGGTGACATGGAAATATCTGTGGAATAACTAAATGATCCGATGCCCAGTATATTTTCACAGCAATATTCAGTATATTAAAAGTGGCTTCACAGAAACATAAGAATGATAATAATATAGAGCCGTCGGTTTGCGTCCCTCACCTAGATACCATTTTAACTTACGATGTTATTATGGAAGGAATGTTTGTGTGCTCTTAAAAGAACAACGTTAAAGGGCCATTTGTGTGTTGTGAGAAGGGAAAAGTTAACGTGTCCAGGCGGGGGGGCGGTGCTGTGGTTTTTGTTGTTGACTGAGAGAGAAGTAACAGCTGGGGAGGGTCATTTATATTCTCCCCTCCTGTCATGTGTGTGTGTGTTTCATGTGTGTGTGGGGGGGGGGTCAGGATGGTGGGTGGGATAGAATGGGTCAGTTTTAGGTGGGATAGTGTCGCGTAAAGTTGGTCAGTCAGTCAGTCAGTCAGTCAGTCATGCGTGGATGGCTGACTGGCTGACTTTCTTGCTGGATGAGTCGAGAATGGGATGAGATAGAATAGGGGCAAAAAAAAAAGAGGTGGGATGCGGTCGAGTGGCAGAACAGAGGCTAAAACGAGATGGAATATGGATGGAGTGAGAATAGAGATGGTGGGATAGAACAAGGATAAATTGAATGGGGTGAAACTGAATGATTTTGTATGGGATAGAATAGGTAAAAAAAAAAGTAGGAATAACAAGGATAGGGAGTCAAATAGGATAAAACTGGGTAATGGGCCTAGGTGGGTGGGTAGGTAGGTGGGTGCAGGTGGTTTTTACGTGGTCAGGACAGAACCTTGGTGGTTTTTGTTGGGGGTCTGGGGAGGGAAGGGGGTTTATGTGGGGGTGGGTGGGTGGGAGGGACAGGTCTGCCTCACCAAGAATGTCACGAGACACTCGAAACTATTTGGCCAGATTCTTCCGCCTCGTTCTCATTTCTCTCTCTTTCTCCACACCCCGTGTGGACCGTAAGGTCTGTTGTGGTCTGCGATTCTATGTAACTCTATGTAACTCTCTCTCTCTATCTCTCTCTTTATCTCTCTCTCTTTATCTCTCTCTTTCTCTCTCACACACCACACACAATTGCTTTCGTTATGCTTACATCACTCACATTTTACCTTTCTTTTACACTTAAATATATCACTCATTCATCTTTATTCTCAGCACACAAAGCAACAATTTATGATACTATTTTCGTTGGAAGTTAATATTCTGATGATAATAATGTTTTCGTCTTCCTCAGGTGAGTGTTGGTGACCCTGGGAACAGTATAGGCTACAGAGAAGGGACCACATTGGTAAGTTTTATTTATACCTTATTACACAGTCGCCAACAGCTGACCAATTCCCACCTATATATATAGCGTTGCTCATCTCCCATTCCCATAATGTTTGTACTACATAATTTATCAAGAGGCTCATACTCGTAAGGTCGTAAAACCGGGAATATATTTTTAAGATTGAGTGGGAAGTGTATTAATATAATCTCGGATACTAAGCTTGGTGTGTGAATCAGACTGGAACCGGAGTGAAGATGGATAACTTTAGGTACCAACAGTAACATAATGTGCTAACCTGAATTCTGTCTACGGTGGTAACTGGAGACATTCATCCTCTAAGTACACATCGTATGTACTGTACAATGGGTTATGTGTTGTACTCAGAAATAAAGCAGACAAAAGCCGGAGGAATAGGAAGGGAAAGCAGTGACACGCACGCAAACTGATAAAAAGAGGAAGAAGAAATGAAAGCAACAGGAAACAAAAATGACAGACAGACAGGAAGGAATGAAGGCAGCGAGAATGAAAGAATGGATCAGGAAGGGAGGAAGGAAGGCGGGGTGCATGGAGGCAAGCAAGGAAACCTGCTTTGCCGGCTCTGTGTGGAGAGATTGAAAGAGAGAGAGAGAAAAAAAAAAGAGAGAGAGAATAGATCGAGTGAAAGGGAAAGAGAAGATGGGCGAAGGAAGAATGGAAATTTGATGTAATTATATGGTACTAATGGTGTCAAGAAGAATAGTACATGGAGGAAGGAGAGAAGAGAGGAATGATAAGGAGAAATGACGAGGTTAGAGAAGGGAGGAAGAAAAACGAAGGAAGAAGAATGGAATGAGAAAGAGAATGAGAAATGCATGTAATGATGGAAGGAGTTAGGAAAGTGAGGAGATACGGTAGTAATGAAGGAAGTAGATTGGAGGAGGAAGGAAGAGAGGTGAATGAATAATCAGGTGGCGAAATTAGAATGACTAGCCAAACTGAGAATGGGATGTGAGGGGCAGGAAATTGTCTCTGAAGATCTAGATATCGTACTGGTAGTTAAGCAAGGTAATATTGTACTGGCAGAGGGAGAAGTATGCATTATTATACAGTCATAATACAAATGGTACCAAGTCAGAGGGAGGGTGGGATGCCTCAAACTTCTAGACAAATTTATATAAGCATTCCCGCTTCAGATAAGGAAGATTTCAACCTTTCCTCAAAATGATCACAAGAGAAGTTTATTTTCATAATTGTGTGTCTATAACCAGCGCCATCTGTAACATATAAGAATAGTTTTTTGTTTAGTTTTTTTTTTTTTCATTTGCTCATCTAAATTAAAGAAAATGGTCTTTAGTTCTCTGATATTCCTCCGTCCAAAAAACCTTGCAATTCACATGAAGTTTGTGTACAGACGAGGGTTGGTTAAAGGTGATGATTATTTCTCTTGGTTCTCACCAGGCACAGTCACGAGTGGACGGACAGTTTTGCCAGTCCTGTTGCCGTGTACATAAAATTTTAAGTTTGTGTAAATTATGAAACACTGGGAGAACTGACACGTTGAAATATTTGAGAAAACAAAAAGATGTACGGAAAGGATGGATAAGTACAGCCTTGCTTGAAAACTCACACTGAGAGACGGAGGAAAGGAGGAATGTATGATTGGATGTATAAATGAATGAATGAATGAATGTATGACTGAACGAATGAATGTATGAATTATGAAGGATATGAAGTACTGTCAGTAGCTCTCCAGAATTTATATACTAAAGTAGATGCTTGGATCGAATTGTGTGACACAGTTTTGTTCTTGTTCCAACATTGCAGATAGAAGAATGATTGCAGTATTTAGTTATGTGATATGTCAAGCAATTATTAAGGGGGTGTGAGAATTGGGGGACAGGTTTGGGGTTGGGGGGTGCGGGAGTAGGGGAACAGGCTTGGGGTGGGTGGGGGGAGGGGGTAGAAAGCCTGTCCCCCTACTCCTGCACCCCCCAACCCCCCCCCCCAAGCCTGTCCCCCTACTCCCACACACTTCTAAGCCCCCCAACATGTCCCCCAATTCCCACTCCCCCTTAACTTTAACTAGGTTTGGATGCACATTTTGGATCGCCATATTGCGAATTGAAGTGATAGGACTGAATGATAGGCAAAATCTGAAAAACACGTGAATAATTGGGAACAAATTATAACAAGTGAAAGCAAAAGGAGAAAGAAAGTGTGAAGAGATAAGACGCGGAGAAACGAAAATAAGTGAAACTTGCTGGAACATATGCATAAACGAGGCAAATATGCAGGAATGATCAAGGAAATAATGGAGGAATAATGAAAAAAAATAAGGGAAGTGTACAAGAAAAATTAGGAAAATAAAGAAAACATGCCGGAGAATCCACGAAAATACATAGGATAGAAAAATATTTACGTATATACATAAACAAAGAAAAACAAATAATAAAAATGGAAAGGAAAAACGGACAAAAGAATATATATAAACAGAAGCACAGAAATCGAGTGAAAACATCAACAAATATTTCGGTGAGAGGGAAAAGCATGGAGAGTTTAATTTTTATATTTTTACTTTTTTTTTTTTTTTTTTTTTTTTTTTTTTTTCAACTCCAGCTGAATGCAATTGTGTGGTGCTAGTTAGAGGGGTGAGGCAAGAGCTGCATGGTGTGGAGGGGGAAGGCAGGGTGGGAGGGAAGGAGGGATGAGAGGGAGAAAGTAGTGGAAGGGAGGGATGGAAGGGAATGTGAAGAGGGGAGGATGAGCTGAGAGAAGGTCAGAGGGCGAGAGGAGGAATGATGGAAGAGAGAGAGAGAGAGAGAGAGAGAGAGATTGTGGAGTAGGAATGATGAGAGAGAGAGAGAGATTGTGGAGTAGGAATGATGAGAGAGAGAGAGAGAGAAAGGGAGAGAGATGGAGGAGAGAGAGAAGAATGAGAGTGCAAAGGAAAGAGATTGTGGAGTGGGAATGATGAAACAGAGAGAGAGACGGAAGTTGAGAATATAGGGAAGGAAGAAGATGAGAATGATGCAATGAGAAAGTGAGAATGAATAAGAAAGAGATTAAATGAAAGAACAGGATTTCATTACATGCTCCTTTCTCCTATCTCCTCTTGCAGTCCTTATTTCCAGTTTTGTACATAATAATCATCCTTTCTCCATCTCTCCTTGTACCCATATTCTTTTAGTCGATCAGTTCCTTCTATACACATCTAATTATCATCCCTTTATTCTTCTCCTCTTTTCACTCTCATATATTACTTTTTTTTTTTTTGCTTTTCTTTTGTCTTGTCTATTCCTTTCCCTTTCGTTCCTTTCCTCATGCCTAGTTAGTCTACTTGTTTCATATCCTATTCCCCGTCTTTCTTCCCTTCCTTCTTTTCACCAATCGTGCTGGCTTACTTTCTCTCTCTATATATATAAATATCTTTCCATTTCTGCATTTCCATAGTGCCCCCACTTTCTCCCACTGTCTGTCTGTCTTGTATTCCCACCCATCCTTTCACTCCTTTTGTTTTTTCCTTCACTCCTCCCTTCTCTCTGTCTGTTTATCTGTCTGTTTGTCTCTGTCTTGCTTTCACTCTTTTCCTTCCGCTATTCCTCCTTTCTCTCACTCTGTCTGTCAGTCTGTCTTGCATTTCCCATCCTTCCTTTCACTCCCTTTTTTCGTTCACTCCTGTCTGTCTCCTTCGCTCCCTCCTTCACTCCTGTCCGTCTCCTTCCTTCCCCTCCTTCACTCCTGTCCGTCTCCTTCCTTCCCCTCCTTCACTCCTAGCTGTCTGTCTCCTTCCTTCGTTCCCTGTCCGTCTCCTGCCCCCCATCACCCCCAACATACACACAAGGCCACAACACCCATTGTTTCATTACTGTTACCGCCATTCGTAGTTGTTATTGTTGTCGTTACTCCTCTGTAGTTGATGCTTTTGTTGTTGTTATTATGGTCGTTGTTCGTTTAGTTGATGTCCTGGTATTATCGTCATTCATCCAGTTCTTGTCTCGTCTTATCTACGCTTGTTTTTCCACCATTGTGTAGCGGATTATTGAGTATTAGTGATCATTGTGAATTGTGAGGCCTGTGTTTGGTTGAGAGCAACACAAACAAGTATACGTCAACACGGGTTAGTTTGTGTTTCCTGCCATAGTTTGAAGGAATCGGTAGCCCTCCAATATCCCACAGCAGATGACTCCTCTTATGATTGTATTCTGTGATCTTGTCTGGGAAAGAGTTAGGTACTAATATATAAGGTTTAATTTAATTTTATGTCCCACGAAACATGCTCCCTCGGTATAGGTTCTGTTTCTGTGTGTTTTAGCTATGGGGTCGTATGCAAGAACATTCATAGTGTTGACGATAGCGTGGTTCCGGTACGATGCCTCCATAGATACAAAGTAACAGAGTCATCAACACAACTGGATATTCTTGCATATAACCTATAGCTTGGTGGTGGTTGTGGTGGTGTCTCCCATTACTATAAACCCTAATGACTGGAACACAGCTGGGATGAAGTTGTGTTAAACATTAAATGATCGGTTGTTAGATATTTTGGATGGGTTGAAAATTAAATGGAGTCAGATGTTGGATATTTTGGAGGGGGTTGAAACCGTGACGGACATAACTCCTGGTATTGGATATATTTTCACATTTTTATTATTATTATACGATGGTTTCCTGCATGCATGGCTGTGTCAGGAGCGTCAAATAATTCTTTGAACCTTTGGTGTCGATAATAGTTTTTTTGTTTTTTTCACAGTGCAATTAAAACATTTTGTTCTGACAGGTTTATGAAGAAGATCCTGTACCAGATTGTGTGAAAAAGTTAAGGGCCCTGTGATCGTGTATGAAAATTGGAGGCTTCTGATTCCTCTGACTGCCACGAGACAAACTCCATATAGGCGGTGTTTTCGTGGCAATATTTGAAGGATTCGTTTACCTCCAATTTCCTAACTACATCACAGAGTCCCTTAAGGAATTACGACGACACATAACGTATCCATATATATATATAATAATAAGAAAATAGAGTTAAATAGTGGAACGAGTAGATTATCCTGGATGATAAAGAGGAGACAGAAGACGAAAGGAAGAGGAATTATTGTCAGTCTTCGTACAGTACCGTAATCATGAATTGTCCTATCGCCAGTCCCTGTCCAATGATACTTATTATATACGTTGTTGGTCATGGCTGAAATAACCGTGCATGTATAAATGATTGGGGTGAAGTAAATTAGAGGCAAGTGTTGTCTCATTTACGACGACACTGTTCTAAAATCGTGTGTATAAAATCGTGTGTATAAATGATTGGGGTGAAGTAAATTAGAGGCAAGTGTTGTCTCATTTACGACGACACTGTGTCCTAAAATCGGAGGTAGCCATGCAACAGACCAGAGAGGCGACACATCACTTGATCATTCCATAGGGGTGGGTTACAGTCATGATATCCCCCCCCCCTTCTTCCCCCTTCCCCCCCATCATGGCAGCCTTGGACTTTGTTTACGTGTAATTGACTGTACAGATTAATTATTAAGCTCCAGTGTCCGTCATTCAAATTTTGCTTACATAGTGCTGCACTGTATGAAAGAGAGAGAGAGAGAGAGAGAGAGAGAGAGAGAGAGAGAGAGAGAGAGAGAGCAGGGTTTAGAGTAGGAGGGAAATGATGTGTGTTTGTTGGCTTGTGTGTGAGAGAGAGAGAGTGAGAGAGAGAGGGAGGTGGAGTGAACCGGACATACATAGTGTAGGAGGGAGATGTAATCGGAAGTGATTAACGCACAGTTTGATTAAAATGGGTGTGGGTGTGGGGGGGGGGGCTCTGTGGTGGTTGGGGAATAGGGGGAGTGAGGGTAGAGGGGCGTAGAAGGGTGTAGTGAAGGAGGAGTACAGGTGAGGGTGTGTATGGGAGGGTGGGGTGGGGGGGAGGTAGAGGTGTACATGGGAGAGGCGGATGTGTGAGTAGAGAGCATTATGTACATCCTGTGTGGGTGGTTGTACATTCTGTATGTGTATTTATGTACGTTCTGTGTGTGTATGTCTATGTACGTTATGTTTGTGTATGTACGTTCTGTGTGTGTATGTACAATTGCCTGCACTTATAACTGGTACAGGACTAGAGGACTGATAACGCTGATTGTACCAGTTATAAGTGCTGACAACTGTACGTTCTGTGTGTGTGTATGTATGTTCTGTGTGTGTGTGTCCTCTGGTGTTCCTGTTTACCTCACCTGCTGTTCCATCCCCTTCTCACTGGCACGTACACGCCCCCCATCAACTCGCATTCCAGCACCACCCCTTCCAGCACTCACATTTTCCAGTACAGCCCATTTCCGCACCACCTCTTCCAGCACTTACCGTTTGAACAGTCCCCATTCCAGCTGTCCCCATTATAGTTACCCTTCCAGTAGTCCTTATTCCAGCACTTCCCAATTTAAGACATTATAATACCAGTACTTCCCATTCCAGTACATACAATTTCCAAAGCTCCCCTTTCCAGCACTCCCTCAGCGGGCCCCATAAAGAAAACAAACACACATTCACAGTCAAACATGTAACACACAAAGGTAGGTTCTAACACAATTATAACCGTCTAGGGGACTTGGATAATGATAAGCTGCCTACGGTACAAATCATTGTGTTGGTGGAGTAAGTATGTTGTGGCAGACCCGTGATTACCAACTCCACACGTATGATTTATAGCAACGCCAAGACTCTATTACAGCCGAGTCAGAGAAATACAACTGACATAACCCCTGAGTATAACACTAATATAGATGTATAACGTTCTTCATTAGCGCATTCTCAGACCACTCAGCCAAATTTGCTCCTATTTACCCTCCCCTCATTCCCATCAACTGTCCTTTTATTTTCCTTATCAATGGTAACTAGAGAAAAGGAAGAGGATTAAATATGAAGATAATGTGTGTAGCCTAGTTATTGTTCATGTGTGTGTGTTCCTGACGCCTTAATATTATACCCTCTCCGCCCCATTTGTTTCTATATTTCTCCCTTCCATTTTCTGCTGTATTCGCTGTCCCTTTCTAACCTTTCCTTCTCCCATTTCTGTTATTCCTTCCTTACCCTACTTTTTTTGTTTTTGTTTTACCTGTCTCACTTTCCCTGCCTGTCCCTGCCTTCTCCCCTTTCTGCTATTCCTTCCTTACCCTGCCTGCCTGCCTATCCCTTCCTTACCCTGCCTGCCTGCCTATCCCTCTCCCTCTCCCATGCTCCCCCCTCCCCATCCCTCTCCCATGCTCCCCCCTCCCCATCCCTCTCCCATGCTCCCCCCTCCCCATCCCTCTCCCATGCTCCCCCCTCCCCATCCCTCTCCCATGCTCCCCCCTCCCCCTCCCTCTCCCATGCTCCCCCCTCCCCTCCCCCTAAACTGGGTCTCACGGGAACGCTTGTCTTGTCTTGGTGGTGCCACTGTGCCAGGGGGGGGGAGGGGTCTGGTCTGACTCGGGTTGAGGGGCAAAGTGTAGGCCAGGAGACAGGAGATAATATAAGAGGCGGAATTAAAGAGGAGGTGGAGGAATACAAAGGAATACAAAGGAAGTACAGGCAACAGGAGGTCCATATAGTGGCCTTTTACTAGGTTACCTGTTTATTTACGTTAATCTAGACTACTTGTTGGAGGAAAGGATAGATAAAGAACAAGGCTCCTCCCCAGATGAGAAAACAGCAAGTATACGTAAAGAAAGGGGGACATGGTAAGAGGGATTATAGGAGGGAGAAGGACAGGAGAAGCAAAAAGATAAATAAATGATCCTAACACATAATTATCATCTTGGCAGAGGTAAAATTGTTATGCCCGTTAGTATGTTAATTATCAATGATGACTTTAGTTCAGTTTTGTTCTGCTCCGCCCATCCTTTCCTTACACCGTGTTGCATCAAGTACATACCAGCGTGTCACATCGACCCCCCGACACACTGTACTTTCTTGCAACTTGTCACATCAGCCATCCCACCCCACCCTGCTCAGTTCTTGTCACATTAGCCCCGCCCCGCCCTGCCCCGCTCCGCCTCGCCCTGGCCTGCCCTTCCCAACCTTTGAGATTTAGGGGGAGACAACGAGGGTGTGACTGATTTTGTGGTGGTTGTGGTGTGCCGCCCTCCCTCTCCCACCTCTCATTCCCTCCCTCTCCCACCTCATTCCCTCCCTCACCCTCTTTCTTTCCCTCCTTCTACCGCCTCTCTCTCCCTCTCTCCCTCTCCCACCTCTCCCTCCCTCCCTCACCCTCTTTCTTTCCCTCTCCCACCTCCTTCCCTACTTCCCCCTCTTTCTTTACCTCTCCCACCTCCCTATTCCCCCCGTCTCCTAACATCTTTTCTTCCTTCTCCCCTTCTTCCTTCTCCCCTTCTTCCTTCTCCCCTTCTTCCTTCTCCCCTTCTTCCTAACCTCTATCTTCCATCCCTCTGTCCCTCTTCTCACTCTCCTCTACCTCCGTTCTCTTTTCCTCCCCCCTAACCCTCTGATCATCCCTTCTTTTATTATGTATTTTTTCAGTGTATTTTTTCAGTGTAATATACTCAAGTGAACCCCAGATTACAGAAAAATGATAAAGTAGACCCTTGATAGAACACTGATAAATAATGTCTATAAATAAGCCTATGTCCAGTGTCGGATCATATAAAAAAAAAAAAAAAAAAAAAAAATGTATCAACCACTTCATTTTACACTCAGTCGTTAAATGTAAACCACCACCAGTGAATGTTTTTCCATACTTCTGATATTATTTTTTACCAACCACTAAATTTTACAGTCAATGAATTCAGACCACCAAATATTCTCCCAGACATCTGTTCTGTTATTCTTTACCAGCCACTTAATTTTACACTCGATGAAGACCACCAAATATTTTCCCATGGCAGGCTTCATTTGACCAGTATACCCATCACCACTTCATTTTACACTCATTAAAGACCGTCAAATGTTTCCCCGGGGTTCCACTAGCCATGTCCTAAGGATCTTCTTCTAGGCCTGTGTTTACAAGATGAGAAGTGGTAAATATTTTAGTGTTATATTCTGGGCCTTGTGTATATAGTGTAGTTCAATGCTGTGTGGGTTGGTGAAGGAGACATATTATAGAGGTGAGGTGATAGATGGTGAAAGTAAGTAGGTGGTGTAAGGTGGTGGTGCCATAGAACTTGTGGGTGTAGGTGGGTGTAAGTGGGTGTGAATGTATGTTGGTGGGGGGGGGATAGGTTGTATGTGTGTGTGTGTGTGTGTGTGTGTGTGTGTGTGTGTGTGTGTGAGAGAGTGTAAGTAATAGGTGTCAGTGTGTGTAATCGACTTGTAAGGGTGGAAGGGTGTGTTTGTGTGTATGTACAGTACGTGGGTGTATGGTGTATGTAAGTGGTGGGTGAAAGTGGGCTGGTGTAGGTGGTGGTGTATCGAGCAAGTTAAGTGGGTGTAGGGGTGGGAAAATAGCTTGGTGGGGCGTGTAAGGGTCAGAGGGCGAGACGTGACGCACATACACATACAGTACATACATATACAGGCATTCATACACATACTTGCATACAAACATGCATACATATTAACTTAAATCCCTAATATTAGTCGATGTAGTTATTGTAGTAGTTATTGTAGTTATTGTTGTAATTGTAGTTTTTATAGTAGCCTAATGTACAGCTTCAGTCAAATAACCCCTTGTAACCACCAACACTCTCCTTCCATCGTGCAAATATATCGGTATCATATCTAAATATAATCATACAACATCTTATCTTTATTACCAAGATATTTACTTCGATGGGAGGAAAGTGTGGGTGGATATTTGACAGTTGCTGTACGGTAAGAGAAGATGTATGGCAGTGAAAATGGGAGGGGAAAACCTTGAGGGGAAAAAGAGAGGGAATCCATTAAGATTGTCATCCAGGTAACAGTGGCAAGGTCAACTCTCCCCCACCCCCACCAGCACTCCCCCTCCCCCAGCACTCCCCCTCCCCCAGCACTCCCCCTCCCCCTCCTTAACCCCGGTATGTATTATTTGACCTGACCTTATACGTGCACCCTCAGGCATTCACACATGAACCTACTTCAAAATTATGTCACACACACACACACACACACACACACACACACACACACACACACACACACACACACACACACACACACACACACACACACACACACACACACACACACCTATATTTAGAGGGTTATAGTATGAGAATTCGCACACACTCCTGTTGTATCATGCGCACATTTAAACAATTACCGTATCTCAAAAATATTTATTTAATGCGGACATCAACACGAGGTTTTTTATGTACATATATACACACGAATGTATAATTTGAAGATGTGCCATTCTCTTAGGAAAATAAAGTAAGATACCGGTATATATGACTAGTGAAAGAGAGTCATTTGAGTGAATGTTATAAACCAGTGTTACCAAGACCAAAAGCTGTAGATTTGCATTTTTATAGGCCGTTTCATTGGAAGGTGTTGCAGGACTTTTGTTACGTAACTGTATTGTGTGGTGCTTGCTCTTCCCAATCTGTTCGAATCCTGAGTGACAAGCCTGAGTGTGTTGATGGGTCTGTACGTTACACCACCACAATAAACACCTATGTAACAGTGCTGGCATAGTGACGTCACACTTACATCAAGGTGTTTACTCTGCAGGTGTCATGACGGAGTGTTTCTTCAAGGAGGGGGTGAAGTGTGTGGTGGTGATGATGGAGGAGGATGTAAGTGTGATCGAACACCATCCATCCATCCATCCTTTTTCCTTTCTTTTCTGTCTCATATTTCTATTATTAACGCCTATATAATATACTGTATATATGTCACCTGTTAAGTTCCGTTGGTTACCTCAGATATCCAGACATAAAGTGGTGTCGTGAATGAAACATATAACCTACACGAATAGAAACCAGAATGTGGGAGAGCTAGTAGGAAAAAACAAGGTATAGGCTAGTACAGGGCAGAGCAAGGCAGAGTGTATGACGGTGCAGGGCAAGGCAGGGAAGAATTAAGTAGAGTATAGAGCAGAGCAGAGCAGAGCAGAGCCAGATCACCACGAGACGACTCCAATCAAGTAGCACAACCAGCAGCAGCTTGGGTTGACTCACCTTCCCACGCTCCTGGTCCTACACCCTCAACCTGATGTCCATGTTAATGTGGGTGGTAGTGGTGATGGTAGGGGGGAGTATGGGAGGTGTTGGTGGAGGCATTAATGGTGGTGGCTGTAGAGGAGAGATTGTTGGAGATAGCCTATTATTGGTGGTGTTTATGGTAGTGTTGGTGATAGAGGGATGGTGACTTACTGGTGAATTAACTATCCTACTCGTAAATAACTCGTAGTGATTGAGGATGTTGCTGTTACAGCAATTCTTCCCATTTCAGGAGGCAAAAGAAAGCTACTTGATGATCAGAGCCACGCTTACTCATCGCTGCCTTTTTTCCTCGACTGAAAAATCGTCTACAGTAGTATTAGAGAAAAATGCAAATGTCTTTATTCAACATCACTTGCCAATCAGTACAACACACACACACACACACACACACACACACACACACACACACACACACACATACATATCGTTCAGTACTGCACACACCAAAACAAACCACTCAGTACAATACACAGGTACAGCCGGCAGCATTAATTCGCGTCCATCTCGTGTACGTAATAATGCTAATATGACTAGATAGTTGCATTCTGATCCAGTTTCTATCATAACAACATGTGTTATTTATAGTATGTGAAGTATATCTGTCATCTCTGCATTAAAATTGTATTACAACATCAATATAGCTCACACATACGTAGGTGAAAATGAAGCTAACTTATGCTGCCGACTGTACCAACACACGCCATTCACTGCAACATATTACTAACATTGTGGTCATCTATTTCGTATAGTATAGTTTGAAGATTTGCATGAGTAACTCTCCAATTCACCAACAGTGGTTTTATAAATGCTGACTGTATCCATATCGCTTTCCACCAGCCAGACCACATGTAGTTCTGACGATTTGAACACCAGGAGTGAGAATGATGACTTGATGAAGGATTGTGAGTAAATGGTGGCCCATTCGTCTCCTTCACAATGCTCCCCCCACACACCCGTTTGTCTTGTAGTGGTAGCTTTGTGGTTGAGGGGAGAATAATATCTTGATGGTGAATTGGAGGGCTGTTTATTCCTCCAAACTATGCCAGGAGACAAACTACCTCAAATGTTGTATTCTTTGTAAGGTATCTTTTCAGTGACACAGTACGGTAGTTTGGAAAAATTGTTGATCTCCAAGTCACCCATGGACAGATTATCCTCTAAATTAAAGGTTATTCATTACAGAGGTCAGAAGTTTTACCAGGCTAACTACTTTGCATACTGATATGTGCCAAGAGTGATGGGGCTATGAAATACGGCAATTGGAAAGGTTTTACAATACTTTTGAGGACATTTACAGCGGTGAAATGTGTTTTTTATGTAACTGGGATGTAACACCACACAGATAGTATATCCTTCATCTTCTAATACAACAAATCATAAATATAGATCATGTTTATTTTTCTAGGTTTGACAGGGAAGGTTAGAATTATGAAATTATATTATATATAGACCTGTGTGGCTATTGTCCAGAAGTCATAATATTCTGTCCCGTAGGGGGTATTGCCCCTTCAGTCCCGTAGGGGGTATTGCCCCTTCAGTCCCAGCCACTCCCTTTCAGTACTTCAACTGTCCCTCATTTGTTTCTATTTTCTTCCTGCTTGCTGTCTCACCACTCTCACCTTCTGGCGCTACATGACGTAACTGTTGCGACGCTTAATATCAATCAAACCGTCAATCAATCCTAGTATTCTGACACACACACATTCATTCTATCCTTCGTCCCGCCCTCTACCTTCATTCAACCCGTTCTCTCCGTCCCTCCCTCTCCCACCCCATCATTTCCTCTGTATTTCCCAGCATCATCTTAATTAGCAACTCATGTTATTGTCTTCAGCTTCTGGTAATGCTGGTCTTGCATCCAGTAATTCCTTTCCCTTCTCTCGTCATCTCATCATCATTCTTTTAACCCGTACACAGAATTATGGTCGTCTTTTCACAGCCTCTTGCCTGTTTCCTTCACCACTTGACTGCGTCGTGAAAGAAAGCTTCCGTAACTATAATTGGTCCAGAAATGGGAACGAATGTATTACTTGTACTCTACAAGTAACATATATTATATTTAGTACAAAGTGTACAGATTGCATTCGTGACCAGTGCAGTTCTTTCTTCACGAGCAATAAGATAAGTTGTTAAATCATGTTAGGCTATATAATCTCAGCAGCCACCTACCACTGATGCTATCACTAATTGTAAGGAACCTTTGCTCCACCGACGTGTGATTGGTATAAAAGCTTACCACTACCATGCAGTCAACCGGCTGACATTCACTTACACTCACAGGCGCCACTGTGTTACTCTCTTGTTTTGTTTACAAAAGAAGGGATCGAGCGAATCGTCAATTACAATACGCGACTGTGTGCTGCAATGAGCACTAAGGTGTGGACGTCCTCATTTTTTGGTGCACACAATCGTTAGACTACAGTTAGCCTGAGATGCTGCGAACTGGTTTAAGTAAATTAACCGCCACCAGCAGTGAGTGTGGTAATTTTCAGGGCTCAGATAGTAACAACAACCACACTCCCAACTCATCCCACCCACATATCTACCTACATACCCGCTGATGACCAAACCCGCCCCAACGTACTCTAAATTCACTCACTCACCCAGTCCTGCCCAGCTGATCACCACCCCCGCCCACATTAACCCTCATAGCCATTCATTACACTCTTAGCTTTCTCCTCCCTGCACGCCCACTTCCACCCATGGAGAGGAGAGGATGAGGTGTGGTTACGGGAGGGGGGGTTGTCGGTGCGTGATTACTACCATGTACACTGTCTTACACCCACCTAACCGACACTGGTGGGTGGTGGTGGTAGAGGTGGAAATGATGGAAGTGGTGTTGGTATTGGTGGAGTTTGAAGTGCAAATGGTATTGGTGAAAGTGATTTTTGTGATGGAGATAGCGCAGGTGGTGTTGGTATTGATGGAGTTGGTGGTGTGGGGAAGCAGCTTTAGTATTGGTGTATAGGTTGAAGTGTGGGTGGTATTGGTGGAGGTAGAGGTGGAAGTGGTAGGGGGTGGAAGCGAACTTTCTCCAAGCTGCCTCACAACAAGTCTTTCAGGAAGTGTGCCATCCCTCCTGTTCTGCCTTCCTTCCCACCCCTGACTCACTCTGCTTCTCATTCCTCACCCTGCCTCCTCTTCCTCACCCTGCCTCCTTTTCCTCACCCTGCCTCCTCTGTCTCCCCTTCTGCACCATGCCTTTTGTGCCTTACCTTGCTTCCCCATCCTTACTTTATCTTCCCCCCATGTTCCCTGCCCCCTCCCCTGTTTCCTGCCTCACTCTACTTTTTCCTTTCTCTACATATTTTGTCTCACCAGCCTTTCTCTGCCTCTCTTTCCTTACCCTTCCTCCTTCGTATTACATTGTCTCTCCTTCCTCACACCTGCATCCCCAGCTTCACTTTTAATTGCATTAGTTATAGGTACAGCACCACAAACATCACCTCTACTACCCTCTCCATAAAAGAAAGAAATTGTTGTATTTTCCTTTTTCATCAAGTGTGATTTTTGTTTTATAATGTGGCACTGCAGCGCTTTTGTTCGGTACTGCTAATGCAGTTTCCTGTTTTTCTACATGTAGTCCTATTGTCTGCCGAGTTTGGTTGGTATTGGAGAATATGGTAGTATGGTAGGATCTTGAAAGTTTCAGTTAAATTCTTTTGTCGTTCCAAAAGTATTTCAGTACATTTTGTGTGAGAAGTTCAACCCTATCAGTCCTGCACTACCACCGCCCCCCCAGGTAGAGCCCGGGGCCAGTAACGGTGTCACATTCCTTCACTCACTCAGTAGTCCGCTGCTAGGCCCTTCCTCCTGCAGGCGCTGGAGGCCGGATGAGTGGGTGCTGACGGCTTGTAGCGCCCCAACCCTCGCGGCCTTCTGTATAGCCTATCCTAATATTATGGAGAAGGCAGTGAGTGGCCCACCTCCTCCCCATCACTGATAACTCAATCCCCTGCGGCCACCTTGGTGCAGGGCATTGCTTTATAGTAAGATTATGAATAAATAAAAAAAAAGTGCGAGGGCAAGACTGGCGATTACATGACACGGATTTACGAAACTTCTGGTGTTACAGTAGTTGTTGATGTTCTCCCGGGGCAGAATGGCCTCCTGCCCCACAGACCCCTGGTACACTCTGGTCGCAGTGTATAAAACAAATTAAAATATATTAGGGGCTGGCCCTGGCCTGGGCTACCGAAGCACATCCCAAGGAAATGGGACCCAAGCTTACTGGACGAGGGAGTCTGGGGGCCTCCGACTGCCAGGGAGATTGGGGGAAAGGCATTGATCCCACAGCCAGTGCTGTGGACCCAAGTCCACGTTGCCACAAGAGCTACAAGTGGGGCCGTACCTTCCATGAGACCAGCCCTGAAGGGACCATAGGGGGGAGGGAGTTTACACTGCTGCATGTAAAGGGAAATGCACCCCTGTGTGCTGGCGGTTCACACAGCAGTGGAAAAAAAAGGCTTCCGGTTGCAGTACACCACATGTGGATTTTTAATCCATGTGATAGATAGGTGGGACAGTAAATACAAAGGAAAGAAAAGGAACGGAGGGATTCATGAAGAACTGAAAGGGATTAGCTGGGGCCGAAGGGATGCCAAAACCCTTGAAGTACTGCCCATGTCTCTGCAGGCAGTACTTCCCTTACAGTAGTTGACTTATGTCCTGCCCCTTCTGTCGTCCTTGAAGAACTACATCTTTTACTTGAATCTTATAGCCTAAATCTTATACTAGAGGACGTGTACATGTTATACTTTGAGACTTTGACTGTGGGTTGTAGAAGTTTATAGATGTGGATAGTGAAGATGTTTGTGAGGTGGGTTTATATATCCCGTAAAATGCAACCAGAGATGGAAAGTGATTTATTATGCTCATATATTATACTCATAATTTTCGAGTTTAGATAGCAAGCTAATGAATGGAATTTCGAGTAGTAGTTATAATACTTTAGTCTCGTCCCATTTAGAAAAGTGTGATGACAAGCTGAATTTTGGGAAATTGTTACTGCTTCATTCTTGTGAAAGGAAAAAAACAAATTATTGTACATTAAATATATTGTATGAATTATGTGGGTGAAGGCATGCATCATATTGCTGGTGTTGTGGAGCTTTCTGGCTCTCGGATGCAGCCAGGTGGTGAATGAAGATGAGGCACTACAGGTGTTGGCTTGGGAGGAGGAAGTGGCTGTGTAGATGTCCAAGGAGGAGCCTATAATAGTATTAGAAGAGTTCATGCAGGTGATGAAGGAACCACCTATCCAAGCATAGGAACCTTTGAAAGTGGTGGAGGAAGAAGGTATTCAGGTTATGGTCATGAAGGAGGAGGATAGTAAGGGGTAGAAGAATGGTGACGTTTAGGGGCTCAAGGAAGAGGTGGATAATGGTCTCCAGCTGAAGGAAGATTCTGGTTGTTTTGGTTTGGATGGTTTCCAGCGCTCTATGTTATCCCTGACATTGATTACAGCAATGGCAGAAGCTTTTGAAGGTCTTATGGCTCTGCCCTAGCATGGGAAGGAGAAGGTGGTCGTATTTTGGCGACATATTACACGGGAAGACGGGATATACAACTCTTTGACAACATACGGAGTTATGGATAAGGACGGATCGGTGTAGAAACTGGGAGCGTTATTGGATGTGGGTTGGGGACATGTAAGGGTGAGGACCTATGGGAGCTGGCAGGTGGTAAAGGGGAAGATGACTAAAACGATACTAGTGCATAAGGTGAAAATGATCAATCTAAAGATCTTCTGTATAGTAGCGATTATTTGTATTGTAGTAGAGCTATACCTTAATCGTAAGGTCTTTTACCTCTTGTACACCAAATGGCACCAAAAGTCTTTGAAACTTAATCCCCCCAATGCTGCTGCTAAGAAGAAATACTCTTCCTAGGTCAATGATCTTTACAAAGCTGGAAATCCTGTTTATAGTGACGGGAGCTCGGTTTTCATCCACATGTGGGAAACTGCACCAATAAATAAATCTAAGGTTGAATGAGCCCAATGAATTATAATTAGTACATACAGTAAAGTTTTACATCTCGCCACCAATAGGGACTGGCGGTCCACACAGCAGTGAAAAAATAATCCCAGGTTCAGTTCACCTCACATAGATTTTTAATCCATGTGGGCAGATCATGTCAAATCCACGGGATGGCTAATATTCACAGATAATAAAGTTGAAAAAAAGGGGTGGCATAATGGTTAACAGGGCACAAATAAATGTCTGATCTAAACCATAGTGAAGATGTATGGTAGTGACTGCCCCTCCACATGTGGGTTGTGATGATGTTGACTAAACAGGTCTGGTGTCATGAATGGCAACCGGCAGTAAAACCATCATCTGTCAAATCACATCTCTATATATAAAACAGTCTGTCTGTCTGTATGACCGCTAATCACGGCCGCATCGTTTCACCTAGAGTAATATTTTTTTACATATACGTTTTATCGCTAAAATCTGTAGAGTGTCTTGGCCCTATAAAAAAAATGTTTTTCAATGATTGAGGGGGGAGGGGTTCGAACCCACGCTGCCAGTGCTGGACCCTCCCTCTCTCTCTCTCTCTCTCTCATGCACAGGGGGGTCGGGGGGTGCGGGAATAGGATATAGATATAGAGATAGATAGAGATAGAAATAGAGATAGAAAGAGATAAATAGAGAGATAGATAGAAATAGATAGATAGATAAATAGATATATAGATATAGATAGATACAGATAGATAGTTAGATAGAGATAGAAAGAGAGAGAGATAGATAGATAGACAGATATAGATAGATAGATATTGATAGATAGACATTGATAGATAGATTGATAGATAGATAGACATTGATAGATAGATCGATAGACATTGATAGATAGATAGATAGACATTGATAGATAGATATTGATAGATAGACATTGATAGATAGACATTGATAAATCGATATTGATAGTTAGACATTGATAAATAGATATTGATAGATAGACATAGATAGATAGATATAGATAGATAGATATTGATAGATAGATATAGATAGAGATAGAAATATTGATAGAGATAGAGAGAGATATAGATATAGATAGATATATAGATCCCCGGACAACGTCGGGTATCGCTGCTAGTAACTATTATTTAAGGGTTTGGCACCCCTTCGGCCCCAGTCACTAGGTTTTAGTTCTTCAACTTTTCTTTCTATTTTCTTTCTGCTTGCTGTCTCACCTCTCTCATCTTTTTCTGGTGCTATATGACCTCGCTATTGCGGCGCCTAATATCAATCAGTAAATCAATATCCTAGTATATAAAAAAATAAAACTTTTCTGAAACTTTTCAAAAATAAAAAAACATTCAAAACCCGAAGTGAAGGTCGATTCCAGGGTGATTCCGTGACAATGTATTTTATGTTACAAATGTCGGTTAGATAAGAGTTAACATCTTCGCTATTAACTGGAAGAGACATTGCCCTTTATATTTAGCAGAGGTAGGTATTATCATCTTCACTACCCGGTGTGACATCATTATAAGTGTTGTTGTTGAAGTTCCTCAAGCTGTATGGCCTAGCAGCCCCGTCATGATGAATGTTAACATCTTCACTCTTAAGTGGAAGTGACATTGCCGTTTATATTTACCAGAGATAAGTATTAACATCTTCACTAACGGGTGTGACATCTGATTGGGTGGAGGGGCGAGCGAAGCGAGCCGCGTGTGGGGTGGGGGGCGAGCGCAGCGAGCAGCGCCGCAGGCAAAAGTACCCACGGCTCAGCCGTGGTGGGCGAAGCCCAATGCTTGTAATTATTATATTTCTAAATTGGATTGGTATGGAGTCCCCTGTAAATACATGAAGTGTGACTGTTTTCCAAAATTTGTATTGGTTAAGACCATCTTCTATACAGCTGTGCTCAATATTTTTTGCTCAGAGGTTTCTCCATCCTTCTCCATTGGCCTCCAGGTGCCCAGTGTACTGTATGTGTTGAAAGTTATGACAGTACCAGTACTATTGTACACGTTATCAGTAAGTGACAAAGGCATGGAAGGAATTGAATTAGATCATTATTGCATTGCATACTGCAGCCAAGTACTGTAGGCCTACACAAAAACATCAGTGTACCCCGAGAAGGAAATAGATGGTTAATCAGCCACTGAGATTGAAAGTTTGCAATAATTCTCAGGCTTTGTTTCATTCTTGCCATAAATCTGACTCTTGTCTCTCATGTTTCAGACAACAGTACGTGTGTGGGTGCGATGCCTGATGCAGGATATGGAATACAAAACAGTGGCCGTAGCCTACACCACCACATGCCGCCAGCTGGTCCAGTCCATCCTCTCCAAGTTCCGCATGAAGCACCGTGACCCCAACCTCTTCTACCTCACCCTTGAACTCTCTGTTCGGAAAACAGGTTAGCAGCAGCGTTTTGTATGATCATTTGATAAATAGTTACATGAGTCCAGTGGCATTAGCTTTTCTGTTATCCCTTCTTTTTTTGCTTTTTTAAAGCTTGTTTTCCCTTATTTTCAACTCTAACATTTAGGCCCCTTTCACACAACACAACCATGGCCAAGTTGGCCGCGCACAGAATCGCATTGCCTGGCGACCAGACTTGACCGTGGCCACGTGTGAAGGGCTCCATTTAAATCAATGCAAACATATTCACTCGTGTGAAGGGGGCCATAGTGTACTCAAACTAGTTATGTTTGTGATTATGACAGGTGGGGTGGTGGTTACAAGCCTGGCACTAGAGGATGATTCAAGGCCTGCTGAACTCCAGTCCTGCCATCCTCGTGGAGACTCGAGGCTTGCTCTAAAGATGAGGCCAGGGGGACTGGTCAGGGTATATGATGGTGCTTTGGTACCTGGGGTAAGTTGTAGCGGCAACCTTTATTACATTGTATACCATTGACCCCCAAGGTGAAGATAACCAAACATCTTCACTATATGTAACCTCATGTTACAAAGTCACAATGGCATAGTTTGTCATTTTTGTCAGGCTGATATTTTGGCACACTTCTACTATATGTTTGGAATGGACCTTCAAATACCAGAATTGAAGCTTGATAGCACTGCCATTTAATGAATGATATAATATAAGAATTTTTTGTGGCTTCAACCCACTCCAAAGACTATAAAGGGGCTTCCCATACCTAA
Organism: Petrolisthes manimaculis; assembly: GCA_034508575.1. Lineage (NCBI taxonomy): Eukaryota > Metazoa > Arthropoda > Malacostraca > Decapoda > Porcellanidae > Petrolisthes > Petrolisthes manimaculis. The sequence goes on from JAWZYT010001545.1 coordinate 46,373, forward strand.
TTACTGTAGTTGGACTGGTCCCAATTTTGTGTCCTTCTCTAAGCTCACCCCAGCAGAAAATATAGCATAATTTCTATGATTGTGCTGCTGTGCACAATGTCTATAAGGTATAATTTTGATTTGCACTTAGAAAAATAAAATAAAACTACCCATAGATATTATAATCAATTATTTTTTTCATATTACAGTCGCAGTACAAGAGCTTGCTGGTGAGTGAGCGGACTACGAGTGAAGAACTGGTCAAATTAGTACTGAATTGCAACAACATCTCCCACGATCCCTCCACGTACTGCCTATATGAGGTGAACAACTGCGGGTGTTCTGCCAAGCAACATAAGAAATTATTGCAAAGATATCAACACTAGGGAATTAGTCATAAGTCTGATTAGCATGACCAAACACCATACATTTTGTTAGGGCTGTTCTACTAGGCATCTTGAGGAATTTTAATAACCATGCATTTTGAATGAAATTGAGCAGATGTGAACCACCAACAAATTGGATCATGGATAGATGCTGCATGTGCATCAACCAAACCTGAAAGTGATATTGAAGTGATGTGTAGTGGGCCTTCACTTTACAAATTCGTTAGGGAGGGCTCTCCATTGAATATAATACAATCTTTAAGTTTACGTGCAGATATTTCCTGGATGTATTGATAGGTAGATAGATGATACACTTGTTGTAATAGAGTAGACAGGAGACTAAGAATTATACAACATGCTGTGCTAACCATCGCTATATGAACTCATTATATTGGAGTGATTTGGTGGTAAAGTACTTTATGATTTATTCTGATTAACCTTTTCAGATGCGAGGTAATGATGGTCGTGAGCGTAGACTTCAACAGGATGAGCGCCCCCTTCGGCTAATTTCTCGATGGACAAATCGGGACCACTGCTCCCTCCTGGTTCGTCCTGCTCCCCTCACACTTACACCGGCTCTCAGGTATATTTTTGCCCTTAACCTTTCTGGAGGGTTCAAGATAATGCAAAATCACACTGCTCATGGATACCTAAATCTACAAGCATTTATGCATTACAAAAGTGGACAGATTTAGCATTTTTGTAGCACTTGTTTGTTCCACTCTGACATTCAGTACAGTACAATATTTTCCTATTCATTACTGTATGTTTGTTTCTGTTTATTGTCAGATTTTACCTTACTTTCTATGATTTTTTTATTTGTGAAGCATTGTACTTTGCATTACAGGTATCTGTTATAGTACAGTATAAAAAAACAGTAAATTCATTTATAGGTACAGTTCCCAGATTTAAGAAGTGAGACAAATTTATTCCCTGTACCAGACTTTTCATTAATTATGGTCTAGTCAGTTCATTTCATATACAATAATTAAATATTAAGAACACAAACAGGAACATACTACATCACCAATATGATGTCAGGAGATTCTACACAATATACTGTACAAGGAAATTAATCACTCATGCCAGCCATATGAAGATAACCAGTCCCAGTCTTCACATTTCAACATACATTAGTACACTGCAATGCACAAAACTCTTTCTTGTTAGTGTGAAAGTTGATTCTACCACGATTTCTCCTAGAGGCACATGTCTCCAGATGTATTATGTCTTTAATGGTGATGAGATCTGCCCACATGGATTAAAAATCCACTTGAGGTGTACTGCAACCATTTTTTTTTCCACTGCTGTGTGAACCGCCAGCACACAGGGGTGCATTTCCCTTTACATGCAGCAGTGTAAACTCCCTCCCCCTTATGGTCCCTTCAGGGCTGGTCTCATGGAAGGTACGACCCCACTTGTAGCTCTTGTGGTAACGTGGACTTGGGCCCACAGCACTGGCTATGGGATCAAAGCCTTTCCCCCAATCTCCCTGGCAGTCGGAGGCCACCAGACTCCCTGGTCCAGTAAGCTTGGGTCCCATTTCCTTGGAATGTGCTTCGGTAGCCCAGGCATATAGGGCCAGCCCCTCCTTTATTTTAATTTGTTTTTTTCACTGCGACCAGAGTGTATCAGGGGTCTGAAGGACAGGAGGCCATTCTGCCCTGGGAGAACATCAACAACAACAACAAATTTAAGGGAGCTTAAAGCTTGGAAATTCGATTTCTTACACAGGTTTCAATTGATGCAGTTTAGCTAAGTACAATGTCCTAAAAACACTGTAAACACACCCTCACAATGTTTTGGTGCATTATCACTGTAGGTTCACTAATAACATATATAAAATTTATCCAGAAGTAATGGGTGAAACAACCTTACACAAACTTAGAATAGATATTACTGTACTTGAAACATAGTTTTTTGTAATATAAATACTGTATTAATAAAATATCTAAAATACAATATTCAAGTACTGTACCTCCTTTAAACATGAGGAATTTTGCAAAACTCAATCTATATGTCAATTTAGATGACATAATATACATGTAATCACATGCATCATCACATATCTGAATAACAAAAAATAAGTTAGTTAGAGAATTTTAAATTAATATGACATCATGACATCATGCATGTAAATCATTTATATTCATATACAATAATATACAAACATATCCTAAGCCACATGTGGGAGATCATTAATTAAAATAATTTTTGTTCCAAGTGTTAAAAAAATAGAGGTCATTCATTATTTATTGTGTGTTAGTTATTTATGTGCACCAGCACACATTTTGCACTTCAATACAGTATTGTATTATCTCCTTCCAACAGAGCATCATTCCATCAATCATCAATGCGCAGAACCATCAGCAAAAAGGCACCTCCAAAGTCAGCCCCCAGTACCCCTTGTAACTCTTCTGCCCTCCTTCCTTCCACTACCATTACTATATCATCAAATGGAGCCTCCACAGTTACCATCAACACCACCACCACAAATATCATAAATAATGACAACAACATTAGTAACAACAATAATAAGAACACCAGTAATATCAATGACAATGGTAGAGGCAGGACAGAAGACAACACCAGAGAGGAAGAGGAAGAAGTAAGACCGTCCCCTCCCCTACGCAGACCCCGCCCAATCCCACCATTAAGAGCAACAGCGAGAAGACAGGTGAGCGGATACAGTTTTTTGTGTAAAGACAGATTAGAAGGATTGTATTCAAGGTCTTACATTTTTTGTGGCCATAGTAGATTCATGTTGTCAGGAACTTCAACAACAACAAAATCCCTTACCCACATCCAGCAAGTACCTGTATTGCTCTAATTTCAAACTAGAATTTCTATTATCATTATAATTATGATTATTTTGTTTCACAGCATGTGTTAGGTCCTTTATCAGTTGATAGTTACTTTCTCTGCCACATTACTGTCTCCTCAAATCTAGGGATCTGTCTTCAAAACCTAAATCCATATTATTATTCCTACAGTCACTTACACTACCACATCCAAACTTGTTGAACAATTAGCCTAATTATTTTCACTTTTTGCTATAATATATGATTTAGAATTAGTTTTAAATGACTACTAGAAATAAAAAATACTGTAATGTTATGCTTTATTCTAACAGCTGCCATGGACACAAAGTGTGGATCTAGTGGAATCAGCAGTGGATGATGATGACTCTGATGGACCCAAGGCTTCCTTACGCACAAGACGAGCCCACTCCTACAATGACTATGAAAACTACTTCTATATCTAGTGACGGCCTGATGCAATGTCACAGATCAAAAGGATATAATACTGGTAGGAAGTTAATTACAGTGTACTAATAACTTTGGTCTATCTGTGATGATTCCTAAGAGGCTGATACAGTGCAGGCTGGAAGTTATTTGTTTGTCTTTTTCTTGTGATATGGTATAGGTTGGTGTAACTAACTTTTTTGTGATTGAGTAAAGAATGCTTGTGTTGTGATTATCAAGAAAGTGTCGATAAAGTTTTATGGGAAGAGAACTGTATGGCTAGAATGTAGGTCTCTTACATGACTGACATAGGCCTATAAAAATTCAAATGAGTTGGAAGAAGAGCTGAAAAGGAATGCATATGAAAGCTAGTAAGGATTGTATAGTTGTATTCCTTAGACAGATATGTGTCCAATTCCGTGAATGAAAAAGACTCGGCACTAACATAACTTCTATATAATTAAAATTATAGTATTTTTTGTGTTTGCATATACAGTACTGTAGTCATTGTAGATGCCACATGATTCCAAGCATGTTTAGAATGGAGTGCTATGTATGTAAACAATATATAGATGAAAGCATAATTTAGTAAGGAACCTTTACTGAGGAATTTCACTTCTGATGATTTAGGGCCGATTCCACAGTGGCTTTGGTTTGTTATGATCCTCCCCAACCACACTTCACAAAGAAGTCTTAATTTATTTCTAACAAACTCAGTATCCATATCCACAAAATCTGTTGGGTAGTTCCATTATTACTGTAGTTTGATAGTGGAGTCATCAAATTCATCCAATATTTCATTCATGAGTCATTTACATAGTTCAGTTTCTTTCTTTATGGTGCTTGCAAACCAAAACAAACCACTGTGGAATCGGCATTTGGTTGGAAAAAGAAGTAGTATAATATCATCAATACCAGATCCTACTTATACGTTGTTCATGGAATAGGGAATGAAATTATTCTCTACTTGTGATAAACGAAGAGATGGGTAACTAACATCAGTGTGCGTGTGTCTGTGTACCTGCATGTGGATGTGTGTATGGTCATTAATTATTCATAGCTTTTGTGAGAAATGAAGAGAGTGGTCTCATAAATTAAGATCTTTATTAAAGTAGTCTGGGAGCAGGGAGCAGGAGAATTAATGGTGTGAGAAGAGAGTACCTGTTGTAAATTAGTAACACTGTATTATTATTACTGCAGAATAAGTCACGTTTCTATGATGTGGAAGTGTTTGTGTGAAGTGAGTACAAAAGATGATGCAGATTAACGACCTCTTGAGACTTATCAGAATGTAGTTCCTCATTTGATTGTTCCCACCCCAAAAATTTATTTCTAGATCTTCTGCTAAGTGTATATGAGTATTGTATGTGTATGTACAGTACTGTACTGTACTTGAAAGTAATAAGTGATCATTATAATCCATCATTATAGTTGAAGAGTAGTTGAATCCTGTTGAGAGGATTACATTGTACTGAACTGCTATCATTCTTAGTTATTGACTTTGTGTGCCTTAAATGTATATTTGTGTGTGTTTGTGTAATGATGTATACTATATAAACAGTATATAGAAATACATACAGGCATATCTGTGTGTTCCATTGAAAGATATAGTGAAGATACATACAAAGCTGCTCAAGCTCAAACTTCTTAGTAACTTTCATGGGTTTCCCATAAAAACACTCTGACTCATATTTTGTGTTGTCCAATGTAGCAAGGGTTATAATGCTGTTTTTGATCAGTACATATCAATCTCAGTGAGTCTGTATGCCAGTTATAGTTGTGTGCCTGCTTCTGTTTGTATGATTGTGATGTATCCCTGGGTATTTCTTTTACTTCATGTATTTTCAACACTATAGCAGTATTGTATTGTTTACCTCCTTGTTACAATCTAACTTGTATGTCCCTTTCACTGCATCCATGTTCAGTATTGTAGACTAAGGAAGCTTGCTGTAAAATAATTCTCACTGTCTATGTAGCATGTTCCAGTTTTATTCTTGTATTTATTTCATGCAGGTAACACAGTTCTTCTTATCAAGCACAATATTAGTCTCACTTGTATATTGTATTACAGTATTTGTCACAGTACCAATAATTATTTTCCGGGAGTGGTAGTAGAACAAGTTTTAAATGTTTCTGCTCTCCAATCCTTATCTTTCACTCACATCGTTGATCTTCTTTTCTTTATAATACAGTATGTAGTCACTTACCACTTCACTTTCATAATTCAATCTTTCTTTTCTTTCTTGTCTTTATACAGTATTGTTAGAAAATTACATTACAGTACTGATATACTAAGGTAGAGTCAGTACCATCAGGCAAACCCCATTAGAGCTTTAAGTTGTAAATAAAAACAAATTGTATATTTGTCTATGTACTGTGTCATGTATGCAATAAGGCCTCCTGGTTCACAAAATATGATATGCAAGATATTGAAAGTTTAGGGTCTTTGCAAAGCAATCATTAATTCACTGTGGGTCATGCAAGGCATTAGTTACTGAACTGTACTTAGTTACAGTAGACACTTGATACGGTACAAATAAATTCTTATATCCACCACTTCATTTTACACTTGATTCCACATTGAAAACCACCAAATGTTTTCTCTGGATTTTTATATTGAATAACATATTAATGAAATGCCCTACTATGATTCTGTAGTGTTCTTTTGAGAGCCTACTGTCAGTACTTCATGCATATAATGTTGAAGAGTAATATTCTACCTGTACAAAGTAATGCTTGTACTATATGAAATTTTCTATTTATTTAACTTTGTATTTCGGGAGAAATACTACCTCGCCATTTGGCCCCAGAGTGGTTCACAAAATATAGTAAACTATATACTGTACAGTAGTTTTCTTTGGTAGCCAATACATTTCTTTTATCTTGCAAGAAATACTGTAACTATTTATCAAAGATTGATTATGTATCTACACTGAATATATCTTTGAGTGTCCAGCTAGTCTTTTGCCTAATACTATGCACAGTACTGGACTTTCTTTTTCACCTTGGAGGCTGGACTGTACACACTGCACAATATGGACATACTGTACTATATCGTGTTTATCGCCAAAGATTGTTAAGTTTAGTTTTGAAATATATATATGATGTATTCTGAAAGTAGTTTTGCTCATAACCTTGTATTATAATATAATTTACAAGCACATTACTGGTATTTTGCTGTACTGTACTGAAAAGATTTGCACTTTACTAATTACATTATTTTTATGTACTACTGTATGTAGAATTGGGAATATCAGTTTCAATAGTGAACAGTAATAGACAGTAATCAACAAACAAACATTAATGCTGTAGGGATATGTAGCTGGAAAGATTAGACCAGTTTTTACATGTTTAATCTAACTGAGAATAACTTTGTTTTGCATTGTAGTACAGTATATGTACGTATGTAAAAGCTGTTGTAGTCTCATATATAGGAGGATAATGATAGTTGGAATTTGTGCAATATTTTATTACAGTATTCATAGACTAGATAATCAGAAACAGCTGGTAGGAGTTACGAGCCTAAGACAGAAAGGATGTCAAGAGAATGACACACTAAGAGCCAGCAATAAGAGACGTGTAGTACAGGTACAGTAATTGACATAATACTGTCACACAGGTTGGATATTACTGGGAAGTTGAGGGTATACTCTACTGGTGATATGAATCAGGGTAGAAGACCTGCAGAGAAACAATGATACATATATGGTACATGGGAAAATATGATGCCACATCTTGTGAACAAGTCATTGGAAGGTCAGTTTGTCGTGTATATATCCAGAGAGACTGGGTTTGTGGTCTGGTAGTGTTTTTTAATCTCTCCCATTGGAAGTGTAATAACAGTTGGTGAACTGTATGCCATAAGTTTGAGTGCAGTTCTACCATTTCCTACATTAATATTTATAATACTGTAGGTTGGTTGATTGATATTAGGCGCCACAATAGCGCCAGAAAAATGTGATAGAGAGGTGAGACAGCAAACAGGAAACAAATAGAAGGAAGAGAGGGACAGTTGAAAAACTGAAAGGTAGTGGCTGGGGCCGATGGGGTGCCAAACTCCTTAAAGTATTGCCCACATCACTACAGTCAATACTCCCCCCCCCCCCCCCCCCCCCCCCTATGGGGATAGGTTACTAGAACAGTTGGTACTTGCATTACCCAGTACAGGGAATAGATGCACACATACACAAGAAGTTGACTGCAAACATACAAACAAAATACTGTATAGTGAAAGAGCATGAAGCTGGATGGTACAGGTACAAAACTTGCACATTTGCAGAACTAACCCATTTTTTCAAACTGCAAAACATAAGAGAATACAATATACCGTACTGTACTTAGAGATCATAAAGAAAGATTAAGTTACAAGAGGCTAGAGATTTGTCTGGCTCATACTCCAGTCAGTTGTTTGCTTCTGCATTGGGTGTGCACACAATAAATAAATAAATGTGTATGATTACTTGTAATTACTGTACTTAAATTATGCTCATTATAGGTGCGTATGAAGGGATGCAGGGAAGGTGAGAGATAGGTAACTGAATTGCAAGGATCTTCAACTCCTAAAGATATTAGTATGACTCATGATTGAATAATTAAGAAACTCTATGAGTAAATAAAGTCATCAGGGATGAGTTTAGAGAGAGAGAGAGAGAGAAAGAATGAAGCCTACAATCACCTAATATACAGTTATGTACTGTTCTTCTGGTACAGTGGTTGGTATCTAGGTAAATGTGGCACCAACATGTATACTGTATTAAGATTTCCTGTGTAAACAAACCCCAACAAATGTCGTCACATATGAGAGTTAAGATACTGTATTAGAAGCTTCAACTTCCTCTATATTATACCAAGACACAGACAACATACTGTATATTTACTTAATAGCTTAGCGGAGTTTGGAAGTATCTCTGGTATATAAACCATATGATTCACCAATAAAATACATTTTTTCCTACCCCGAAAAAAGCAATGCATAACTAGTACATTGATGTTACTGTATACAGTATCTACTCTTGAGTCAGAAACAGCCAATCATAGTTATTTGTAGGCAATAATAAAGTCAGGGAAGAGATTTCCTTGCTACTTATAATATTCTAAGCTAATACTGCTGTGCAGGCAATCTTTGAACAAACTGAGCCATAATGTTTGTGATATCTCATTTGGATTTTTTAAATTGTTTGGATGTTTGGTAAAAAAGAATTGTCATCAGCACCATCTACAGTTTTTCGATACGGAGGTAGTACTGTACTGTATAAGGAATATTGAGGAAATAAATACCGTCATGGAATTTAACATAACTAATTTTGGCATGTGCATAACATGAGTAATGACATCACCAGATTCAGTGTTCAACTTATAAGGCTTATAAATATTATATGATTTGTTTTTGGTAATACTGTACTGTAATGTCAACCAATTTTTTTTTCTATTTTTAAATTTCACACACTAGTTGGGAATTACAGTATGATGCTAGTTTAGTAACTACTGTACTTGTGATAGTGAACATCAGTCATGAATAATAATGAAGTAGGTCATAAGGATAGATAGCTCCAACCAAACACCTACTACCACTAAGGTGTCAGGACACTCAGTTTTTGCTTAGATTCTTAGGTCTTCTAAACCTTTGTTAAGTAATACATGTATACCTTTACTCAAAAATACCTTCTTCCCAACAAAATACATTACACTACTACTCACACCTTATCAGGGTTTTTTCTGGGGGCAAGGAACAAACAACACCCCCTTTGGGATGGTTTGCAGGCCCACAGTAAAACCGTACCTAGTGAAGTAAAGAAGTTGTTACTATTTTACTTTGGCCAGCCCTGAAGAAGGGTTTCCATGAGAAAACAAGGTGTTAATCCAGATAACTGAATCTGAAGATGTTACTAGAGATCTGATACAGCAGAGAAAATTATTTGATACAGACATTATGAAAATATATTACATGCCAGTCAATGACGGGAAGTGAAATATTGGTAAATTGAGATCAGTTGAGACACACAACCTGTATCATTTTAAGAAAGGAGATGAGAAACACATGAAGCTTCAAACTTTTACATGGCAAAGGAAAAATACCATTCATAATAAATAGTGGTGCAGGCATCTTTGTGGAGATTAAAATTAAATTACTAATATAGTAGACTTTATCATGATTATTGAAGAAGTAATTGATGATAACTCTTAACCTATAAATAATTTGGAGTTTAGTATGATAATAAGATAGAGAGAAAGTGTAGAGGGTGAAAACATCAAATAAATTAAATTTTGAATAATATAGTATGATACAGTAATTAGGAAATACAGTACAGGGTAAAGAAGCAGCATTAAGCGCCAAAACTTATAATATAATGGAGATCAGAGTAGTTTCAAGTCAATGTAGAGTTGTCCAGTTTATGTGGAGATCAGCAGATGGAAGTACAGATGAGGCTGTTGAGTTTATTGGCTAGGACAGAAACATCCTTCTTTATATATGTGAGAGTTGATGAAGTCCCAGTATGCAGAGATGCGAGTGTAAACCCCAGGGTACTTTTCTCTCGCACATCCTTGTCCCCAAGATACAATCCCTGATGGAAGAGAAGAGGAAGAGGGTATCAGAGTTAGACATAAATAGTACCAAGTGCATGATAGATTGGTGACAAATATGTCATTGAGACAGAATTGGGTGTGGTGAGAAATCTAAGCAAAATGACAGGACTTGAGTTTGATGAAGATATAATGAGTGACAAGAGGGAGAAAACAGTTGAATGTTGTAAACTCACCAATAACCTGAATATTAGTGCCGTTGCTGTAGAGGAGAGGACCACCGCTGTCACCCTGTAAGACATAACACATTAGTATAGGACAAGATACTGGTACATTAACACTTCCTTACTACTCAGTACAACTTTGGTCAATAGTTACCACCAAGAGTCTTCAGAAAGGCAGGGCTTTGATAATCAGGGAAATTTGGAGAGTATAGTATATCACAGATACAGTACTTTTATGGTGTTGAAAAGCAATGTTGTAAATGATCATAGTAATACTTTTTATATTATTCATACCAGAAATAAGGATATTCCCCCCCCAAATGGCTGATGAAATTATTAGCTAACATTTTTTTTGTTGCATCAGACATCACACTCCTCATCTTTCATTTCTCAGTCTCCCTTCCTCATCTCTTATCCCTCAGACTCCCTTCCTCATCTCTTATCCCTTGGTCTACTTTCCTCGTCCCTCCTACTCACCCTTCCCATGACTCATCTCCCTCTCTCTCTCCTCACCTGGCAGGCATCGATTTTCCCGGTGTCATAACCAGCGCACATCATGGTGTCGGTGATCTCATGAGGCTTATACTTCTTGGTCTTGCATTCGCTGTTGGTCATGATAGGAACACGGACCTCTCTTAGTACCTTGGCAGGCTCACCGTTTTCCTCCAGGCGACCCCATCCTGCCACAATACCAGTCTTGCCAGCATAGGTCTCAGTTGCTGCAAAGTGATAGAAAAGTGATAGGTAGAAAATATACTTATGAGCAGAGAGAGACAGTTTCTACTTGAGATAGTGCCTCTCATTCATATCTTTGCAGCTGTACAGTACAATGTGTGTGCTACTCACTTACTTCCACCTGAGTTGGCTTAATGAAGTCATGGATTATATTATATAAGCTATAGCTTCGGCTTCAAATTATATAATTGCGTATACTGTCCAGTAATTTTACAGAAAAAGGATAAAGGTAGATACAATACCTGTAATGCAAATTATAGCAAGATAATGGTTCAAGTTTTAAAGAATGGTTTAAAGGATTACCCTGCAGTACTGGTATCAGGACATGTGAGGCTCTAATATAGTTAGATAGATGTTATAGCATATAGGTCAACATGGATTTCACAATAGATTAAGGGTTTCATCTTTGAAGTTATGCTTAGTGTGTATGTATATCCACTTCCTGTCCACAATGGAAGGTTACAGCCATAAAGTCTTGCTACTACAGTATACAGTATTCTATAATTTATTACCAGAACCCAATATGTTTTGTACAGTATATATAAGTAGGTTTGCAAGTATTGTACTGTACTGTACTCGTATACAGTATACTGTAAAAAGATACAGTATTTAACAGCTAACCTAATAAATAATCAACTTACCACTCAGGTTGGGTAGACACACTGGGCTGATATATTTGTTCATGACGACGGGTGTGTCCAGCTTAATAACTCCAATGTCATTATTGTAGGAGCGACGGTCGAAGTCTGGGTGGGCCCACCAAGCCCCAACCTTCCTTGAGGCACGGCTGGCTTCCCTGAGGTTCGTCTTGTTGTAGTGACCCAGCACGATTTCCACACGGCTCATGGTCACCCTTCAAGAGGTAAGGCAACAATGAATAATTTGTCCTCATCACCATCATTATTTTTATTACTATTATTGATATGCATTATTAATGTTAATAATATTTCTGTATTTTTATAATAATTATTAATACTGATATTATTATTATTATTATTATTATTATTATTATTATTATTATTATTATTATTATTATTATTATTATTATTATTATTATTATTATTATTATTATTATTATTATTATTATTATTATTATTATTATTATTATTATTAAAAAATGTCCCACTTGATAACAGTTTTTGCAACATACAGATTACAAATATTAAGGGAGCAATGTCTGGGCCAGTTACCAAACCAAAGACATTTTGAACTAAAGTACAAGTTCAAACAATGACCACTATAGTAACAAAACAGTCATTGCCATGATGGCGGCTATATTGTAATAATACAAAAAAAAAAAAAATCTGTCACCCCCACCCCCACACAGCACTTCTTGACTGTGAGGCACCACATTAGAGTACACACACACACACACACACACACACCTCTTGATACAGTGAGCAGCAGTGATGAGGAAGGTGTCACTGACGAGGGAGGCTGCACAGTAGAGTTTGCCCCTGTAGAAGAGAGAAGCCAGCCAAGGGTATTGGTGAGGTAGTGTAGGAGAGCCACCCACCACACGGGGCTCACGGTTCACTTGGCCACACTCTGAGGATGGAAAGGAAGCCTGGTGTAATGACGTATAAAGTTTAAACACATTACTAAATTTTGCCTTATTTTGTGGATGGAAAGGGTTGAGTCTGATGTAATGACGTGTAAAGTTAAAACACTGTACGTACTAAATTTTGCCTTATTCTGTAGATGGAAAGGGTCGAGTCTGATGTAATGACGTAAAGACTTAATGCTTTACTCTAAGTATTGCTGATGAGGGAGAGGGTATGGCACTATCAAGAAAACACTAGGATATGTACTTACTCTGTCCACGGCACGCAGTATCACAGCTTGCCCGCAGCCTCAGCCTTGGGTCGTTGGCACCCTGGGGAAGAGAGAGAGAGAGAGATACACAAGTTAGTTATAGGTTTAGTTTCCATTGACAGATTCATTGCTACACTATCATGATACTAAGTAATGTTTATCTCACTCGCCAGTAAGTGCCTAGATTAGTCCAGGTATTTAACTTACACGTAGATCATTGTTTTGTGGTTGTTATGAAACAGTTTATAATATATTAACCTTTTCACTCCGGAATCCAGTCTTCCCCTGACAAGAAAAATAGTATGATTTTAGGCAGAGAAAAAACCCACAGCGTAAAGGTTAACTTAAATGACATTATGCAGTTTATAAAAGCCTAAAGATAATAATTAAATCTCATTTGCGCGTTTAATTATCGTGGAAAAAAACACATGTCTTAAAACAAGAGAATAATTTTGGAATGACGTGGGCGAGACTATACTCAATATGCTAAAATGTAAGAGAGAGGAGAAAGGGTTTGGTAGAAAGTAATGTATACGATAAAAAAAAATATGGAGAAAGGCTCGGGTTGAAATTATTCATATAAACCATGCAAGGAAAGTTCAGGAGATAGCTAGTGTACTTTTGGTGAATTAGAAGGCCTTGATTCCTCCAAACTATGCCAGGAAACAGGACCAGCTTAGCAAAAATAATGGTATCCTGTTGCTTGGAATAGTTTGGTGGAATCAGTTACTCCATATTTATCAACACTGCACTTTTAATAATATACTGGGTGGAGAAATGCATAGTGGTATAATATAATGTAAAATAGGTGTTGAAAGATAAAAAAATAATGTACAGTATATTATGAAAGATTAATATTATAGTAGGGCAGAGTGAGTGTGAATGGGGCAGGGCAGAGTGGGTGGGGTGGGGCAGAATTAGTGGGGCGGGGCAGAGTGGGTGGGGCGAGGCAAAGTGGAGCGAGTCTAGTGAAAAACATTGGTGTAGAGTTTAAGAAAGAAGACGTGTGTGTATGTGTGTGTGTGTGTGAAAATATCTCCACCCTTGTATATTTATGGCAGGCTCTAATAAAATGCATCAGGTTTATATATATACATAAACATACATACATACATCCCGGCATTACTGACTACTGTATATGATTTCATTGCCCAGTTCAAGCCCAATTAAGTAAAGCGAGTATTCTTAGATTACCTGTGTATTGCCATTCCGGGAATTTCTATGTACAGTACATACCACGTAGTACTCCTCAATGTCTTTATAAGTGACATTGGTACTCCTTAAACTGTTGTGATACAGCAACTATACAATGACACACACACACACACACACACACACACACACACACACACACACACACACACACACACACACACACACACACACACACACACACACACACACACACACACACACACACACACACACACACACACACACACACACACACACACACACACACACACACACACACACACACACACACACACACACACACACACACACACACACACACACACAAGAGAACACATTGATCCCATTATCTGGCTTCAGTGATGATGGCTGCATGTCAACATCACACCTATACTCGACTTCAGGCGTTTCATCTCATCAGGAAATGCCACAAACCAGTTTCTCGGGTTCTATTCTTACACATTAGCACACACAGACCCACGTACGTACACGCACAGGCATGGAAAATAAAACACACACACACACTCTGGTATGAAAACTCACACACACGGACATGAACACACACACACACACACACACGCACAGGAGCTCTGTTTTGTAGCGTGGTTTGGAAAAATCAGTATCCCACCAAATTACCAACACAATAGGATTCCCATAATTAATGCGGCGCAAAAGTGAAGAAATCAAGGGTTTTTAGGCACATGTAAACAGAAGCGTGACGACAACAGGTGTGAATGGGGATAGGCAAGGAAGGAACTTGTTGGCTGGACTATAATGAACAGGTTTAGATGAGCAGTCAGCTGGTGTGTGTGTGTGTGTGTGTGTGTGTCAGTAACTGGTCCAGGCACGCTGAGTGATGGAATAGTGTGTATGTGTGTGTGAAAGAGAGAGAGAGAAAGAAAGAGAGAAAGGAGAGGGAGGGAGAGTGATAGAGGTCAAGGTAGATTCTTGTATATATCCGCTGTAATGAAGTCCCCCTCCCTTCCCCTCCCCTCCCCTCCCCTCCCCTCCCCTCCCCTCCCCTCCCCTCCCTCCCTGAAATAGTAACAGGATCTTTTTATGCCGGATATAATAACTGTGTAACGCGACCCTTTGCATGATCAATTATCTATTCCGAAAATGATCCCTCATCACGAAAAGGATAGTTTACACCTGTGTAGCGGTTCTGGTTCGCCCATTTCCACTCTTGTCAATCCTAACTTATGGGTCTAACTAATATTGTCGTAGCTTCTTGGGGGAGTGACTGACTGAAGAGAAAGAAGCAAGAAAAAAGGTAGGTTAGTCGGGTCGAGGTGTGAGGGATGGGAAGTTAATAGAGGTCTGGTGTGAGTTAGTAGGGAGGGAAAACAGTTTGATTTTGTGGGTGGCAAGGAATGAGGTTAAAGAGAGAGAGAAAGAGAAAGAGAAAGAGAGAGAGAATAGCTAGGTCAGGTGGGTGTCAGAAGAGACAGACAGGAGTGCATGTAACCCATGGGGTAGTGAAGAAAAAGTGAGAGAACGGGTCTGTCTGTCTGGTGGGTGTAAGAAAGAGAGAAAGAGAGAAAAAATGAGTGATGCGTGTGTGTATGTGTCGAAGGCATATTCAGGTTTAAGATTGCAGGGAAGAAGCAGAAAGAGGGTGTACAGCATAGTAGGAAAATTATGCATTTTCCCGTAGTCTCTACAAGAGTTTGTTCCCCAGTTGTTGCCTTCTTCCCTCAATCAGGCAGGCAGTCAGTCTCGCTGTTGACCTCCATCGAGAAAGTGACAATAGAAAGCTGTGTGTGTGTGCGTGCGTGTGTGTGTGTGTGTGTGCGTGCTGCGTGCGTTCATCCTATTTTCCTAGCATTATGTATCCACGCCCCACCCCCGGTATGATTCTACCCTCTCCTTAGCGTGTACAGGTACTCGGATTTTTATTCTCTTTCTTATCTTCCTCTAGTTGCTTCCTTATCGTTCTCATTCTTTTGACTCCTGCTTCTTACTCCCTTTCCTTACTCCCTTTTTGGTCTTCCGCTTCTTATCCTTCTCCTTCGCTCTGTTTATCTT
>JAWZYT010001545.1:65000-70000 GCA_034508575.1 Petrolisthes manimaculis
TAACAATCACGTGACTGTGCAGAAATCAAACCACATTGGTAGCTTCCTTGTCATCACCACCACACACACACACACACACACACACACACACACACACACACACACTCACGCTACTCCCATCACCACGCCCCGCCCCGCCCCGCCCCGCCTCGCCTTGATTTGTTCGCCACTAGTTAAATCATACGACTTCCCGTCCTATTAACCCTATCATTCATTCATACACACACTGCCCATTCAGTTTGTAAGAAGGATATGATTCCCTTATTAATGCCCGTGGTTATTATTATTATTATTATTATTATTATTATTATTATTATTATTATTATTATTATTATTATTATTATTATTATTATTATTATTATTATTATTATTATTATTATTAATGGTGCTTCCTGTACGACTAACGTGTTTTAGTATAATAGTATAATATTCTGTGTTTGTCCGTCTCCGTGAATGGTTTACTTTACATGTTTAGAGTCTGAGAGTTGGATGAGAAGGATAAATATGAGAGGAAAGGCAAGTAATTTGAGGAGGAAAGAAAAGACGACAATACTCTCTCTCTCTCTCTCTCTCTCTCTCTCTCTCTCTCTCTCTCTCTCTCTCTCTCTCTCTCTGAAAAAGGGTAAACTCGAACCCAGGAAGTATGAAGGACACGTATAGTAACTTCGCCTTGTAGATTCTAGTGAAAGTCAGTCTAACTCTAGGGATATAAATAACTGGGATAATGGGAATACAAAAAATAAGAGTGTAGTGCGTATTACAAACAAACAAACAAACAAACAAACCACAAACTTGCATTTACGTAGTGTTAATTCACGATTACAGAGGCATAATACAAAATACTGTAGGCTACTGGGGGATGGATGGGATGCTACAAAGGGAGGCTCTCTTGTTGTTGTTAATTTGGAGCCTACTTAATTCCTCCAAGCAATGCTACAAAACAGATCCTCTACTCGTTCATATTATAATTATACTAAGGTACTTGTTTCCTACCACGGTATGAAGGATTCAGTCGTCCCAGGTTTGACATTGATGAAGATGACCAAAAGTTATGTTACTGGAGTCCTTCCTTTAATTTATCAAGAACTTTTTTATTACTATAGGCACGATTATTATTAGGCTACTATTATTTTTATTATTGTTGTTGTTGTTGTTGTTGTTGTTGTTCTATATATAAAGGATCGAGGGCTTAGGAAAACAAAGATCGGTTGTAAATGATTGCTTTGAGCGTGTGAATATGTGAGTATGTTTGAACAGCTGGATTGTTTGTGCGTGTGTGCGTTATGCATAGGTGTTTGACTGTCTATGTTTAATATGAGGGAGGGTATGTGTGTGTGTGTGTGTGTGTGTGTGTGTGTGTGTGTGTGTGTGTGTTAAGGGGAAAGTCTGCAGTAACTCTTGCCCAAGTCGTCACTCTCTTCAACTGCCCTGTTTCTCTGCCCTCCTGCCACAGTCTATACTCTATACCCACACGTACGTACAGTTGCCCACACATAAATCTGGTACGCCTCGCTACTTGTGAGATACCTATACAACAAGAAGGAAAGTGAGCAAAGTTATTGTTTGTTGACAAGCAGACAGTAATAATAGTTCTGTCTGCCTGTCAACAAACTACATCTTTTATAACTTTCCTTTCTTTTGTAGCCACCTCACAAGTAACGACCCATAACAGCTTCATGTGTGGCCAACTGTACACTCCGCTATAAAATGTGCAAAATAGACTGACTACACACGCAGATTGGGTTGAGTGCATGTGCATGATCCGAGGAAGGAATATTCACTAACAACGTTTATAGGAAAACTGCTAATTGACAAAAGTTTAAGGAGGACTGTAAATTGATAACGTTTTGAGGAAGGCTGTTAACTGAAAACTTTTGGAGGAAGAACATTTATTGACAACGCATTGATGAGGAAAACTCAATTAAATAGACGTTACTCTGTGCAGGTCGTAAGTTAAAAAAAACCAATTACTTGTCGTTAACCATCCACGAATACTTCTGCTTTCATCACTGAGGTCCATAACAAACCGCACATCTGTTGTTGTGAAATCTCAGTCATCGCAACTCAAGATGAGCAATGCGTTTGTGGGTGAGAAGGTCAAGAACAGTAGGCCATTGTTTTGAGGGTTAGAATACTTGAATATAACTGAAGACTTCACTATTCGAACCAGTATGTGGAAGATAGATATTTCCATAGGTTTTGTTATCACAATCGCGTGAGGAAGTGGTCGAGTATCACAGCATACCTAAAGCTTGGGTACAGTGAGGCCGCACGTGTTGGCATGTCGGAAGTGATTCTGTATACTCGGTCTAAAACTATACGTCATAAAGTAGAACTACGATTTTTTTTACAGGAATTATTAAGGGAAGGCAGTACGAAGGAAATTGGAATTGCTCTCTCTTGTATCGGAAATGTTAATTAATTACAGTGAAGTGAGGACAATTCGTTGGGGAGGATGCCATGGCTGAATGTGTTGTTACTGTGATAAGTCTGATGTATGAATGTGTACGTACTTACAACAGAACCCTTTCCACCACACTATACTGAAACTTCTTTGATCGTGTCTTTTAAGAAATCCTGTGATCGTGTATGAGACACAAAGGAGAGAGAGAGAGAGAGAGAGAGAGAGAGAGAGAGAGAGAGAGAGAGAGAGAGAGAGAGAGAGAGAGAGAGAAGAGAGAGAGAGAGAGAGAGAGAGAGAGAGAGAGAGAGAGAGAGAGAGAGAGAGAGAGAGATTGTGTGTGTGTGTGTGTGTGTTTGACAAGGAAAGACCGAGGAGTAATGACGTATATTATGCAAGAGTTCATGGGTTAGTGTTTGTTCAGGTTCTACTCATGGAAGGCAACTACACTCTCTCCCTCCTTCCCTCCTTCCCTTCCTTCCTTCCTTCCTCTCAACTTCCGTCTTTCCCTTTCTATTTCTCTTCCTCCCACCTTTCTATGTCTCTTGTTGTTCGTCCCTGTGTCTTTCTTTGCCTCTCCTCCTTTCATATGCAGTAATGATTTTTAAGACATTAACATTGTAACCCCTCAGAAAGTGCACTCGTGATCACTGTGTGTTATGTTTACCTCCCCTCAAGGAAATTATGTGAGTGGTTCGATTTGTTTACTTGTCTATCTGTTTGTTCACTATCAGGAGTACGGAGAAAGTTATGTGTGGTTTGTTATTAGGTTGTTACCAAAGATGGCCTTTTGCATGACTGTCAAAAAGTGCTTAGAATTTGGGTATGATCACGAAGCTTTTAATCAGTAACCATCATCGTCTGAGGTGTCAAAATGTTTCACACGATAATTGCACCGATAGTTTGTTTGATTTTTATCATATGTACAGTGCGTAGGTGAAACGCCAAATAGAAACATAACATGAGGGAAAGAAAGGAGAGGCTGGCTTATATGGTGAGTGTCGAAGGAGGCGTGGCGCGGGTCAGTCAGCCAGAATGAATGGGGCAACCAACACGACAGTAGGTAGGGATCTTAGTGTTGTGTTTAAGCCCGGTGGGAGAAAGAAAGGAAAGAAGGATACGTTCGAGGGGGGGTGTCTGTCCTTGGGGTGGGGTGGAGTGGGAATTAAGTTGGATGAAGCTGGGACAGACAGACATACAGAGAAGTGGATTAACGTTGTTCAGGTGATACTACTGTGAGTGAGTTAGTGACAGTTTAGGAAATGAGATGTATAATAATTATTGTCTCCCTCTTGCCATCCGTAACTCATAATGGGATCCTTTATGTTAAATATTATACTTATTGTCCTGCATTTTGCACTGAGAAGTTAATCTTTTAAAAAATAATCCGAAATATAGCGCTACCGTCACGTCTGTAACAATCAACCTGTCATTCTACACCATGTCGTCGACTGTCGTGGCTGCATTAACATAAATTACAACTATTCCCGTCTACAATGGGTCGGCGTGAGAATCCGAAAGAAACACTATATAATGTTGTGCTTGCCTACTTTTTAGATTCGCATTGGTGAGGTTTCATCGAGGCTTCTCCCTTAGTTAGAGGTCTAATGATTTATTGCAACGAGTACTATTGTTTTGACAGATGACTTACACAGAATTTCTTTTTATATTCGAAGCCTCTGTATTTTCACCAGAGCTCACAGATGCGTGGTTGAAACATACAGTAAATCTTGTCCGCAGCTGAAGATAGATATAGCTATAGCTATATAGGCTACTGTGGTATAACATATATGGTGACTTAAAATTTGGGAACTATACAGAAAAGTGAAAGGAAGCAAGAGGGTGGATATATGGACTTATGATGATATTAAAAATAGTGATGACAGAAAAACTCAATTGATGTCAGGTACAAAGTGCAGACTCACATATATGGAGTGAAATTGACTAACCAACTGACAAAATTGTAATGGAGAGAGAGAGAGAGAGAGAGAGAGAGAGAGAGAGAGAGAGAGAGAGAGAGAGAGAGAGAGAGAGAGAGAGAGAGAGAGAGAGTAATGAGATGAGATGAGATTGACAGATCAACAAATATATACGGTACTAAAGACTGAAACACCTAATGAGATAAATACGGCATGATGTTTCTTTTCTATATTTACAATTATGGACGATATTAAGCACAAAGTACGGTAAGGTACGCACATACATACAAATAGTAAATAAACACAGTGTTCAGAGTCCTGGGTAAGAACACACAGACAAGAGAGGAAGTGAACAGGATGTAACTATAGACCTGGATACACACTACCACCTTCACACATACAGAGAATTTTAGTGAGGTGTGGTATGACGTGATTTGTGTTGGTGTGTGTGTGTGTGTGTCAGTGGTGATGTAGTGTGGTGGGATGTGTGTCTGTTGTTGTTGGGAGTGTGGTGGGATGTATGTTGTTGTTGGTAGTGTGGTGGGATGTGTCTGTTGTTGTTGGTAGTGTGGTGGGATGTGTCTGTTGTTGTTGGGAGTGTGGTGGGATGTGTCTGTTGTTGATGGGAGTGTGGTGGGATGTGTGTGTGTGTGTCAGTGGTGGGATGTGTGTGTTGTTGG
>JAWZYT010001545.1:75000-187500 GCA_034508575.1 Petrolisthes manimaculis
AGTTGTTGTTATCGACTGTATTGATAGATACGATATGGCAGGATTTCAGACTTACACGTGTAGCTGAAGATCCTTGCATGGGCTTTTACTGACCTCTATGGTACTTGTATAGCTTTCGCCCGAATACACGAGTCCTTCAGGTATAATACTAAGAAAACCATCCACCCATTCGGACTTTGGATTGCGTCAGCGTAGGAAACTCATGTAGAAATAAATATACACAATAGATGAGTCACAACAATGGTGGTTTCTGGGAAGTGATGTTGACAATATGCTCGTACAGTTGGACACACGGATGATGACAGGCTACAGGTCCCACTCACTCATTTTGTATAAAGTGTGTATAAAGTGTGTTTGTGTGTGTATTTACTTTTGGTCATCGCAAAATATTTAGTCTGTTTATGATGCTACTTTCTTTTGGGCAAACGGGAGTCCTTCAGGTCCCTTATTCGTAAATCAGGGTTATTTGTTTCCTGGTATATAATTATAGTATCGAGGAATTGGTATCTCTACAGTTTGACCACACAGATTAATTTCCTATTATACGGTGCATGATCAATACAACATACGTGTACATAAGTTATATATCATACCACATAATACCATACTAGCTTGTTATTTTCCTTACCACGGATTTGTGTGTCCAGCTGTATGTATAGAATATAACGGAAGCCAGTATATATTTATTATTATTTTGCGCAGAAGATGGAAGTTTGTGCACATAAAGAGTCCAGGCCTGATTATACCTGGGGAGGATTAATTAGCACCGGTATTCTCCTGTTTCCAGATTCCATCATAGTTTTCGGGTTCCGTTGCCATTGTTGGGTTTCCAGTTATCCTTTTATCATAATAAACATACCGGTATGTAATTAATATAAATTGTAATTGTAATCCTTCCTAACTAATATACCAAAAAAAAAATTACTACCAGTACTACTATTTCCTAACAAAATGTTTAGCCTAACGATCGTAAGTGTATGTGTCGTAAGGGGTGGTGGTGGTGGTAGTAGTAGTAGTAGTAGTAGTAGTAGTAGTAGTAGTAGTAGTAGTAGTAGTAGTAGTAGAAGTAGAAGAAGTAGTCGTAGTTGTACTGGTAATAATAGTGGAAATGGTAGGCTAGTAGTAGTAGGAGCAGCGGTAATGGTAGAGGGCGTAGTAATGTTGTTTTTAGAGGTACGGTAGTAGTAGCGGTGGTGGTGGTAATAGTATATGCTGGTGGTGATGGTATTAGTACTGGTATTGATCATGTATAATAGGTGGTAGTAGTAGTAGTAGTAGTGTATGTATTAATGGTGGTGATAGTGATAGTAGTAGTTAGTAGTTGTGGTAATAGTGATGATCATGGTATAAATGATAGTGGTTGTAGTAATGGTGATGATGATGGTGGTTATAGTAATGGTGGTGGTGGTGGTGGTAGTAGTAGTATGTAACACAGTGGTTCATCTTCATCTGTTCTTCTACCTCGACACTCTTTATATGACCTTGATGAACGATGGTCCACTGCCCTCCTTCCCTCCTTCCCTCCGCTCCGTACAGCTGCTCTTTTCCATATGTTCCTCTCCCTTTCCTTCTCCTAGCGAGCAGCAGTTTTACTTTTCTATTGTTTCCCCTAGAGGCAGTTCCTTGAGGCCATGTGTGATATAGTTTATATAAGTATACTCTAGGATTATTAAAGTCGTGTTCGTCAACACCAGAGGACAATGTAAACATATGTTGTTATTGTTTATTTTCACAAAAACTAAAATCATGAGTCTCGTGGGAATTGTAGACAGGTTCACGTCCAACACATAATACCACAGTCATGCATAAATGATGATAACGATACAAATTCCGCACTACAGTTTTATATGATTGTTTGGAGGAATCAGTAGCCTTCAATTTGTCCATAACAGATGGTACCCTAGCTCTTATACTTCCTATTTCCCCTTTGCTTTGTTGCTGCTCTGCGCAACCAGCTCCTTCTCTTACTCTCTCTGATGTATAGTTACTCCCAAAAGTCGAGCACAGCTCAGGAACTCCCTGAATCAATCGGAATCATCTGTTGACATGAATAGGTATATATGCAACTTGTTTCAGATTCAATTATCCATAGTTATATGAGATAGTGAGTAATGCGCCCGAGTTTGGTTCGTGATTGTACCTTGATGTCTCGCTGCCCCTCACACTCCACCCAATAAGTAGCTTCTTTGTACCGTTTTCCTGCCCCTTACACACCCATCTCTCAACGCTCCTCTCCATTCATTGCAGCCCGTGTTTGTAGATGAGATGGTGTTTGATATTTTTGTTACCTGGAGTAGATTATTGAAGGATTAGTAGTCTGTGGGTCCACCTAGTTATTCATTATTTCCAATTTGTTGATTATTGTGTGTGTGTGTTTATGTAAACTCTGTTGCCTATTTTTGTTATAAAACTTTCTACCTCTTGTGGCCTCAGTTTTTATAATGGGACACATACCACTTCCTGTTTACGTACACCACCATCACTGTTTCTTCCTTTGAAATTATGAGTATTTTAATCACAATGACCCAAAAACATATATATGTCGAGTGTATTGTATTTAGCAAGTAAGGTTGGAACCGGGCTAGAATGTAATCTTGAAAGGAGAACACTTTCTTTTACTTTTTAATAAGCATTTCGAGATGTAACTTCAAGGGAGTCTTTCATTGATTCCTTTAAGCCGTGCCATGAAATAGATCCCCTATATGAATAACACCGAGGCCGTTTTCTCCAACTAGTGACTTGTATCGAGAAGGTTTTGTCATGCTGCATGTGTGGCAGAAAGGAGGTAACCAATACCTTGAAGCTCCGTTGCACTGTCTCCCTCGTGCAATACATGTGAAGCCCCCGATATGTTAAAGCTTCCCGAAATAATTATTGGACCTCACAAGAGTCACGGGCTACTTGCAGCCTACTTGAGCTAAACAAAAATAAGAAAAAAAAAAAAACATGTACAACACTCTCTGTTCGGATCAATGTTATATGGTTACCCAAACAATCACATAATTCCATTCAGATAAACGTAAGCGTTATCCCCCACCCGGAAATTGAACCCTTTAATTATCTAGCAGTGGTTTGGTACCAGTACTGTACTCTACATCCCGCGCTCCTTTGATTTGCTGAACCTAACCGGAATAGGAAGAAAAACAAAACAGTGTGGTAGTAGAAAGGAAAGACATCCCTCCCTCCCGGTTGTACCCCCTGCAGAGACCTGGCACAATTATTTCTCACGTAGACACTCGCCCAATGCCACTGTTTCACGCTAATTAACACTTGGTTTTCTCTTTTTGTTGTCCTTGTATTTGTTTTCTATTCCCCCTAATAATATTTCATGTGTAAACAATGCGATGCCTACATTTGGGCGTGAAAATATGAGTGAAGGAGAGGGAGGGAATCAGGTCGGGGTGAAGGTGACATCCGGCCCAGCCTTTGTTTTGATGTAGCGGGAGGCAGGGAGATAGAAGAGTCAGATACTGGTACAGTCCAGTAAGCAGGCAGGAAGAGGACGGCGGGTGCGTAGTAGAACAGAAAAAAAGGTTCACACGTTTTTATTGTCTTGGTGGACACTCGTTATCTACGTGAGTAATCAGAGAGTTTGTCATGTCCGTCCACGCCATCAGAATACATAATAATAATAATAATAATCCACACATTGTCTATATATGGTGATTAACGTACTGTACTCATACTTATTGACGGAAGTAAGAAATGTATATATGATTGTCATCCTCAGTCATAACAAAAAAGAAATAAATGTTATAAATATACAAAAAAAAAAAAAGCAAACACGACTGACTGACTACCTACGTTCTTGTTTTGTTTTGTTTTCTCATGAGGAGTACTTTTTGTTTCCTGTACACTCGCATCAGAGAGTATCAGGACATAATTAATTTTTTTTAGACCAGCGATGGGATGTTTTAATTGTTTTGGGTGAATGTTGGCAACCGTGTGAGTAATCCAAGTGAGGTGCCGGCGTGGATGACATGGATGGTTGAATGTTGGGTGGGCGGTGTTAGAGGAAGAGGATATGGTCAAGAGGATACACACAAACCTTGCCGAAATATCACATCTTTTTTCAATAGTGGTCAGTCACACCATGGGCTTTGTATAATGGGCTTAGTGCTGATATTGACAATGCTGTTGATGTAGGATACTATAATAGTACTTCTCATTGGGGGATATTGTCTGCACATAAATTTCGCTATGACCGTTTTCATTTGCAAAGTCGTATATTATGGCGAAATTTAAACTACGCTAACTTTTCCCTTCCATGTTCTGTGATACGCCTCAAATTCGAGACTTTATTGTAAATGCAAAAACGTTTGATTAATCCACACACATTTTACAGACCTTTAATAGTTGATGCGGGTCGAGAGATAAGTAGAAAAAAAGATTGTTTACAAGAGATTTGTTTGTATTCAAAGGTAAATTTATCTGTTTCCAGCATCATACGTCCCCTTCTTAGTTTCGACATTACTGAGTCTGTTCTGTAATGCGTTTTCCATCTTGCATTGTTTCAATCCTTCTTTTGTTTATGCAACTTAAAGGAACAGTAGTAATAATGATGTTGCGGTTAGTATGCTAATTATTGTTCGCAGTTTAAGTAGAGCAAAACCGTATATGGAGGCACCATAAAGTATGACAATATTTCACTGTAAACCGCGATTTAGGCTAAAAAAAAAATAATAAGATTAAAACATGTGAGATAATGTAAAAATTGACCATGACCTTGAACTTTAACATTTTATCAGATGTGGTAGTCGGGGGGAGGGGCCTCAAAACATAACATCCATTACAGTAGCTGCTCCCTCTGTCCTTGGGTACACCACTACGCACATGGTTGACGCGCCTTACTTATCAAATTAGGTGTGAGACATCAACAATAAATAACACAGAATTAATTAGAGATATCCGTGTCTGTCATTGGTGTCGCGAAAAGTAGGGTATTTCAAGTATCGTATACCTGTGGGCTGAAATAAAGACTTACGTAGCCCTTCCATGTTCAGAAACGTATCCATATAACATTAATTATCATATATTTTTTCCTGATGCATTCTAGACTAATAAGGCAAGCACTCATGGCATATAAAGGTTGAAACTCATTACAGTTACTTCATAAATTTCTTTTAAAAAGTCAAACAGAGATGTTCAAGATGGTTGTAGCATAGCAGAGTGAGGACAAGAAAGTATTAATATTAGAGAATGTCCCCGTAGCGTAGAGGTTAAAGCTCTTGTCTTATTATTACTGATGTGGTATTTTTTGTCGTTTTTATGCATGTTTATGGTATGTAAATATGATGATTAAATAGTTTTTTGTATGAGTTGATGTCCCAAATGAACCCTTCTCCCAGATAGCGAGGTCCCTGATGAGGGGTGAGAGGGGACGCACTAACCTGTTTACAGCACACCTTCCTCCCACTGTCATTGGTCATAGCAAAACAACAACAACAACTCAGTAAATAGGTCAGTAGGTCGCCAGGTCAGCCTTAATCCCTCTCCCCAACCTTCTTCTTCACCTCCCTCCCCTCCCCTAAGTTTTTTTTAGTTCAGAGAAGGGAATATTTTTAAAATGTTATACAGAAGGGAATGGGAAGAGACAAAAGATGATATGAATGATAAAAAAAAGGCTTCTGTAATATTCCCATTGTTTTATCCCGTCTTCACCATGCTCGTAGTCACTATGGCAAGGTGACATTGTCTTGTAGTGAACGGATGATGATGAGTATTATTATCATTATTTCTCTCACTCCCTTTATCGTGCAGGGACACTTCTAGATATACCATAAATACAACAAGAACAATTATAGTACAGTATCGTGGATGTCAGCAACGGTTGCCAGATTAAGATTTTACCCAGATAATGTTGTATAATTTTTAGCTACTGTGTATCTGTGAGTACGTATTTGAAGCCTTAGAACTGATAGGGATGCTGTGTGTATACGCAGAGCATTACTGTACATTTGTATTTCCTATATTAGTAGTCCTCATAAGTATAGGAAAATTAATATAGGACACTGTCATCCGCATTATGTACTCTTTGTTGATGATGTTGCTTTGGCTGCCTGGACGAGCGAACAGTCCCGTGTCCTTGAAGGAAGGCCATGGCTTGGATCAGGTTTTCCCTTGTGTGTTGAAGTGCGTAGATGTGATGTGTGCAGTGCAGTCCTCCTCAGCAGGTTTAATTAAGGGACTTTGTGTTGTGGTCAGAGAATTGGAGGTAAATGAGTCCTTAAAATATTGGCATGAAACAACATCTATACGGAAAGAGGTTGTTACATGGAACGGTGAGGAGGGATTTCATACACGATCATATATAGGGTCCTTTACTTTATAGTGTGGAATGCTGCCATGTTGCATCTTGACCTTTCTCAATGTAGTGGGTCTTGGTCCCTTTCCTGTTTTATTTATTTTTGCCGATGTGGGGCCATTTCTCATTTAGACGTATATATTGGTCCTCTTTCCTTATTGGTTTTTACTGTTCTCCCAAACCTACATGTGGTTGGATTGTATTGGCGTAGCGAGATTCAGGTCACAACAAACAAACACACTCCCAGACACACACACACTTGCATATAGCCTGTGCCCTGCCAGAAGAAGGGGAATTAGGAACACGTCAAATACCATTACAAAATTGGTACCAGTTTGAGTAATATGATGTTTGATGACCTTAGAATTAGGTTGTGAAGATAGTTATTTAGCTGAATTATTTTTCGTTGTCTCAGTTGGTAAGATTTGTGAAAATATAAATAAGGAGATTATGTGGGCAACTCAGTCACATGAAAATCTGTAATGGCAGGCAATGTGAACTGCTATTAATGCTTCGGGCCAACAAAAACAACAACTACTAACACTAGTAGCGACCAACCAAACCATCATGGGTGCAAAACAATACTAATAAAAAACAAACACTGCAGCACCATTGTTACCTAACCTACCCTAACACAACACACATACACGCGACGCATTTCCTATACAGCAGGTGTCACACAAAAGCGCTACTACTGTTGATTTTCATACACGATTTAGAACGCTACACAATCAGTCACCAGATAAACGTGTGTGTGTGTGTGCAATTGTCCTGTAAAGATTCCAGGATGTGTGAATTATTTAAATCTTTGTATAACAAGGTTTAATCAAGTAATGTAAAACTGTAAGAAATCAGTTCGGATACGACATACACACACACTACATGCAACAACCATACCATCAACACACATCACTCACATGCTTTCTCTCGGTGACCCCATTCCGCCCCGCACTCCAACACACACACAAACACATCCTCACCCTCAGCCCGGCGTGAACTTGGCATCATTTAGATAAAACGATCCATTACAGCAGTGCCATCCACTTACCACTTACTATAATGACTCCTTTCTTTCCATCCCTTTTCTCGTGTATATATTAATCAGCGTGTGTGTGTTTCATAAGCCCTGGTACAAATTGCTTTTGGAGGAAGACATTAATTATGATACATGGTGTACCTCATTTCCTTACAAAATTAAGTTAATGATAAATGAATGTATGACGAAGTGCGAGTATAAAATTAAGTAATACAACACCAAAGTTTGTTGGCATGTTTGATGACATTGTACACTGATATGGCCGCACGTGTTACCTATAGTTCTCGTAACCAAAATAAAACAAAGTCGAACATCTATAACCCATAAGGTACCGGTGTTGCAAGTTATGTTTTTTTTATACAAGTAAATATAAAATGATAATGAAGCATTACGTACAAAATTAAATATTTATTAACAACCTCTAAAATTGTGGTTTCAGATGAACATTCTAAAATTATATTTGTATCTATCTCTATATACAGTATATATCTATCTATATATAGTATATATCTATCTATATATAGTATATATCTATCTATATATAGTATATATCTATCTATATATAGTATATATCTATCTATATATAGTATATATCTATCTATATATAGTATATATCTATCTATATATAGTATATATCTATCTATATATAGTATATATCTATCTATATAATAATATCTATCTATAATATATATATATATAGTATATATCTATAATATATATATCTATCTATATAATAATATCTATCTATAATATATATATATATAGTATATATCTATAATATATATATCTATCTATATAATAATATCTATCTATAATATATATATATATAGTATATATCTATAATATATATATCTATCTATATAATAATATCTATCTATAATATATATATATATAGTATATATCTATAATATATATATCTATCTATATAATAATATCTATCTATAATATATATATATATAGTATATATCTATAATATATATATAGCATATATCTATCTATATATAGTATATATCTATCTATATATATAGTATATATCTATCTATATATATAGTATATATCTATCTATATATATAGTATATATCAATATAGTATATATCTATCTATATAGTATATATCTATCTAGTATCTATCTATCTATAGTATATATCTATCTATATATATAGTATATATCAATATAGTATATATCTAACTATATATAGTATAATATCTATCTATCTATATATGGTATATATCTATGGTATATATCTATCTATCTATCTATGGTATATATCTATCTATCTATGGTATATATCTATCTATCTATCTATGGTATATATCTATCTATCTATCTATGGTATATATCTATCTATCTATCTATGGTATATATCTATCTATCTATCTATGGTATCTATCTATCTATCTATGGTATATATCTATCTATCTATGGTATATATCAATCTATAGTATCTATCTATAGTATCTATCTATAGTATCTATCTATCTATCTATAGTATCTATCTATCTATAGTATCTATCTATAGAGTATCTATCTATCTATCTATAGAGTATCTATCTATCTATAGAGTATCTATCTATATCTATATATAGTATATATTCATATCTATGTATATATATATCTATCTATATGTAATTATGGAGTGTCCTTACTTTTTGGATATTCAAAAATACCCACCCTACATACCACACAGCTAAAGCAGGTTGTCTAAAAAAATTGTAAATTTCACCCCTCCCTTTCTCAGACCAGATTACGGAAGATGAAGCTTTGCAGATTTTAAATATTCAGCTGGAGTTACATTTACAGGAATAGTTGGCCACAGAAGAACCTGTGACGGTAGTGTTGAGGAGCAGATGCCAGGCAGTCGCTACACCTGACTAGAAGGACGGGTTGCCGCATTTCAGTTTTACTTGATCATTTTATATAAAATAAACCAAGGCAAGAGTATTTTTACCTATCCAATATAGAAAGTTCTTGTAGCCTTTTCTCAATTTCAGTGCTCTGGATTATACTATTTTGCCTCTATACTGGTATATTTATTTTTATATTTATATATATCAGATTTTGTATATTTATATATAATCTACATTTTTTCTCGTCCCTACATCTAAATCTCCTGATGTGTATAATATTTAAAAACTACAAGGATATTTTTCTGCCAAACTTTGTAATATTCATTTTAATCTCTGCACGGTTAATAAATTCTACAAAACCACTCTTATTTTTAATTCCAAGAGCGTCCGGAAATCACCCACACATAAATTCACACAACATTTGTTTAAAAAAAAAAAAAACTAAAAATAAATTTTCTGGCATATCAAAGTAGTGACATGCTACTTTAATGCAAGTGGATGGCTAAACTCTTACGCTCCACCAAGGACAACCCTGGACCCCCCCACGGGGCCCGAAGGCCCCACGGGGGTCCTCAGGTGCCTTTCGGGAACTTGCAGAGTTAATACTTCCCCCCTTATGAATGCCATCAGGGGGAAGGGAGCTCCTCCAGGGTGTAAGGAGGTACACCCCACGCACCAGTACTGTCCGCTAACAGAGCTGGACCATCCATCCATTGGAATAGATGTGGATTGGTGCGTCCAGACCTCTCCATGGTGTACCTTGGCCGACGCACTATATCCTGGAAGTACAGTCACCAGCATAACTTTCTTTACTCCCCTGGCAAGAGTGAAGTCGTTTTTGGAGATGGACCATACGAACATAAATGGTCCAGTTCATAATGCCACTCATGTCTTCAGAGGTGTTCACGTACTGGAATCCAACAACTTTAACCCCGACATCATTTACCGACAGTGTTCGTGGGACCATCAAATACCTCACGTCACAAGTACCTGAAACACACAACACGAACACATTAGTCTTCCCAAATGGACACCACCTTCCATATATACTTATATTCTGATTATTTATAAATACTAGAGGCTTTCACTGCTTCGTATGTAGGTACACTCGTGATACGTAATACCTGATCAGAGACGAACGGCAGGCATCACACACCCTGCATTCGAACTCAGCCTCTATAGGTGTACTGGGTGGGGTTATGAGCAATACCAGGCGATTCGAAGCTTTCTCCTCTTCACAAATTATGTATCACGAGTGTACTTGGGCCATCGTGTAGGTACTTTCGTCTCAGTGTACCAGTTACCCACTCCACAAATACCTGAAACAGAAACATTTCATAAATACTTATACATTATAACAAGTAAATAAGTTATTGACAAATATACTTCAAAACTTATTAAAAATATATTTTTTAACAACCTTGGGACTGGAGGCCGTTAACTCTTGCGAGACATTTTTGGTTGTCGCACTAGATGAGGCAGTGGAGCTTCGTAGTGATGTCGGTATATACAAGACACTATCAGGAGAAAACAGCTATATCGTCACTCACAGCATCTTGGAATATGGTCGGGCTTCTTCTATGTTAGGAGTTCATGACGATCTAGGGGGCATTTTCTTTAAGTGTCACCGTAGCCAGGATACTTTAACAGCAAGAACCCATTAGATCACCTCTGAATAAAACCCATGCGTTGACCTGGGGCCTTGAAGTCTCCAGTCCTTCCAAAACATTGTACAAGGACTTGAACCATCGCCTTAGTACATAGAACTTTGTAATTATAGTCCACTTCCCTTGTAAAAAAACCCTTGACCTCCATCACACATTCCTTAAAGTTGTCGCTGGTTGGAATAGCAATGAAACTTCATACTTAAACCAGCGATGACTTTAAGGAGGGTGGGGGAAGTGTAGGGAGGTTTTTAGACAAGTGCCAATGAAGGCGATTGTTTCCTCTGGTTTGTACACCTTACGAGTATACAGGGTGATTCAGAAATGCGTGCCGAAAATCCGCAGGTGTATTTCTGGCACATAATTGAATGTAAATTAGTCAATAACGATTTTGGAAATTCTCAATAGTTTATAAGTTATAGTGCCTTCAAGGTTTGAACAGCCATGACACATTTCTTGACAACTATCCCTGAAACTCCGTCCCTGGTAATTTTGCTGTGACTGTACACTCTACAGCTTTGGTCATATTATTTAGTAACTTTTACTGTGTTTCCAATGCCTTCATGGGAGTTAAGTAATTTCACACGTGTCTGAAAGATTATGGTACAATCCCTAGATTTAAACACGCTCTTCAAACCTTTAAGGCACTATAACTTATAAACTATTGAGAATTTCCAAAATAGTTATTGACCAATTTACATTCAATTATGTGCCCGGAATACACCTGCGGATTTTCGCCACGCATTTCTGAATCACCCTGTATACGGTAAATTGTATCTGGGTTCTCACTCCACCTGCTGACTGTGTCCATAAGTATACCTGAAACAAGACAAAAGTAAAACTATTAACGATTTACAAGAAATATCCAACCACCTGTTAATTAAATCCTTGCAAACGGACATTATAAATAGCGTTGAACATATTACAACTCTTATTAAGGCGCGGTCACACGAGCCTTTTTTTCGTCCATTTTCCACCGTCAATTTTATTATTCATCGTCAATTTTATCTGCATTTGGTCACACGAGCTAATCGAGGTATGAGCGTATTTCGTCAATTCTGTGGTTGGTTTTGTGGTACAGCTCATCTCCTGCACCCTACAATTTTTTTTTCTGAATATATATTATGAAATATTTATTCTAATTAATGCATTAGGTTCCTAGCGGGTTTTTGTTACTGCGTCCGTGATTGGTTAATTTTACGATAATGCTCATTCAAGGGTTCCTAAAGTGACTTGTTCAAACTTCTCATATCTCTGATGTTTTGATATATTATGCCTTATATAAAGTATCTAATGCGTTATGTTTAATATAACAAATATTATATAATTGCCAAATGACAAGGGAAAACTGGGTATAGGGAAAATACGGCTGGTTTATTTATTCGGCTACGGAGGTGATGTATTGTTCGAATCCTTTCTTTTAGGTATACACCGTAAATATAAATCAAAGCAAAGTTAAAGCATGTTATTTTATGTAATTTTGATTACATTTTAACAAGATTCAATACAATTTGAAAATCTAACTCCTGTAATAGCATCAAGAAGCAAGTAAATAACTTAAGAATAAGGACCAAGTCATAGCTACGACGGAAGAACGAACACAGTATTGGCGGGAAAACCAACACCACCTCTCTCCCGTCGGCTAGCCTAGTAGCTTCTAATAACTTTTTACTTTATTTAAAGATGGATCATCGGCGGCCATATTTGTTTTCAATATAGTCAATACAACACGAGCATGATCGTGTTGCAAAATTTGACGAAATCTCGTCAATTTCAGGCAAGATTTAACAGTTGATATTGACGGTGAAAAATTTACGAAAAAAAGGCTCGTGTGACCGCGCCTTAAATTATGCTGTCCCATACATACTTGGAGGTCGATCAATTAATTAATGCTTCATTATGCAGGCTATTCGGGGCAGACTTCGATATTTTCTACGGGTCATGACTGTATATACCTCTTCACTAAAACAAACTGTAGTCCTCGATTGATTCAATGATATTAGTTTTCTAACTTTCACTTCAATGCCATCCCGATAACACTAACTGCTTGATCAGGCATATTTTCTACAAGTCGCATAATGATACCATTAAGATTAAACATTTTCGTCACTGGTATACTAGATGGTCTCATTTACAATTAAAAGTACCAGCCACTATGTAATGTAACATCTTATAGTACGGTCATGGGCAAGTCCTGCAACACCTTCCAATGAGATTACTTTGAAAAATGATCCGAAACCATGGCAGTTAGTCTCTGCAGATTTGGTTCACAAAATAAAATTAAATAGCTCTTTTACTCACCAGGTTGCAGGACTTTAGACCATGACTGTACATCACGAAGCAGATCTCTTCCAAACGCTGAAATCACATTGTACTGTACACTGACAACAGAAACTCGCTTTACATATGGGTAGATTTTCAAAACGTACTGGACACCGACATAGAGTTCAGGGCGTTGGCAATAAATACACTTACAACCGCGATCCAAAATATGTATACATTCTCTTCGAATAGCCTGATTGAGTATTAAGAGAGCTCGAGCCAATATGAAACAGGATAAGAGTTGTAATTGGTACACTAGTATATCAAATAATTTGAAACTTCGACAAGACCTGGATACAAATTTTGGATTGAGTGTGTAACTATTTATCCTGTATATCGATGATAGATATTACAGGATTAATTAAGGAGAGATTCTCTTGTTGGTGAACTGGAGGGCTACTCACTCCAAACTATGCCACGAAACGGATCCCTTGCTATAGTAACATTATGGTAGTCCGTTTCCTAGCATAGTTTACAGAAATCAGTTTTCCACCAATTTACCCTCATTAATCTCCCGTCAAAATAAAAAATCACGTTCTGAGCAGATATTCGTAGGAATATTTTTACAAGTTGCCACAACTCCATTTCGAAAATGTTACCATTACCAGTGTTTATATTTCACCATTACAAACAACTTCTATATACAATTTCTTCTGCAAATGCTGCATAACCGTAGTTACCCCTTATAGTTAGGTTCCGGTAGTCAGCCCAAGTTGGGTCCCGGTAGTGTGTCCCAGTCCAGATTAGGTTAGGTCAGGTCAGGCGAGGTCTGACTAATTTCTATTGTATATTTTTTCCTGCTTAGATCCCAGTAGTCTGCCCAGGCTAGGTCCCGGTAGTCACACTAAATCCTTCTAGGAAATTTATTTTTTTCCAGTGAAATCCTGTTGTGGCAACTTGTAAAAATTTACCTATTCGTATAATATCAAGGGCTTATTCTTGGCCTCCAAGACCCAGTAGGACGAAGGATGGGAAAACATCAAATCTAGCCGAGGGAAATTGAATAAGGGAGGACAACATTTTGAATATCCATGAACAGTGTTACCGATGATTGATTGGATCTACTGTAAAGACATCCAATAAGTCTCGCTTAACAAGAGACGATCACAAGGAACAAAATTAACAGTTTCTCTGTAATTACGAATGGAGGACAGTTAAATGGGCATCAATAACGCAAGAAATTATTGTAGAAAGCAATAATGAAAAACCATGCCGGGAGCAACAGAAATAAAATTGTGTCTAGTTTTCCTATTAATTGCAAATGGAGCACAGTTAAATGAACACTAATTACACACACAAATTATTATCCAACACGAAAACCACCACTAAGAATACAAACCAAAAATGGAGCACCGTTCACCTTCACTGACAAAAAGAAACTGATCCACGTCTACCGATTCACTTCCATCGTCACCTCGGTTCCAGTTGTTGTTTTTTTCTTTTTCTTTTTATCAAGGATTTTAGTACTGGGAGAAGGATAGGCCACTCAATGTTATTTTGGTGTGGTCGCTGTGGCTGGCTGGGACAGTGGCGCCTCTAGCGGACACGGGGAGAATCAACACTCCAGCTAACACAAACATGACTTCATTCAGTGTTCGAAACTCTGGTTCAAGTGATTCCTCCACACTGTTCGAAGCAACGGGCCACTATTACTTTTGTTAAGTTAGTACTGTTTCCTGGCATACTTTGGAGGAATCAAGGGACTCCAATGTATCTAAAGTGTATCCTCCACTTAACTTAAAATTTTGTTGGCAAAAACGTTCATTCATGGATGGTAATTTCACCTCATTAGTTCTCCCTCGTTAATTCTCCATCATTAATTTTTCCTCTTTAATTTTCCCTCAACAAACCTAGTAAAGTCATGGTCTAATGTACTGCAACACTTTCCAATGAGATGGCTTCGAAAAATGATCCGAAACTATAGCTGTTGGTGTGTGCAATTTTGGTTAATAAAATTAACTCAAATAGCTCGCTTTTATTCACCAGGTTGCAGTACATTAGACCATGACTTTACAATGTTGTATTGCAGTTACGAGGTCTTTCATTTTCTATATGTTGTAAACCTTCGAAAACAACTGCGTGTGTAATTCTTGTGGCCAATAGTACACTCGTGATAGCAATCCCTGACCAGAAACGAACGGCAGGCACCACACACACACATACCCTGCATTCGAACTCAGTCTCTATAATTTATGAGCACTGAGTGGGAAAATGAGCAATACCAGGCGATTCGAAGCTATCTGCTCCTCACACCCTGGTCAGAAATTATGTATGACGAGTGTACCACGAGGCAGAAGATAGAAAGGGAGACAGCAGGCACAAAGAAATAGAAGGAAAGAAGGGACAGCTGAACAGAGGATAGGAAATTAGAAAGAGAGAAATATAAGATAATGTTAAGTAAAGAGAAAAAATAGTACATTTATATATAAGCTGTCAAGATAGACAAATAATAGAATTAATTTGTATATTTGTTAGTTCATTATAATAAATAATTATTACTTCTTACCATGGTAACAAATATGACTGCTATATTTTGATGTCATTCATTCACATAGCCTAAGTGAATCAGCCAATTTATTTTGTTTATCATTATTATGTCAGTAAATTATTAACGTTCATAAATTGATTGCCTATACTGATATACATATATCAATTTGGTATAATTTTAATAATGGGTATCGTATATTTTATCTCATTAATTTATTGTTACATAATTGATGTTTGTAACTTTACATTTTATTTCTTTTTATTGAATCTGATGGTGTTCGATTCCATGGTTCAGTTCTATCAGTCCTGTTATAGAATAGATGGTGTTCAGTCCTGTTATAAATGAATGAACTGCTGGTGTTTAAACCCATGGTAGTGATAATGGTGTTCACTCCTTTGTTGGTGTAGGTTCCATGGTGTTTATAATGTTGAGTCCCATTGTAGAACTTGAAGGTGTTCGACTCCACCATATAGTAGGCTACTTATGATGTAAATCATATGGTGTTCAATTCTATGGTCGAGTCAGTTGAGTGTGGAAGTGACTTAGACCAACTTTCCAACACAGTAATGTTGTTCACCTCCCTGGCAACACAATCTCTGTTGAGACTGTACACCAGAGTACTGCCAGGCTCCTCCACACACCTCATAGTAACCATACACCTGTACAAAGATAACAAAATGTAGGTCAGGGTTTGTATGTTTGTATGTAGGACCTCTATTAAAGCTTATGACTATGTTTATTGAAGCTTATGACTATGTTGTTTATTAAAGCTTATGACTATGTTGTTTATTGAAGCTTATGACTATGTTGTTTATTAAAGCTTATGCCTATGTTGTTTGTTAAAGCTTATGACTATGTTGTTTATTAAAGCTTATGACTATGTTGTTTATTAAAGCTTATGACTATGTTGTTTATTAAAGCTTATGACTATGTTGTTTATTAAAGCTTATGAATGTTGTCTATTTACAACCATGTCTTATATTTACAAACATGACTATCATTATCTTGACACGAGTATTCTATTTACACCTGATTATCATTTACATAAATAATATTGACTCGTATGACTTATTTTTTTTCCAACCACACAACTCTCCACTCACATTCTTGCTGATAATGTAATGGAAGAAGTGTTCAGCCAAGTAGGTACAGATAGACTGACCAACCGTGACGCCACTCTCAGTCATGAAAAACAGGTTACCGTTGTCGGAGAGTGTGTTCAGCTGGAGGGGGGAAACGGGCAGGTCAGGTGAGGTAAGGTCGTTTGGAGAAGGAAAAGGTCAGGCCAGGTTAGTTCAAATAACATTATAATAAATAAATATTATAATGGTAGGATATGTCCGATTAAATTAGAGTTAAATTAGAGTATATATTTTCAGACTAAGTTAAATTAGGATGGGATAGCTTAATTAAAGATTATTGTATTATGTAAGTATAGGTTTAGTTAGTTATATGTTAAATAATTATAAGGTTAGGTTAGGGCAGATTATTATATGTGACACAAGGACATGCCTGGTTACACAAGAGAGAGAGAGAGAGAGAGAGAGAGAGAGAGAGAGAGAGAGAGAGAGAGAGAGAGAGAGAGACACCTGACTCACCTCGTCTGCGCATTTGGTCTTGCAAGAGTTGACATTCTCACACGAGTCAATAGGGATCTCAGGAGCATCGAACACCATGATCTCACTGTGCTCGTACGTCACAAAGGCGGCACACCTACACCACCCCTCGGACTGGCCGCTGTGGCAGGTCACGTCAGGTCAGGTCAAGTTTGGTGAGGTGAGGTTAGGTTAGGTTAGATTAGGTTAGGTTTTGAGCAAGGTAAACTTATTATGTAGTGATTTTAGGTTTATATTTAGTTAGGTTAGGTTAGGTTTCATCAGGCTAAGTTAGTTTAGGTTTTAAGTAAGGTAAACTTTATGTAATGATTTTAGGTTTATGTTAGGTTAAATTGGGTTAGGTTTCATGCAGGGTAAACAAGGTAAACTTTATGTAGAGTGTTTGGGTTCATGTTATTTTCGATTAGACTAGGTTATGTCAAGTGATGAGCGGTGTAGGTCAAATTCAGCTTATAGAGTGTTGTTACAAAAATCATCCTGGTCCTCATCTTGATTTTATTTTTGTAGCCTACGAGCTCTCATTTCTGATGTATAGTTATAAAAATATTTCTATTATTACTGCACATTATACATATAGTGGGTTCATACATTGTTAACTAAAACTATATCTAAACTAGAATTTCATTTTTTGAGATAGTAAGTAAAATAATTGGTTACGTCTATTACTTGTTGTCTTGTCGTGTATTACGTCTATAGTGTACAATTTATTATATGGCCTACGATATGAAAGCTTAAGACTGTAGTAGACCATGCAGTTTCGAAATAATTGTATAAGTCTGAACTTATGAATAGTAAGGGGATCTGTCTTGTAGCCCAGTTTGAGGGAATTTTGTAGCCCCCCAGTTTGACCACAATTAAGATCATTCTTTTTCCTTTAATTGCATCTCACCTGACAGCGGCGATTACGGAGGCGAGAATAAAAAGTGCGACCTTCATGTTGGCAGTGAGTTGTTGGGACTGACTGAAGCTTCCCTTCTATGTCCTTTATACCATATCCAAAAAAGGCTGTTAATTAGCTGTCCTGATGTCATGGCCTTCAAATTTCAACCTTTGGACCCATTACAACACACACACACACATAGACACACAACTAATGTGCCTACCAATTTCTAACCAGCATATGTTTGTGTGTGTGTGTTGTAATGGGTCCAGAGGTTGATTTTTGAAGTGGGTGACGTCAAGGCAGCCAGCAGCAGTGTTTGTAAGGTAGGGTATATATATAGGGACAGAGAAGGGAAGCATCAGTCAGTCTCAACACTCACTGCCAAGATGAAGGTCGCACTTTTTATTCTCGCCTCCGTAATCGCCGCTGTCAGGTAAGATTCAATTAATGGAGAAAAATTATTTAGCCTAACATGAACCTAAACTCGCTTACACAAAGTTTACCTTGCTTAAAGCCTAACTTAACTTAACTTAACATAAACCTAAACTCACTACATAACTTTACATTGTTAACTTAATGAATATTAACCTAACTAACTATAAATCTAAAATCACTACATAATAAGTTTACCTTACTCAAAATCTAACCTAACCTACCTTCACCAAACCTAACCTAACCTAACCTACCCTCACCAAACTTGACCTGACCTGACGTGACCTGCCACAGCGGCCAGTCCGAGGGGTGGTGTAGGTGTGCCGCCTTTGTGACGTACGAGCACAGTGAGATCATGGTGTTCGATGCTCCTGAGATCCCTATTGACTCGTGTGAGAATGTCAACTCTTGCAAGACCAAATGCGCAGACGAGGTGAGTCAGGTGTCTCTCTCTCTCTCTCTCTCTCTCTTGTGTAACCAGGCATGTCCTTGTGTCACATATATTAATCTGCCCTAACCTAACCTTATAATTATTTAACATCTAACTAACTAAACCTATACTTACATAATACAATAATCTTTAAGCAATCCCATCCAAATTTAACTTAGTCTAACCATATATCGTCCAATTTAACCTAACCTAATCCATCCTTATACCTAGTCAAATCTGACATATCCTACCATTATATAATGTTATTTGAACTAACCTGGCTTGACCTTTTCCCTCTCCAAATAACCTGACCTGCCCGTTTCCCCCCTCCAGCTGAACACAATCTCCGACAACGGTAACCTGTATTTTGAGACTGAGAGTGGCATCACGGTTGGTCAGTCTATCTGTACTTACATGGCTGAACACTTCTTCTTCTTCATTTCCAGCAAGAATGTGAGTGGAGAGTTGTGTGGCTGGAAAAAATAAGTCATATGAATCAATAATAATAATACTTGAGTGTAGATAATGATAGTAATGTTTGTAAATATAAGACATGGTTGTAAATAGACAACATTCATAAGCTTCAATAAACAACATAGTCATAAGCTTCAATAGACAACATAGTCATAATCTTTAATAAACAACATAGTCATAAGCTTTAATAAACAACATAGTCATAAGCTTCAATAGACAACATAGTCATAATCTTTAATAAACAACATAGTCATAAGCTTCAGTAAACATAGTCATAAGCTTTAATAGAGGTCCTACATACAAACATACAAACCCTGACCTACATTTTGTTATCTTTGTACAGGTGTATGGTTACTATGAGGTGTGTGGAGGAGCCTGGCAGTACTCTGGTGTACAGTCTCAACAGAGATTGTGTTGCCAGGGAGGTGAACAACATTACTGTGTTGGAAAGTTGGTCTAAGTCACTTCCACACTCAACTGACTCGACCATAGAATTGAACACCATATAATTTACATCATAAGTAGCCTACTATATGGTGGAGTCGAACACCTTCAAGTTCTACAATGGGACTCAACATTATAAACACCATGGAACCTACACCAACAAAGGA
Organism: Petrolisthes manimaculis; assembly: GCA_034508575.1. NCBI lineage: Eukaryota > Metazoa > Arthropoda > Malacostraca > Decapoda > Porcellanidae > Petrolisthes > Petrolisthes manimaculis. Next base: position 95,109 of record JAWZYT010001545.1, read on the forward strand.
GTGAACACCATTATCACTACCATGGGTTTAAACACCAGCAGTTCATTCATTTATAACAGGACTGAACACCATCTATTCTATAACATGACTGACAGAACTGAACCATGGAATCGAACACCATCAGACTTCAATAAAAAGAAATAAAATGTAAAGTTACAAACATCAATTATGTAACAATAAATTAATGAGATAAAATATACGATACCCATTATTAAAATTATACCAATATATGTATATCAGTAAAGGCAATAAATTTATGAACGTTAATAATTAACTGACATAATAATGATAAACAAAACAAATTGGCTGATTCATTTATGTGAATGAATGACATCAAAACATGGCGGCCATATTTGTTACCATGGTAAGAAGTTATTAAATAAACTAACATATATACAAATTATTTTTATTATTTGATTACCTTGACACCTTATTATTCTTACATATTTTTTTTTTTCACTTTGATATTGATTCTCTCTCTCCCTCTCCTCTGTCATATAATATATATATATATATATATATATATATATATATATATATATATATATATATATATATATATACTATTTTTTCTCTTCACTTAACATTATCCTGTATTTCTCTCTTTAATTTCCTATCCTCTGTTCAGCTGTTCCTCCTTTCCTTCTTATTCCTTTGTGCCTGCTATTCTCCCTTTCTGTCTTCTGCCTACATATTATTGGCCACAAGAAGTCGGACACACGCTGTTGTTTTCGAAGGCTTACAACATATAGAAAATGAAAGACTACGTAACTTGTAATAGGTTTGTTGTTTTGCAATCAGCGTTTCACTTCGTAGACCATTCATTGCAGTACGTTCAGAGTAATGACATCTCTTTCCATATAGCCTGTGTTAGTAAGAGTTCCTATGGCCAAACACACATTAACGCTCTTTAATTCTGATCTATATAAAAAACACTCCCTCTAATATGCCCTCTTCTTTCTATCACTTATATTGTTTACACTATCTATTTCTCTTTTTGATGTTCATTCTCTGTATTTTTCTCATATGCACCATATTGTTTTTGCTCTATCTAGTATGCACACTTTCTTTATATCACTCTCTCCTAAATAATCTATGCTCTCTTTCTTTCTCATCATTAGGTTTGATTCTCTATATACTATACATAACTAACTGTCTGACTGACTTTCGTACTATATATCGAAAAGACTAACTATAGATATGCATATGACAATCGATTTGACCACATACATATCAAACTGACTTTCTACTTATCCAACTAATAATTATTATTATATAACGTACTTACATATCTATCTGATTATCTATATTTCTATATACTTATAATTACAAAAGACTACCTACCTATACATGATTTACCTCCCCTCCCTTACTTTGCACCTCCTATTTTATGACACATGTCCTGGTCACTTAAAGGATTATTTATCTGTTTATACTCGTAATGTCTTGTACAATCATTCTTTCTTACGTTCTTGGATTTTGGTTTGAGAACGTTTTTCTTTTGGTTGGTTTGTGAACAAGATAACTAAAAAACTTACTAAATGATATGATTAATAACAAAGATCAGAAATGTATCGATATATTTTACATTTTATTAATAAGAACGAAATTGAAATGTGAGTTGATTAAATTAATTTCGTAGCCACTATTTGGCGTTTGAAAAGCCAATATTTAAATTGTTTGAATAATCAGTATTTGTAATTGAACCTTACTTAAAGCTGTCTAGTTTAACTTTTGTATAGTACAATACGGTATATATATATATATATAATGGTCATCAATATGTGAATAATAGTGGACTTTTACAGACGTCTGTGTATGTACTCATGCATATTAGGTAAAAGGTTTATATTAAGTGAGTCCTTACGTGGCTTACTCACTGCAGAAGCAACAATATTTCCACAGGCTAATCAAACGCCGAAAATTTCTTCGAATCACACATTTCAGCCACAAACGGCACCAGCGTATAGGTATATACTATAGAGTATTGTACTGTTGACAACAGGAATTTTTATACACAGGCTATATTATAGAAAGAGAGGTCATTATTCTGGAAGTACTGCAAAGAATGGTCTACCATAAGTGACTATGTGATAGGAAAACAACAAATCTAATAATAATGTTGTATTGCAGTGACGTATAGTCTTACATTATCTGTATGTTGTAAACTTGTAAACCCTCGAAAGCAACAGTGTGTGTACGAATTCATGTGGCCAACTGTGCATGAATAAGATTACATAACACATGATCACGCCACCTGTCCCATTATTCTTTCCCTCTCTCTTTCTCAAAATATTCCCACAACGTTTGTATAACCATGAGAAAACTCTGACCTCATCTGACCTTACACGTGGATATTAGAATCCTTGATATTAGAGTTCTCCGCGCGTGCTCGTTCGTTTTTTTTTATTATTATTATTATTATTATTCTCTCTCTCTCACTTCAATGTATTACAGAATATAAAGCAATATATAATCATTATGGCTATCCAGAAATGCCTTTCCCCTTATTCAGGTCTTCTGGTATATAGGCAGATAGATTGACAGCTAGATAAATACAAACTGATAGAAAGATTGATTAATAAATATAAAGAAATAGGTAGCTATGACAGGGAATAAAATAGATAAATAGATTAACAGAAAATGTGATAGACAATTTGTATAAAAATATGAAGAGACTGATTAACACACACGCATAGACGACAGCTGCCGTTTTTCCCACCCTACTCCCATACATTAGTACTCTATCTCAAAACATTCCCATGACGTTTGCATAACCGTGAGAACACTTTGACCTCAGTTGAACTTACACGTGGATATTAGAGAACAACGTGTGTGTGTTACTCTCTTTCTCATTAATTAAAGTTAATTAAAGAAACAACAATATCTACACGAATGACTTTAATTAAATGGCTGCAGAAGTAGAAGATCTTAATTCTTTGACATGGTGTATCTATGAAACTCATCCGAATTCGAAAAGTTATCATAGTCACTTTTTGCCTTGGAAATGTCTCATCAGGATCTCTCTCCCTGATTTAGGCCTACGACATGATTTAAAAAATTACCTTATATAGACTGATAGAGATATTATATGAAATTGACTGATAAAAAAGACATACATCTGCCATCGTTCCCACCCTACAGTACTAGAGCCGTCATCTGGTCGTCCAAGCGGAGGATTGGGGTACCGAAACCGTCTTGGGAGCGCTTGGTTTCAGTGACGAGAACTGACCAAATACGTAGAAACTGTGTTCTCGTCGTCCAGATACTGATTGGGCAGAAACAAAAGAAAGTTTGTAAATAAAGTCGTAAGAAAATACTACAAATTGGTCAACTTTTCCTTCACTTTTCTCATATTATGAAGCAAATTTGTGTCCTAAGTTGCATGTATTATACACCAAAAGATGCAGAATTAAGAAACGAATAAGATGAGACCAACTAGAAGTCTCTTGATATGATCTTTAGTTGAAGACTTGCGATTTTTATTACTTTATTCTCGATTTTCGGTGAAAAATTTACGATACATCACGAATACAAATTTCGAAAGAAGTTTCTGCTAACATGGTAAAATGAGTACGAGCTTGCATTCATGAAAATAGATTACAAATGAACATATGTTCTGCTATTGCTTCTTAAACACTGTAAATAAGTTCTGTATATTATGTCTTAAATGCATATGTACAGCGTATAATACACATTTAATAAATATTATAATATGTATATGAATCATCCTGTAGATATGGTACAGTACTTGGTTCAGCACTCACATAATCAAAGATAAATGCGCACATGTAGGAATGATGGTTGTGAAAAAATGAGAATGGTCCAAAGATTGGAGAAGTCTTCTATTGTGTTTTAGGTCTTCAGCCATTATAGGTAACCATTATGGCAGGAGTTGTTGCTGAAGTTCCTCAAGCTGTCTGGCCGAGCAGCCACGAGCTTTCGTGGAAGGCCATCGCCGGAACCGGGCTTTCCCAAAGTGCCCTCAGAGTGTATGTTGTGTTGTTGGCTAGTGTGGTTGTGTGCGTTGCAGTCTTCAACCACCCCCGAAGGCTGTCAAGGAAGGCAGCTATGGGAGCCAAACCATCACAACACCAGGGGGCACGAGTCCCTGGACATGGAGTAGGGCTCATCAGTCTAGAATAGGTGCAGTAGAAATGAGTTACTTGAGAGGTGCATGTGGACTTACAAGTCGGGATGGAAAAAGTAATGAGAGTGTGTATGAGAGATGTGGTATGAGTAAGAAAGCAATTGGTAATGAGTGTGGTGTGGTTGAGAGTGAAGTGTAATACATTGAGGTGGTTTGGATATGCTTCCTTTCTCCCTTATGCTCTTCCTTGGTTATTGTACCAGTAAAATTTGTAAAGTACTAGTTAGTATCAATGAGACAACAAGAGGAGTGCCATTGTTAATTAAGGAAACTGAACTGCTCTAAACCATTGCATATAATTATCAGGGCATACATAGTTAGTAAAGGAAAAAGTTTCCTTGAATTAAATATTGAATATCTATTTTTGCAAATGACTGTAAGTCTGGATTAAAGTATTTTTAGCTTTAACCTACTCTCAGCAAAGGAGGTCGAGGAGATGGGCGATACTGAAGGAAGACTCTCCGCTTGTTCTTCAACTAAATGGGACTGTATGCAACTACAGGCATCATTTAGGTCATCGAATGCACGTTCACAGTACAGACACACAGTCCTGGAAGTAAAGAATTTAATGTAGTAACCTACCATGGTAAGAAACAGTTAAAGAAGGGAATACAGTATCTGGTACTTGACATATTAAACACACATACTTAATAAACTACATTTGCAATGTAGTACAAAAATTACCTCTCCCTATATAACGATAAGAAAGTTATTGAATTAGTTAGACCTAACTTAATTATTTTATAGAATTTATTGCTGTTCTGTAGCAGTGTCCGGCTATGTCCCGGTTAGGTCATGGTAGTTTAACAAGGTTAGGTGCCATTGGTTGCTCTGGTTAGGTGCCGGTAGTTTGCTCCAGTTAGGCCCTGGTTAATTTATTATGGTTATTTCCCAGTATTTTGCCCAGGTTAGATCCCAGAAGTCTGTTGCGGTCTAGGCAACATCTACAAGAAACCATTGCATATAAATATCAGGGCATACAGTACTTGATAGTACTGTTAAACTGTATTTTTGCAAATGATTGTAGATTACATTAGTTTGATCATGTAAATACGGTAATATTAATATATGGTTGCAATGACCTGTCTGTGCTTGCTAAAAACATATTACAACCTCTATTCTCACCAAAGGAGGTAGAAGGGATGGTTGACAGTGGAGGAGGTGAATCCATCAGAGGCTCCATAACCTCTGCTTCCGCTAAATGGGACTCCATACATGTACATGCATCACTGGAGTCATGGAATTGTCTATCACAGTATACACATGTTGTCCTGGAAGTGAGGGATATAATGTAGTATCCTACTACTATGGTTGGAAACAGCTGAAAGGAAGAGAATAAACTGTCTGCATTTATTAATGTCCACCTATAATTTCCTAACAATTAAAACATTGCATGCCTATTTTTTATGGTCTTAATTATATTTTCCATATTGTGAGCAGATGACTGTTTCTTTACCTGAGTTGCCCGGACCTAACCTACTAATCAAATAAAGACCGATTCAGATTACGGGTATCTAACCAGGCAACTTACCGGAACCAAAGTAGTTATTGATACAGAATACCGTTATGAACTAAATTACTGCAATCACATTTGAAATACACATGAAGGTGGACCTCTTATATCCTACAGTGATACTGTGTTTAAGTCAGAACCGGTGAAAGTCAAAGTCCATTCCTGTATTTTAAGATTGATTAAAAACAGAAAATGTTGGCATGATTCTATAGTTTTACCAAGAACTGATTTCCAATAAAGTACAATACTTCCCTTCACCTTAATGATATTACATAATTATCAAGAATGGGTCACATAACCCCTAAGCAATCCATATAATCTCATATAAGTTAAATTAGATACGAGAACATAAAACAAAAAAATAATAATAATAATTTATATCATTATCGTGATTCTCCAGGTTTTAACAACTACTATTTTAGTAGAAATGGTAGACTAATAGGAACTCTACACCTGCTCTAATCTGTCATTGCTATACTTAAGGTGAGTGAGTGAGAGAAGTTACAGTCCACTGGCTGCAATGCTGATCACACGTCCGGGTTTTGGAGGGATGTAGAACAGGTACTCAGTGTTAAGGTGAGTGAGTGAGAGAAGTTACAGTCCACTGGCTGCAATGCTGATCACACGTCCGGGTTTTGGAGGGATGTAGAACAGGTACTCAGTGTTAAGGTGAGTGAGTGAGAGAAGTTACAGTCCACTGGCTGCAATGCTGATCACACGTCCGGTTTTGGAGGGATGTAGAACAGGTACTCAGTGTTAAGGTGAGTGAGTGAGAGAAGTTACAGTCCACTGGCTGCAATGCTGATCACACGTCCGGGTTTTGGAGGGATGTAGAACAGGTACTCAGTGTTAAGGTGAGTGAGTGAGAGAAGTTACAGTCCACTGGCTGCAATGCTGATCACACGTCCGGGTTTTGGAGGGATGTAAAACAGGTACTCAGTGTTAAGGTGAGTGAGTGAGAGAAGTTACAGTCCACTGGCTGCAATGCTGATCACACGTCCGGGTTTTGGAGGGATGTAGAACAGGTACTCAGTGTTAAGGTGAGTGAGTGAGAGAAGTTACAGTCCACTGGCTGCAATGCTGATCACACGTCCGGGTTTTGGAGGGATGTAGAACAGGTACTCAGTGTTAAGGTGAGTGAGTGAGAGAAGTTACAGTCCACAGGCTGCAATGCTGATCACACGTCCGGGTTTTGGAGGGATGTAGAACAGGTACTCAGTGTTAAGGTGAGTGAGTGAGAGAAGTTACAGTCCACTGGCTGCAATGCTGATCACACGTCCGGGTCTTGGAGGGATGTAGAACAGGTACTCAGTGTTAAGGTGAGTGAGTGAGAGAAGTTACAGTCCACTGGCTGCAATGCTGATCACACGTCCGGGTCTTGGAGGGATGTAGAACAGGTACTCAGTGTTAAGGTGAGTGAGTGAGAGAAGTTACAGTCCACTGGCTGCAATGCTGATCACACGTCCGGGTTTTGGAGGGATGTAGAACAGGTACTCAGTGTTAAGGTGAGTGAGTGAGAGAAGTTACAGTCCACTGGCTGCAATGCTGATCACACGTCCGGGTTTTGGAGGGATGTAGAACAGGTACTCAGTGTTAAGGTGAGTGAGTGAGAGAAGTTACAGTCCACTGGCTGCAATGCTGATCACACGTCCGGGTCTTGGAGGGATGTAGAACAGGTACTCAGTGTTAAGGTGAGTGAGTGAGAGAAGTTACAGTCCACTGGCTGCAATGCTGATCACACGTCCGGGTCTTGGAGGGATGTAGAACAGGTACTCAGTGTTAAGGTGAGTGAGTGAGAGAAGTTACAGTCCACTGGCTGCAATGCTGATCACACGTCCGGGTTTTGGAGGGATGTAGAACAGGTACTCAGTGTTAAGGTGAGTGAGTGAGAGAAGTTACAGTCCACTGGCTGCAATGCTGATCACACGTCCGGGTTTTGGAGGGATGTAGAACAGGTACTCAGTGTTAAGGTGAGTGAGTGAGAGAAGTTACAGTCCACTGGCTGCAATGCTGATCACACGTCCGGGTTTTGGAGGGATGTAGAACAGGTACTCAGTGTTAAGGTGAGTGAGTGAGAGAAGTTACAGTCCACTGGCTGCAATGCTGATCACACGTCCGGGTTTTGGAGGGATGTAGAACAGGTACTCAGTGTTAATTTTTAACGATTTTACTATAAAACAAGCACTGGCTTCGCCAGCCACGGCTACGCCGTGGGTGCTTTTGAGGGGCGGGGTGAGCGAAGCGAGCCGCGAGCGAAGCCAGCAGCGCCGCAGGCAAATGTACCCACGGCGTAGCCGTGGCTGGCGAAGCCAGTGCTTGTTTTATAGTAAAATCGTTAAAAATTGTATAAATTTGCATAAATTAGCGTTTTTGAAGTTTTGAAAGTTGCAATTTTTAATATACATTGATATCTTTAAAACATTATGAAATATGCTAAAACATTCATAATACAATCTCTCAACACTCGAGTTATCCTTCAGGCCAACCCTAACTTAGGCACAAATAGGTCCCCCCATGGAGCCAGTTTATCTTTTATAACCCTGTCAATGCTATATATACGTCAGTTTATACATTAATAGTTAATATCACAACACTATAATAGCCTTGGCTTTACAGTTTTTGTGTGTACAGTATTAATATTCTACAGGACATGGGTACGTGTCGCGGTGTGCGAGGCAGGTGATGAAATTCACTTCGTTGATTTGTCAATTTCTGTCGTATATTTTTCTATATGACTTTCTTAACATACATATGAAATGTAGTAGAAAGACTCCTGTCTCTCTGGGTACACCCATATGCTGAACACGCCCGCATTATCTTAAAAAATGACAAAGAATGTTGGTGAAATTGATGGTCCGACGTGATCAGCTGTCCGATGTTTCGAGTCAATGGGGGGTAGGGAGGACAGCCGACCAATAGAAAACTGGCTTCACTTCTGTGACGTCATGCCGCCTCCTCTTAGATTATACCTCCATGGGTTACACACATTATTATTTTAACACACACACACTAGCTATAAAATACATACGTTAATAGATGCACACATAAAAATACATGTTAACTGACACACACAACCTAATCATATTAAACCCCAATGTACACACAGACTAATCTATTATGACTGTATAAAACGAAAAAAAAATAGGAAAAGTGAAAACCAGCTGCTTCATTAGCTGGTTGATTCTGTGGACTTAGGTGCCGTTAAAAAAATAAAAACATCTCCGGCAGGCGGCAACATACATAGTTTACATACAAACAAAACAACGGCATCATTCACAACTACCGCATTGGAATTGTGATTTGTACAGTATTTAAGTCTATTTTACGACATTCTTAGAGGTAACATTATATTTTTAAGGTTCAGGCTTTATGATACATGGCAAAAGATTACTATTTTCATTCTATCATTATTATTTTGATTATTATTATTATTTTGAATCATTATCTTGAATCTGTTTTTATTATTTTGTTTCTCTTATAATAGAGCCATATGCAAGAACATTCATGGAGTATACGATGGCGTGGTACTGGTACGACAGCTCCATAGACAAACAACAGAGCCATCGTACCGGTACCACGCCGTCGTATAAACCATGAATGTTCTTGCATATGGTAAGGGAATGGGTTAAAATGGAATGCCTACTTACCATCTTCCAGTATTGTCCACTACCATCAACACTTATAATATTACCAGTATCTATTCAGGCCTCTTACTGTTTCTAACCAAGAGCCGTGTGTCGTTTTCTCTTCAAGTTGGTACCAGTTGAAATTTCAGTCTCTGTCTCATTTTACTCTGTATTGTATCAGTTCATTAAATAACTTAATAACCTAAAGCTGCATATTTTTAAATATATCAATATTTTACCACTATTTATTTACAAATATTTACTATGTGCTAACAAAACAATGTTTATTTAGATGTTTATAATTCCATTTTTGTTTGACCATGGTTAGTCACAAGTGAGTTTAAAATATTTCTCACTAATTGTAGTTTGGCTTTTACATCACATATTTTCAACTACGGTATGGTATTCTTAGAGCACATTACTGTAAAATGAACAGTTACCATACCGTACCGGTATTGTGGCATATTACTGTATCACAGAAACACGTTAGGTAAAGGATAACATCTATGTAAAAAATTACCCTACTAAAATGCTTAAGGGCTGTAGCTGAGCTATCTTAGCCACTTTATAGACACTTGTTTATTTTCAGAGTGCATAATGATGGAGGTGAATGTAGATCCAGCTATCTGCATCAGAGTGCGGTCACAAGTGCAGTGCGTGGAATTCTCTCCATATGAATGGTCCCGAGGACTTCTGGCTGTTGGTCTATCTACCTCAGTTGCAATTTATTCAGTAAAGTTAAAGGTAGCTAAAGATGAATTATATAGATAGTACTGTATAACAATAGGATAAAACCTTTGGATAAAGGATCAGGTGGAATGTGCAAATATTGTATTTTGATAACAATCAAGTTAGGCCATAGCACTAATGTTGATGGATCAAAATTGATTGCAAAAAACCTATTATGCATTTACCATATGTTACAAATAGCCTCCACTACTATACGTTTCAGCGCCGGATAGACGCTGTTTTCCGCAAATATCTCCTAAATGAATTGTTGTATATGTATAATATTTCAGCACACTACATTTCACATCCGGGCCTAATTTATGGCTGACATACCATATTCCTATATGTGTTATGCGAGGAGTTTACTCGTGAAAAATATCACAAAGCTGGCCAGTCATAATGACGCATTCGAAGGAAAGTGTGGGGTAGGGAAGGAAGGAGTGGTGTGGGGAGTTTTCGGAGTGTTGGTGGAGGGGTTACACGAGTACCCCACACTCGTCCGATTCTCTATAACGCCTTAGATATGATGATTGGATTAGGATTAATATCACTTAGTAAACTCGTACGGTAACATAACATATATAGTAATATGGTATGTCAGCCATAAATTAGACCCGGGTGTTAAAGATAGTGTGCTGAAATATTATATTGATACAACGATTCTTTTATGAGATATTTGCGAAAAACAGCGTCTGTCCGGCGCTGAAACGAATAGTAGGTGTGTATAGGCTGAGATGAATATGAAACTTGTGCAATAGGTGCAAAGTTTAATTTAATCCTTCTATAATTAGAAATGTATTCTTTGTTAAATATTTAGATATTAAGATATTTGAATTTTAAGATAAGATAGGTGCTGTGGAAATGAGTTACTTGAGAGGTGCATGTGGATTTACTAGGTGGGATGGAGAAAGTAATGAGAGTGTGTATGAGAGATGTGGTATGAGTGAGAAGGCAACTGGTATTGAGTGTGGAGTGGTTGAGAGAGTGAAACGTAATACACTGAGGTGGTTTGGACATGTAGAGAGAATGCAAGGTGAGGAGTTTGTAAAGAAGGTGTATGGAAGTGAAGTTGTGGGACCTGGTGTGAGAGGCAGACCACCAGTTAGATGGCAGAACAGAGTGGAAGAGTATGTAAAGGAGAGAAACGTGAGGGGGAGGGGAGGGCTGGACCAAGTAAGGAGGGAGTGTTGGAACAGGGAAAGATGGAGACTCTTCTGCCGTGGCCACCCCCTTGGGGGGAGTTCCCGGAGGGAGCGAGGCGTCAGAGCTATAGATAGATAGACTTATTTCTGTAACTGAGAGACAAACTTAACATTATTGCTGGTACCGGTACTTGTAGCCTTACCTATGTATTTCTGTGGTAGCAGGATGAGGGTGAAGGGTCAGGCGAAGAGTGTGAGCAGGTATGGGAGTGGCATGTATCCAGTCAGCCAGTGTCATTGGCCTGGAGCCCCAACTCCACACTTCGAGCTGTTCCAAGTTGTCTCCAAGTGGCTGTTGCCTCAGTAGATAACACCGTCATGCAGCTCTCCTCAGACCTGGCGGATTCAAACACCATTCAAGTAAGAAAGGATTAAACAAATTATATTGGAACTTGAAAATTTTATTATACAATTATTTAGAAGGACTAAGACACATAAGTGTACCTAATGTTTATTAATTTAAATATTCAAAATGACTTACTGTACCTCTTGCCTAAGTTTGTGAGTATTGATCATAGTACAGTACTGATACTAATAATTGATTAATATAATTTATCTTTGGCAGGAAATTTTGAGCCACAGTGACTTTGTAAACAGTGTATCCTACAATGGTGACAATGGCTGCCTGGTGGCCTCAACGGGGGACGATCTTACGGCCAGAGTGTGGGACGCCTCATCTAACACTCAGATAGCAAAGTTTCTATTGACATCACCAGGTAGCTTATACTTTGTAATATTAATTAGATGTGTGGAAATTTATGGTGGCATGGGATGTAATAAATCTAATAAATATCAATTAATGGTTAGCAAGTACCCTCTGGCTGATATCCTTGTAAGCATACTGTACTGTTAATATAGAATTTCTGTAACGTGATTTTACGTTAATGAAAAATGTTTTACCATTACACTACTGCTGTAACTGAATATCAACACATTGATGGTAATTTCTACTCCAACATGTACAATACAGGAATGGTTGTGTGCTTCCATCCTGAGGACCTAGACTTACTGATGGTTGCTGAGAAGAAGGGTGTGGTGCGGGTGTATTCAGTAAGCAGTGGTACCTCTACCCTCTACCTCCGTTGTCCTGGTCCACTGTTGGGGGCTGACTGGTCTCTCCCTGAGCCGGCTCTTATTGTAGCGGCTGGGGCAAAGGGCCTCACTGTCTGGAATGTTGCATCTCTACAGTAAGTTCCTCCGGGGAGGGATTTTGAAATCATACATCTCTGATATATTTTGTCAGGCTAGCATTGATTTCTATATTATTCCCAGTGCTATGTTGGAAATAGGTATATCAGTGATACCTAGATATCAGGTCCAGAGATCTCTTGGAAATCTTGTTCTCATTCAGTGAAGCCACTTCTCTGTATTTAGCTGAAAATTATATATATACTGTACAGTACCTGTATTTTACAGTTGAGTGTTTACGTGTTTACTGCAAGTTAATTAAAATGATAACATATCTTACAATTTTTTGTCAATGATCATTATACAGTACTGCATGGGATTATAATTTTCTATCTTGACATTCAACCTTTACTAATCCTGACCTGTTAAGCATTCCCTAAAGAAAGATTAGGTTATTGAATATTATTCTGCATACTGTTACACTTATATGATATTGTTTGCCATAGAGAAATTCCTGGTGCCCCATAATATAAATATTCTTGTCCCAATGGCAATACTGTACTATAATAGTCTTTACAATCACAATTCTAGACAATTTTATGTAATGGTACCAGTGCAGTACTTACTACAATGGAATGTCAGTTGTTGAAGAGTTTATAATGTTTTTTCTCTTCTTTCTTAGTACATTATATATATCATTCAATAACTGTTGGTTGCCATTATGTAACCATACTAGAGTCATCCATCTGATAAATATTCTACAGTACAGTAGTTCAATAAGTGACTTGTCCCTACTTTCTAGTTGATTTTTGTGTGGTGCATATAATATAATTTTCAATATTCTGCAGGCTGTATTTGCATGATCAAATTGTCATGGGTATTGCAATATGTATTTAGCTCGAGGTTTTCTACAGGCCACATAGTGAGTTGGTAGAGGTAGGAGGAGGCGAGCGTATAGTGGGTGTGCGTGTGTGTCGATCAACCCCTGGGCTAGTGGCCACACATGCCTCCCCACACACTGTTCGGGTTACACACCTCCACTCAAACAAGGTTCCTATTGCAGCACATCTAAAGGTCAGTAGGAAAAAGCATGTTTTCATTATTTGTAAATTTAGTCTGTAGCTATGTAGCTTACTGTATATGACCTAGTTCAGATTAAATCAAATTTCTGTAAGTTTCCCTCCTTGGGTAGATAGAAGTTACAAATATAGTTGAATTTTTTTTGATAAGGCATATTACCTGATATACCAACCCGGCAACACACGGTGATGTTTAGCTACCCATCCTGGAGTTGATCATGAAACCAACCTAAATAAGATATTGCTCTGTTTTAGATACGATTGCTTGGCAGTTTGTGTTATATTTTGTGTAGTGTGAAGAGCTTCCTGTTAAGTATACTGTACTGTATATAAATTACACATGTCCTCCTTATTTTCTAACATAGTATAAATCTTTTTAAATTTGTCGTACTAATATATGCATCTCTAAAAATTGCATTTATGCTTATGTATTAAAGTTCAGTGCTATTGGTATGAATTATTGTGAATGAAAATCAGTTTCTATATGTTAATAAACTTGGGTTTCTTACTAAAGGGATATTTAAGTTTCAGATGGAATACTGTACTTTGGATTCATAGTAGGCCTAGTCGTATTTACCTCTTTCAGGCTATGGCCTTCCTCAGGAGCTCGGGGCTGTTCGGCCAGACAGCTTGAGGAACTTCAACAACAACAACAACCTCTTTCAATATTACAGTTTTATCTTCTTATATTGTTAATACATTAGTGCTGCATAATGATTTAATCTTGTCATTGCTTTGTTACAGGTGGTGGGCGGAATGAGCTGGCATCAAAGCCTTGCGTACCTGGCTGTGGGATCAGATCGTAAAATCCTCATGTGGAAAATTGAAAATATATAAAGCACCAGTAATACAATAGTGTTATGTATTACAAAAATTCTAAAAAGAATTATGTGTCATTCACCTTAATTTTGTTTTTCTCAGTTGGTTTTTATATTCATTATGGATACAGAATATTTTTACAGTAACTGTATTCCAGTACATTGACCTTTTATACATTATCAACTTTTGTTGTACTTTTCAGTAAACTGCAAACTTTCAGTGTTGTTTTATTTTCACTAACATCACTGATACTGTACACCAATCATTATCCCATTAGTAGTCTATTACATAGGTCTGTACTGCTCAGTAGTTGGCCTGCACAGGTTTTATACTTAGAAAGATGACAAGCATTTCTATGGTACCATAACCTCAAGTTCACTTGTTAGGGGTCTGGCATTCATAGCCTCAATGAACCATGTGTGTGTTTAACAGCATAACCTGAATGGTTGTGTGTGGCCAGTAGCCCAGGGAATAATCGACACACATGCACATCCACTGTGCTCACCTCCTTCCACCTCTATGAATATCTTTAGATAAATATATGACAAAGAATCTTGCAATTCAGCCTCTGCAGGCCGAACATGGAAATGTACTTTGAATTCATGAATATATATAATAAAGTCAGTGGATTATATGAACTGAAGTACAGTACAGTGCAATGGAACTATTCTCGTCCAGGACCTAGTTGTTGTTCCCGAATCCCCAGCTGCAGACTGTTTGGGCGAGCAGTCCCGAGTTTGGTTGACCAAAGCCGAGCAGATGCTTGGACCCCCAAATGGGTGTCAGGGTGATAGTGAAATCTGTTTTTTCGAAGGCAGCTGGCTCGCAGGCATGTAACCCTGGGCCAACAAACCCACCGTTTGTAGTCTTCCTTGTTGTGCCACCCAATAGGGTGTTTTCGCGTGACGTCACGGCACGCTCGGCGGCCATCATGGTAAGGCAGGAGCTTTGTTTACAAGGATAAGAGTTGGCAACTTAGTGCTTTGGGAGCTCCATATAATGCTTTTTAAAGTAATCTAGCGAGAGTTTCGTATCCTTAGCGTCTTTTCTAGATTATATTTACAATGTTTTGTTGCGCCTTTTATTTTTTTTTTATTATTATTTCAGAATCTTGGTGTAATAAAAAGCAATTCATTTATAAAAGTCGGTAGTATACGTCGGCCTTTTATTAAAACTACCGTTTTTGAGGAGTAAGTCTAGCGCCTCCCGAAACTTCTCATATTGGTAACCCTGACAAGGAGACGGCAGTTTGCAGGGAGCTGTATGTTTTTTAATACTTACCTCCTTTTCGGACAAAATTCAAGATGCGAAATTACTGCTGTATAGTAGGATGCAGTAACTCAGACAAGACTCCTGGTGTGTCAAGATTTCGGATCCCAAAGGTGGTAAAAACCCAAGGAGAAGCTCATGAGAAGTTGCTAACTAGACGAAGGAGTGTGTGGTTGTCCAGAATATCCAGGGTTCTCATGAAGTATTTGTGGTATTACCTTAAACAATGGTTTAAATTACCTTAGATTGAGCCAAATGTCCTTAGATCCTTGACACACGATACTTTTATGAAATTATAATAGTTTTTTATAGCAATGCAATTTTTCTTTTACGACAACCCATGAAATAACGGAAAAATCGATAATATTAATATTTACCTTAGATTGTCAAAACTTTACTCTAAATAATCCCAAATTACGTTAATCTAGGATAATTACCTTTAAAATGAGAGCATTGAGAATATCCAGAGTGGAGACATGAAACCCTGAAAACTGACGATTCTGCTCCAAGCACTTCATTTCAGGTAATTGTACATAGTGTTAGACTTGTGTAACCAAGAATTACAAGTTTATTTCATTGTCTTGTAGTTGTAGTCTGGGTTTGGTGAAGAAATAAAGTAGTCAATAATGTCGAGATATGTAACCGGAGGGTAGCGCTCAAAGTCAGTACTGAATTTACACTTGGGCACTGCATATGGATCCACACTCACACCAGCACTACTTAATTTCTGCAGGTAAGAGGCATGGTCTGTTGCACTAAGGCTCTTGAGGTAAGTGGAATGCTCCATTATTGTGATGATTAGTGTAAATGAACTTCTTACTATCACAACTGCACTCTCTCTGCGGGCCCAATACCCGCCATCATGGCGAGTGTTGATATCGTGACGTCATTTCCGTCAGCTGAGCGAAAACTCCCTAATATCCCTATTGGGCGATCTCGTCGGCTACCTATGAGAAATGGTAGGATAGACAGACAGGCCAGGCCAGGGTGTGTTAGAGGATGCCAGGTTCCTCATTTCTAGATAGAACCAGCCCTCACCAGTGTGTTGCTGGGTAGTTGAGAAGTGTGCTGAGAAGTTTTACTTCAACACACCTTCCCCCACCAGTGTGTGCTGTGTAGTTTACATCAACACATCTTCCCCCAGCTTACAAGGCTGCTATCCTTGCTCTTGTATCAGCCGTGTATCTACTTATTACTGCTAGGTGAACAGGGACATGGCTGGGAAAATTGTCCACTGACTCAGGCATTGAACCCGGGATCTCTCGAGTGCCGGGCTAGTGTGCTAACAATTACACTATCAGCACCCCCTCCAGGACCTATTTTTCTAATATGAACCGTGTTTAGTTAGTCCATTATAGTTACCCATAAATAACCATTTTCTTTGTTTGTAATTATGCTGTAGAAAATTGAATAAGCTACAATAATAAAGGCATAACAATAATAAAATAAAAAAGATTTTACTATAATTAATTACCAAGTTTGGATGGCCATCCAGGACTAACTATACTCTCAAGAATATAGGAAAGAAGGTAATAAAAAAGACACAGTACCAACTAAGATTAGAAACGGATATTAGAGAAACAAAAAAATATGTCAACAATGACCTTTATATGGATAGAGACCATGAAATGAAGCAGAAAAGAAAACCAGGATACAAGCACACACCAAGAACTATAAAGTAAATAACAAAAAATATAATAACATTGAATAGGGAGTGAAAATAGAAAGGGAATTGTTCTCAGAGATAGAGATAGAGAGAGATAGAGAGAGTCCGTTAGGCAGACACAACCCAGGATGGAGCATGAAGAAAGCAACAAACAATAATCAGGAAACACTCAGAGAGCCCAGGGAACCAGCGAGACACTATACCCCCCTCCCTCCCCTTCCAAACTACCCCCTCTCCTGCCCCACTTCCCCTCATCCTCCCATCCATTCCTGCCCCACTTCCCCCCCTGCCCCACTTTCCCTCCCCCCTGCCCCACTTCCCCCCATCCTCCCATCCCTTCCTTCAGCAAAACTCGAGAAAAATATACCAACGGTGGCGGCGACTCGAGAAATCCCCCACTTGGCATTGTGGCAGGGCGTCAGAGCGTGGCGCGGTGCCCCCCTCCTTCATCCCCCTTATCCCCCTTACCACCCCTTGTCTAAGCCTCCTCCTCCTCCTTCTAGCACCCCTTCCCTCCCCACTACCCACCTCCCCACCATCTCCGTCTCATATCCAGCTCCTTCCCTGGCTGGTCCCATAGTCTTCACACTCCTCTTCCCGTTGCCAAGTGTTCGTGTGTGTGTGTGTGTGTGTGTGTGTGTGTGTGTGTGTGTGTACTAAATGAATCGTAACTGCTTGTGTGTATTGTGAGGGATTGGAGTATAGGCTATATCATTATGCGTGTATGAGGTTATGTTTGCTTGCCAGAGAAAAGTTTACAAACATATTATAATTTTATATAGTCGTGTGTATATTATATCTCATGCAAACAACTACACAGAGACATGTTTGTGTAATATGTGTGTAAAAAAATACTTGAATGATTATAAAAGTGTGGATGAAATAGACGAGACAAGTGTAGCATTATATACGTAAATTTAATGGGGTTTGTTTTGGATGAATTGGAGTCTTCGTAGTCCTCAAAACAATCCAAGAAATAAGATGGTTCTGAATTGGAGGAGGTGAAGAGGAGAGAGGGACTATAGAAGCGAGGGTAAAGGAAGACAAGACAAGACAAGACAAGACAAGAAGCGAGCGTCATTTAAGGGGTGTGCAAAATGAAAACGAGAAGCAAGAATAAGGAGTGTGAAGACAAGAGAAGACAAGAGAAGAGAAGAGAAGTGGGTGAAGGGAAGCTAAGGAGGAAGGAAGGAGTAAGTATAGATAAGGTGAAGAATGCATAAGGAGTATTGAGGGTCAGGGGGAAGGTGAAGAAAGAGGGGAATTTTGAGGGGACATGGGAGAGGCTGCAAAGGGGGAGAGAAAAAGAGAAAGAAAGTTTAGAGAAGACCATGTGGGTGGGGGGGGAGATGATGGAGTTAGGGAAAGAGTGATAATGATGGAGGAAGGATATATAGAGGGAGAAGAAATAAAGCATAAAGGGAATAATTAATGGAATGAAATAGAAGAATAGTTCCCCTTTTAATTTGTCTTCACGTGTTTGTCTCTCATTTTCTGTTCCCCTCTCCTTCTTTCTGCCCTTGCTCTCTTTTACGCTATTTCTCCTTCATTCTCTTCTATCCTACCCTCTTTTCTTCCCTCCTCTCTCTTCCCTCACGCCTTTCTTCCCTCCTCTTTCTCATTTCACCCCATTCTTCCTCTCTCTCTCTCTCTCTCTCTCTCTCTCTCTCTCTCTCTCTCTCTCTCTCCCATTTCTCTGTCTATTCTCTCCTCTTACCCCTTCTTCCCTCCCCTCTCTCTCTCTCTCTCACTCTCTCTCTCTCTCTCTCTCTCTCTCTCTCCCCTTCATCCCTCGCCACCGTCAGCTTTATGGAGTCTGATGGTCGTTTCGTGTTATTGTGTGATGACGCTCTACTGTCTCCTCTCCTCTCTTCCCTCCCTCCCTCACTCCCCTCAACTCATACCTCCTCTCCTCCCTCATCTTCCCACATACCTCCCCTCATACTCCCCCCCCCCCCGCCTCTCTCTCTCTCTCTCTCTCTCTCTCTCTCTCTCTCTCTCTCTCTCTCTCACTCTCTTTGATAACTTGCAATGGAGATATTGATGGACCCCAAAATACCAAAAGTACAGTATATAATATATCATGATCCCTTTAAATGTGAGGATGAGAATGGAATAAACGAAGATGCCAAGAAAGGATAAGTGAGTAAAAACTATATAGATAATAAAAATAAAAGTGAGAGGGACTTGAGAAGGAGGGAGTATACGGTATGAAGAGAACGAAAAAGATGGAGCAGCAAAATATACACGAAGAAAGGAGGTAAAAGATGGGGGAAGAGAGACACGAGACGATAATTGCATATATACCACGAAAAATGAAATAAATAATAAATGAATGAATGACGACAAATAAAGTGTGATAACAGTGAAAATGGGTAAATTATTAAGGATTATGATTAAGAAGCTCTAGTCTATCAAAAGTATACTATAGGCTATATATTATCATCCCCTTATCTATATTCATCTTCATCTTTAACTACTGGTATATTATAAATTATCTTCATCTAAGTTGAGTCCCCCAACTTGACCACATCTCGTTATCTCTCTCTCTCTCTCTCTCTCTCTCTCTCTCTCTCATCCACTTCTTTCTGCCTCTCATCATTCTCTCTCCAATTTCCCTGTCTTCCTCTTTTTCCCCTATAGTCCTTTTCCTCTCTCTTCACTTTGTCAATTATAATTCTCTGTTTCTTGCCTCCACCACCTGCACCTCCGTTTGTTGCTTCTATGCCTCCCTTTCTTTATTTTCCCTTTACCCTATACCTTCCCCTCCCCCTCCCCTCCCCTCCCCCCCAGGCCAGGTCAGAGTCAGGCTCTACTTAGTGACGTCACCCTTCCCCCCTCTCCATCTCACCCACCCCTCCCTTCCCCCCTCTCCATCTCACCCACCCCTCCACCCTTCCCCCCTTCTCCATCTCAGCCACCCCTCCACCCTTCCCCCCTCTCCATCTCACCCACCCCTCCACCCCTCCACCCCGAGTCCCTCTTGAGCGTTAAATGCACGGAAAACAATCTTGGTGACGCAGCCAAACACCGGGCCAATAGAGGGGTAATGCACAAAGAACACCACTTCACCTTGGCCAATGGGGACCCGGATCCTCAAGTGGTGACGTCAGGAAGGGACCAGCCAATGGGAGGGCGAGGGCGGGGGCCACAGTGCCAGGCTCCTCCCCTTCAGTGGGCGGGACATACGGGCGGGCCAAAGACGTAATCACTGCCATTGTCAACACCGCATAATGTGAAATAATCCGGGTGGAGGAGTAGGCCAAGAGGTGGAGGCGGAGGAGGTGGGTGGTTGGGGAGGAGGCAAGGCACTTTGGTATATAGGGTGGACTTTCAAGAGGCACGATACTGACGAGTAGACGAACGGGAAACTGGTGTGGGAAAGGCTAGATGTTGTTGGATACTGTTGTGTGTGTTTGTGTGTGTGGTGAAGGAATAGGTGGAGGAGGAGATGGATTGGATATGGTGATGGAGTGAAGGAGACAAAAGTAGAGCAGGCAGAGGGTGGATGTATAGTGGAGGCAGGCAGGGAAAGGGGTTAAATGCTGAAATGGTAAAAAAAAAAAAAAAAGTATTGAAGTATATGCTAGGTGAAAAAGCTAAGTGGGGGAGGGAGGGAGGTGAAGGTAGTAGGGGAGGAGGTGGAGAGGAAGGTGAAGGTGGTAGGGGAGGAAGTGGAGAGGAAGGTGAAGGAAGTAGGAGGAGAGGAAGTGGAGAGGAAGGTGAAGGTGGTAGGAGGAGAGGAAGTGGAGAGGAAGGTGAAGGTAGTAGGGGAGGAGGTGGAGAGGAAGGTGAAGGTAGTAGTAGGGGAGGAAGTGGAGAGGAAGGTGAAGGAAGTAGGAGGGGAGGAGGTGGAGAGGAAGGTGAAGGTAGTAGGAGGAGAGGAAGTGGAGAGGAAGGTGAAGGTAGGAGGGGATGTGATGAGTGAGGCACGTGGAAGTGACTAATACAACAAGAGGTCCCATGAATGTATATTGTTTTCCATTCTGCTAAGGACTGAACACCGCTGACAAAACAGTACAAACACTTAGGTAAGGGGAGAGATTATACACTTTTCTTACATTCGAGCACTTTCATTCCTCCAGGTAAACACAAATAATGGTGGCCTGTTGCTGGAAATAATTTGGAGGAATCATTATCTCCAAAAATGACAAAACTATATATACCCTTCCCTTAAAGCATTATTTACACAACGCAGCAAAGTAAACTACCCAATATATCCATGCAGGTTAAAAATAAAATATAAAACTTTAAGGCAAGGAATCGAACACGACGATTGAGTGTTGAGAGGCTGGGATTGTTTTGGTCTTGGGTGAGGTGAGGGTAAGAATGGTTACACTCACTCCCTTTTAGGCTCGAGGAGAGAGAGAGAGAGCTGCTGAACCCTGCCTTAAAAGGTGTAAATAAACCTTGGAGAAGGGATTAGGAGGGGGTAAACATGGAGGAAAAGAGAGGGGATATATAAGAAAGAGAAAAGAGTGAGTGCATGGTTGCGAAAGAGAAGGAAGAATAATGAAAAAAGATTGGAAAGGGAAAGGAGATGAAGAGGAAAAATATAAGGTAATTGTATGTATAGGGAAGGAGAAGGAGTATAGGGCGTGGCATAGAGAAAGTGAATGAAAATAGGCAATTGGAAGAGAGGTAAAAAGAAATGCAAGATGACGAGTAACAAGGAGGAGGAAATCTATAGTATAAGAAGAGAAAAATTAAAAACATGGAAGAGTAGCCTATATACTGTATATTCTTGTCGGATGAAGGTACAGTCGCAGCACATTAAAAAAAAAAGTCCTTTACCAGATTTCCTCTTACAACCTGATCAACTTTACCACTAATATCCAAAGGTGATACACTATATATTTTAATTAAGGTAACCCGTCAACAGTAATCACATCATCATAAACTTTATCCATTTCGTTTTCATATTTTGTTTTATAATCCTATTGTTTACTTCTCTTTCTGGTTCTTTTTAATTCGTTTATTTCCTTCCCTGTATGATTAATTATTAAGTACAACAACTATGAAAGGCTGTAAGATTATTAATACCTATGGAAATCAACTCAAAGATCAATGTAAGATGGTAAACACACACACACACACACACACACACACACACACACACACAAATAACACATACTCATACAGATTGTACAGTACACACACCCTCATTCATCTCTCTCTCTCTCTCTCTCTCTCTCTCTCTCTCTCTCTCTCTCTCTCTCTCTCTCTCTCATAAATTGGCACAGTGCGAGGGCAAGTGACTAATGCGAAGTGAGTGGTTTGGAGTCCGTACGGAGACACTAACTTGGAATGTTCTATCTCCTTGCTGGGTTCTCAAGCTTTGACAATACCGGGCATAATTTCCATGAATAAACGTGGGAAGAAGAATGTGTTCCTGTCGCGATAATGATGGAGGGGTGGGGGGTGGGGGTGGGGGTGGGGATGGTGGAGGAGGGAGGGGGATGGAGGGGTGGGTGGTTGGGATGGTGGAGGAGAGCGGAGGGGGAGGGAGATGGTGGGGTGGGTGGTGGCGATGGTGGAGGTGGAGGTGGAGGTGGAGGAGAGCGGATGGGGGAGGGGGAGAAGAGAAGGGAAGGGGAGTGAGGGGGTTATGCATAGGTAGGAGAGGGGGGAAATAAAGGGAAGGGGAGTGTAGGGGTTATGGGGAGAAGAGGGGGAGTGAGAGAGAGCGAAGAGGGGAAAGTAGATGGTGGAGAGGAGGAAAAGAAGGAGAGGGGAGTGAAGGGGTTAAGATCCTCCCACACATGCATTTATAAACACATAATGTCATCCACAAACACAAGTACACATAATATCTCATCCTACACACACACACAAACACACACACACCAAGGCCGAGTAGTGTAGTGGGGCGCCCATTATAGTTCCTGATTTCCCCCACCCCCTCTCTCTCTCTCTTTCCTCCCCTCTCCCCATCTTTCCTTCCTAGTTCATTCTACACTCTCACTTTCTCCTTCCCTCCTTTATTACTGTGATGCTTCTCTTTTTCTTTCATCTGTTCTGATTTATTCGGGATCAATAGTAATCTATATACTTACTCTTCAAACCCATTACGAATTTTGACAATACATCATTCATACAACTTTAAAATCGAACAGCAAATAAATCAAGATGTGGATTATTTTCATACACAAAGATTAGGTTTACTTCTCTACTGCAAGAAACACAATAACAGAACAGGAGGGAGTGCAGTCATAGTACACTAACCTACAGACTCACTCTATGACGGAGGCGTATATAACAAAGCAGCTAACACAACACAACAACACACCAGCCAGCCACCATCAGTCAGCCAGCCAACCTCAAGGCCTCCTCGTGGTCAGCGGGTGTATAGGCAGCCACAAATAACTAACGCTGGGACACAGTGAACCCTATATGATGCGTCCTTGTACACACACATGGATATACAGTACTACACATAAATTGAAATTAGTGCATGGGAAACTAACTCCAGGCCATGATAAAAAGATTATGTGGCATTAAAATGAAATAATAAAACAGGGGCATAATAATATTTAGGTATTGGTAAGCACTGACACCCAGCTCAGGAAGGTTATGAGGCACTGAAATTGATATGAAAACGACAGGGAAGAAGCTAAGTTGAGAGAAATAGAGTAGAAGGGACTATACGAGGAAGTGCTAATTATGTCTACTACAAATGAGAACCCTGACCTAAAGCAACGAACGTATATATAGCACGATAGAACAATGTTGACATGCATATATAAAAACAACTGCTAATGAAACAGTAAATTATATATAACAAGAATATAACAGTAAAGTGAATGAGTGTGCATGGTTTTATAGCTGGTGATTCCTGTACTCAAAATGCTGTATATAAGATTTGTTTCCTAACGAGACCACCACGAGTACATGCGATTAACACAGGTTACTACACCATTAAACATGAACTATAAGACTATTCAGAAATACATTACATATATTCAGAAATACATTACATATATTCAGAAATACATTACATATATTCAGAAATACATTACATATATTCAGAAATACATTACATATATTCAGAAATACATTACATATATTCAGAAATACATTACATATATTCAGAAATACATTACATATATTCAGAAATACATTACATATATTCAGAAATACATTACATATATTCAGAAATACATTACATATATTCAGAAATACATTACATATATTCAGAAATACATTACATATATTCCAAATTAACTTTATGTTGCTCTGGCCATTTTTTAAACTATTAATAAGGACCCTGCATGTGATCGTTTATGAAAATTGGAGGTTTCTGATTCCTCCTGATTATGCCATGAAACAAGCTCATTCTATATAGCTGGTGTGTCGTGGCAATACTTGAAGGACTCATTTATCTCCAATTTTTTTACTACATCACGTGCATGGGTCCTTAATGTCTGGGTGGAATTGTTTATCTGTTCACGTTTTTTCTATCTTAATTAACCTTCACGGAGAAAGGGGAACTTGTCCTGTTTGTTAAGTATAAGCCACGACATACATCATCTCTTTCCTGACTTAATTAATATACTGATTTCAGCAAGTCCATGTAGACTGTGGAGAAATAATTATCAAAGAAAAGTTATATGTATAGACGAAGGGAAAACAAGCAGTCCCATTTCTCTCTCTCTCTCTCTCTCTCTCTCTCTCTCTCTCTCTCTCTCTCAACATCCAAACAGTGTAGAAACAATAAAATTAATCATAAGTTGAGAGTGGTAGGGTACGGCACGGGTAAGATTGGGTTACATAAGGGATCGTTAAAGTCGTTATGTTATGCCTCCTCTCTTATACCGACACGCCAGCGGCTCGATTACGCAAACATCAGAGGTCACAAACACACCGAGATACACACACATATACGCCTGCTGTGCTGGGACACTCTTCAACACATGCTGGATCACTTTATTGCACGGAGGCAGATTCAGATATTCGCAAACTCATTCATTTTCGTCAAGCAAGCGTCTCAAACACTGACAAGACCCATACACACACTGGTAATAAATAAATGTCAAACTATACGAACGCAGACACAACAAAGCTTCGTAAAACACATGCTTATATATATATATATATCACCACCACCAAAGGAAACACACACACACACACACACACACACACACACACACACACACACACACACACACTCTAACAGCCATCACTACAACACGCAACATAATTTTATATCACAATTCCCGATCACCATAATACACACCATTATATTACATCTGTCCCACGATCATCACAACACACACACACCATCATTTTTCATCTGTCTCATGAGAGATCATCACAAAACTCACACACACACACCATCATTTATCATCTGTCTCATGCAAGGTCATCACAAAATACACACACACACACCATCATCTTTCATCTGTCTCATGCAAGATCATCACAACACACACACACACACACACACACACACACACACAAACACACACACCATCATTTTTACAACAGTTCCCCATCACCTTCGCCTTAAGACAGTAATTGAGGTCTATTACTTTTATATAAATCGTCGAAGGTGGACAGTTGGCTCTATCTATCTTTTATATATACTTTGCTGATTATATATGACCCTGAAGGCACAAGTTAAAATGTCAAACC
Organism: Petrolisthes manimaculis; assembly: GCA_034508575.1. Classification (NCBI taxonomy): domain Eukaryota; kingdom Metazoa; phylum Arthropoda; class Malacostraca; order Decapoda; family Porcellanidae; genus Petrolisthes; species Petrolisthes manimaculis. The sequence continues at coordinate 120,924 of JAWZYT010001545.1, forward strand.
AGACAACCTATAAATTTATCAAATGGGTAAATTGTTTTCTCTTCAGCTTTCAATCGGTCACATCCGCTGAATTAGACACACACACACACACATACACACACACACACACACACACACACAATGTTGACTCACATGTACAGTTTCCTGCACTTCCACGTTATACACAACACTATAAGTCATATGAAATAGTGAACATATAATATAGTCTCTTATGAACACTGACTCACTAACTATGAAATTATAAAGTCAACATAATGAATGATAGCGAATCGACAATTAATTATCCTTCCGCACCGCAGCAAAGATAAGAAGATTTTTATTGTAAGTGGAAGGAATTATTGCTTATGTAAGTACTCTGTGTTGTATTGTTTCAGCTCATTGGTAATTTATAAACACATGCTTACTTAATATTATCGCGTCAACATTTATTTCTTCGTGTAAGTTTGTTTGTATTAGTGAGAGGGATTGCATTTAATAAGGGGATTGATTGATTGATTGATTGATTGATTGATTTGTTGGTGGACTGGAGCGATAATGATTTTCCTATTCTCATACTTAGGAGGGTTGAGTAGGGATATATTATTCTATTTTTCATTATAGGCATGAGTAGAGGAAGTGAATGAGGTTGCATGAAAGAAAAGAAAAGAAAAAGAAGAGAAGGGTGTGGCAGAGAGAGTACAGGAGGAAGGAAGGAAGGAAGGAACACAATGAAGAGAAAGGAAGGCGAGGATCACAGAGAGAAGAGGAAACTGGAGAGAAAGAGAGAGTGAGGAGGGAATATATGAGGATGATGATGAGGAAGAAGGTCTATAGAGGAGAGTGAGGACAAATAAAGAGAGAAACGAGTGAGAGGAAATAGGAAGGGAGGTACTGTACATATGTGATGAGGAAATTAGTTGAGAACAAAATCAAGAGAAACAGAGAGAATGATGGAAATGTATCAAGGCGGAAAACGAGTGAAATATAATCAAAGAGATAAGCATAATGAGGAAAAATAGGAAAGAGAAAATGAATGAGATAGGAAAAAGAAGAATAGAAGACTAAAATGGAGAAGGAAAGATAACAGAATGAAAGGAGTAGGAAGGGAAGGAAGGAGGGTGCATTGGTGGAGAGGGACAGAAGGGAGTTGAAAACGGGGAAGTCAGAAATAGTGTATGTAAATAATGCAGTAAAGTGACGGTGGAGGAAGAATCAGGAAAGCACTGAATATGGAAATGGAGGGAGAGAGGCAAGTGGTGGGAGCAGGGTAGAGACGGGAAGAACAGACATACATATACAGACATATACATGTAGAATGATATTGTATACACACAATAAGTGCGATAGTCATGTACTTGTGATGGATTGTGAAATAGGTGGACAGAAATTACTTATAAAACAAAAACACTCCTCTCCAGTTGTAAGTTTAAAGGCACATGCAGTGATATGACTGTTCAAGAATTGTTTCCATTTAGATAATTATTTGTCTTTCATTATTATTATTTAATCATCCATTTACTTAATGTACGTACATGTATAGGACTGTCACATTGCACAGAACCAGTTGGGTCCCTATAAATGCGAAACTGAAGTATGTATAACAACAAATTATTGACATACATAACATTCAGGCCTTTAGAAAGGGGACTGATGCTTTAAATGATGCTCTAATTATAACTACAACAGTACAGGAGAAAAACCTAATCTTGAAAAACTAGTGTATGTATAACTCTTAAAGCAATTCTTAAAGTTTACACCAAGGAAACTAATGGCATTAAGATGTGAACACAAAAAAGCCAACCTACAATTCGTGCCTAAATTTGGCTGTCGTGGTTCGTCGGGGATATGCAACTAACAAGCCACGAATTTACAGAGTTTACATCCCCTATGCTTTTATTTCTTCCAGATAAAGGTAAATATCAACAGCAGTTTTCAATATAGTGTGATTGATTAATGAGAAACTGGCAATTGTGTTTAACCCCACGACATCGACTGTACGTGAACGATAAAGGTCAGTCATGCAGTCAAAATCATAGAGTCCATCTAAATTCTAAAGAGTTGAGATCTGTAATAGTGATTGATGACGTATATAGTGGGTATACACGAGTTACAGTTAATGCATATTGTTTTAAATGAAGGACAAACCAGACTGAACGTTAGAAAGAGAATGTCAGGAGAAACCTTAACGGTATATAATGCACTCAGAAAGTATGATTATTGTGGAACTGGAATGGAGAAAGTGATATTAGCTTGAATAATAAGTTAGGGAAAAGCACTTCATGGTGAGGAGAATGAAACATGAGCAATGGTTCAGGAAGGAGGGCCAGCATGGAGGAGTAGTGGTGGAGGAGGAGAGGGGATGGATGGGAAAAATAGAATGGGAGCTGAGGAAGGGATTGGGAAGTTGGGGTGGAAAGAAAGTATTAAATAGAGGGGTGACGATGCAATGAGGACGTGAAGACTAAAGTTCGGCGTGGAGATGAGCTATATGAAAGGAGAGTTGAAGGCCGGGTCACTGGAATTAAGAAAAAGAGATGAGGTTAAGGAGAGGAAAGGAAAGGGTAGGTAGGTAGGTAGGTAGGATGGTGAGTGAAGCAAAGAGAGAGGGGGAGGAGATAAGGGCTGCAGTTGTAACTCTGTGTGGAGGGAAGGCGGCAAAAGTAAGAGTTGTAGACAGTGGAATGAGGTTAAAGAAAGGGGAGAAAACGAGAATACTGAGAGAAGAGGGAAGAAAATATAATGTTAAGATAGAGACAGATTAAATATGAAGATGATAATAGTAACAGTCGAGTGATTTTAGAAGTGAGAGTTAAGGATGGAAGATGAACTGGAGGAGGAGAGGCAGTAAGTATAGGGAAAGGAAGGATGAGCGGGTGGGGAGCAAGAGAAGTGATTTGAGGGGCGTGCATGGGGAGAGAGGGAGGCAGGGCGTGGAGTGGACTGGGGGTGTAGGAGGGGAGAGAGGAGGAGGGCGGTAGGGCGTGGAGAGGACCGGGAGTGAGGAAAGGAGGGGGCGGGAACGGGGTAGGGGTCTGGCTCGTGTCCCCAGGCCGCCAGCTAGTGTGTGGAGTCCCGTGGGTGCGTCCTCAGCCCCGCCTCACGCCACCAGTGATACATGGGAATTACACTCGGGAGCGCTGCCGTTTGTCATTATTATTCTATTATTACCTCAACTTGCTTGCCAGCGCGCCGCGGGGGGAGAGTTCGGGGAAGCAGCGGGACAGTGGCGGTGGCGGCTTGAGTGTGTGTGGCGCCAGAGCACGTGGTGGTGTGGTGTGGTGGTGTGGCACAGTGCTGGTGTCGCTTCGCCTCTCACCAGTACCGGGATCCGATGGCTGCTAGTGACTCCTTCTGGGGATGACACGCGCGGTACACAGTGTGAATAGAGAGGTGTGAGACCAGGGAGTTATAAGGGTGTGTATTATTGTGTGTGTGGAGTGCTGGTGTGGTAGTACAGTCGTGGTGCCCATGACCAATATGGAAGGTGGAGGGGGCGTGACCCCTGCCCCCTCAGCGCCCCAGGACCAGCCCACAGACCTGCGGGTGGTAAGGGCACCCGAGACTCACAAACCCTTGCCCCTGAAGCAGCACCTGCCCTTGCCACTGACGGCCCTGCCCCTGGGTCTGGCGAGGGCGCCTTCTTCATTTATGATTGGGGACATACTCAGGCAGAAGGCACAGGAGGAGGAAGACGTGCGTCACCTGAACTCACACACACACACCAACGACGACGACGACAATGACGACGACGAGGAAGACGAGGGAAGTCAAAATGGTCTCTCTAAGCACGGTAAGTAACCTATGACTAAATTAACTATTCAAATACCTGGTACCTCTCACACCTGGTACAAACCTTATTACCCTATAACTGAGTAGTATATGTTTGTACTTAGGTATAGATATCTGTCATCATTACAACAGAAAATATTCTCTGCTCTTAACACAATTTTGTATACAACTGTAGCAAGCTGGAAACGCATTATTGGATTTTAATGTCTTCAAAATAATGGAGTACAAGTAGAATGATGAGACCTAATATCCACCGATAGACCTCAAGGAAAAACAAGATGATAATAAGTAAACCCTTTCTGTTCATTGAGACGAACTCTTTATAACAGAAACGAGAATAATGCATTACCTAAACTCCTGATATATAAGAGCAATTTATCTCATCACTTTCAATAAGAAATATATGTTAAGAAATGCAAATATGCATCAAAGTTCCCCTAGAGTATATACGGAGTTTTAGCAAATCAGGTGACTCCACTTCAACACCATCAAAACAAGCTGATGGATTATTAATAAGGAAACTGTTTTAGTCTTAATGTCTATTGTAACACTAATAATCCTTTCATGTTTTTTTTTTTACACACGCAATCACACACATACACAAGTGCGCGCGCGCGTAATAGTCTCCCCACCATGATGCAGAACCATTTGAATTAATAGTACGTACCAAAATTATATAACCAACAGCTGTGTATTATTTTTTACACACTCTAATTTGATATTCTAGGTCCTTTGATATTCTAGGTCCGTTCATTCGGAAGTGTTGCAGAATTTATGCATGTCACTGTACACATAGGGCAATACCTAACTAAAATAAAATGAAGAGTATTTATTAGATGTGTAGTGTTGCGCTCAGTATGGTGTTGTCTCACTATGCATTCGTGTTGAGTGTGTTGCTGTATATCCTTTGCAATAAGAGTGCTTCAGGTCTCTTTTGAAGAACTGATGACGACATATTATATGTGCGTTGCAATGCCAGACAAATGAGTTGTTGTAATAAATATACAAGAATTATCTGTACATTGCAGTGTTGAATTTAGCTAGCTCCCCTGCATGTTAAATCGTTGAATATACTCCACTGTGATTGTGTTGCAGGTGTGTGTGCGTGTGTGTGTGTGTGTGTGTGTGTGTGTGTGTGTGTGTGTGTGTGTGTGTGTGTGTGTGTGTGTGTGTGTGTGTGTGTGTGTGTGTGTGTGTGTGTGTGAAAGTTGCGTGCTACACCTCGTAACAACTTTGCCACCACACGTAAGAATTGTCCTCCTCCCCCTTCCTTCCACTTCACCCCAAGTACTCTCGCTTAATGACAGATTACCCAAACGAACCCCTGCTAGTGAGTGGCCCGGTGGATGTAGGACAGGGAGCAATAATCAAGAACAACGTGTTGGGTGTGCCTGAAGGTTTTGTATGGTGTCATTTGTTGGTGTGTCGAGAAGCAACAGTGACCTGCAATTTTCATCTTCAAGGTTGCATTAAATAATACTAAGTAGTATTCTTGTGTGATTCTTGTGTAAGTTTAGTAAGCTTAATTAATCCCGTATGTATTACACGGTACATGCAGGATGATTTAGCTTCATACATGCCTACAATGCAACTACCAGTTTGTAAAGAGAGAGAAAGAGAGAGGAGGAAACAGAACAGCAGGTCTGCGTTGTAAAGAAAGCACTATACTAGAAGAACAGTGGGCATAGAATCAGGTGATGGAGGAGGGACATAACCGATGGACAGACAGGCAGAGGCAAGATAGGAAGCTACAAGATAAGAAGGAGGAGGAGGAAGAGGATGTGTGGATGAGGAAGAGAAGAAAGCGGAGGATGTGGATGAGGAAGAGAAGGAAGCGGAGGATGTGGATGAGGAAGAGAAGGAAGCGGAGGATTACGACGAGGAGAAGGAGGAGGAGGTTAAGGAGTAGAAGGAGGTGAACATGTAGGAAGAGAGGCTCACCCAGGGACCACAAGCCTTCTCAGAAAACTCATTTGCCTCAGAGAAATAACGAGCCCCATCGACACCGTAACTCGACTTTATGTTGTGTGTTGCGACTTAATACCTTCGTGTCAACAGAAGGCAAGAGAATGGACCGTGTGGAAGGATGGGGGGGGGGGGGGGGCGGGGAGAGAGAAGAGGGGATTACTAGTAGCTCGCGAGATGGGTGCTTGGGTGAGTGGGTACTGTATACAAGAAGTGCTACCGTACCTATTGCCTCATGCACCAAGGATTTATGTCGTTGCTTGTGGTTACACGGTGCATGCATGGGTCGTCATTAGTCTGGGACACTGGGATTCTTTCTTTCTCTTTCTCTGGGTGGAGAGGGGGGGGAGTATTTTGGTCTCTGGAATTCGTCTAATGGGAACACAACAAAATAATGGCTTCATCTTTTGGTATGCTATTATGTTGGCTGGAATTTGTGTCATGGGAGCACTAAGAAAATGGCCTCGTGTTGTTTTGGAATGGGATTGCCCCTTGTAGGAATTCACGTAATAGGAACAGAAACGAAATGGACCATATACAGCTTTGTCGATGAAAATTCTCCAGGAACTTGTTTTAGTAGAGGGACAAGGGTATGGGGGAGCTGATCTTACGGTATGCCTGCACGGATTTGCATGATAGGACACAGAGGTAAATAATGTTTTATGTTTACGTTTGGACTTAAGCATTTTTTTTTTATTAATAGAGAGAGATAATAATGAATCGGACTCGAAATAGACCTGCCAGGAATTTTTTTGTGTATATTGAATTTTATCGACATTTGTCATCTCCTCCACCCCTTCTGCGTACCATACCAAACATACTGTAGGTTACATACATACTATACTCTCCTTCTCTCCTCCACACATACTATTTCCTCACCTTTCATTATTCACATTGCTAGATTTTAAAGTGGTGGTGTTTTCTTGACACTCATAATTTCAGAATATTATTTTCTTTTTTATTTATTTCTCTAATTTTTACATCACTGTTCATTTTTCCTTTCTTTAATTCTTTTCCTTAACAATATCTCTTCCTTTATTATAATCGTAATTTCTTTTAATTATTCACTTATATGCTTATCATTTATTAACTTATCATAACCTTTTGATGCATAATATTCTTCAATTTAATTCATTTTCCTTCTTCTCTCGTCCATGCTGTTTCGTTCATCCCATCTATTCCTCCTTCATCTCTTCCTCTTGTTACAGACCATCTATTATTCCTTTAACCCTTCCTCTTTCTACTTAAAGCCCATCCCTTCCCTTTTATCCCTCCTACCTACAACCCCTCCCCTCCCCTTCATCCCTTCCTTTACCAGCCCATCCCTTCCTCTCCCCTTCCTACAACCCATCCCTTTACCTACCTCCAGCCAATCCCTTCCTCTCCCCTTCCTACAGCCCATCCCTTCAGCGTCCCTTCAACCTGGGGCCATTCTTTATGCTGTCCTGGAAGCAAATTAATAAGTGGATGAGAATGGTTGTGGGGGCAGTGACTCTTGTTGGGATGGTCTCAGTCACGCTACCTCTCCTCCCTTCCCCTCCCCTCCCCTCCCCTTACCATCAGTCATTCATTCATACATTCATTCCATCCTTCATTCTTTCATCATTCATTCATTTTTTTCTTCATACTATTATTATTCCATCATTCATTCATACCATCATTATTTCCTATATTTTTTCGTTCATTCATTCATTTTTTTCTTCATACTATTATTATTTCATCATTCATTCATAACATCATTATTTCCTATATTTTTTCGTTCATTCATTCATTCTTTCCTTCATATTATTATTATTTCATCATTCATTCATACCATCCTTATTCCCTATATTTTTTCGTCCATTCATTCATTCATTCATTCTATCATTATTTCCTTCATTTTTTCATTCATTCATTCATTCGATCGTTCCTTCATTTCATCATTCATTCATTTCATTATTCCATCATTCATTCCAACATTATTTCCTTCATTTTATCATTCATTCGTACATTCCATCATTCCTTCCTTCCTTTCTCTCTCTCTCTCTCTCTCTCTCTCTCTCTCTCTCTCTCTCTCTCTCTCTCTCTCTCTCTCTCTCTCTCTCTCTCTCTTCATTATATTTTTTCTTTCATCTTGTCCTCCCATTATACATATTTCTTTTATCTTTTCATCTCTCCTCTTCCCCCTCCACAACTCCCCCCTCACTCCCTTCCACCCCCCCCACCCACCCTCATTCCCTTCCCCACCCCTCCACCCACAACCCCGGCATTTGTGTGTGTATCCTCATCTGCATAATTAAGCGGGTCAATTAAATACCCTAATTAGCCTTGTGGTGGGGCTTTACAATGACGGGCTCAAATTACCGCATCAAATGACCTTAGGCACCACACACACACACACACACACACACTGACACACCATGGGAGGAGGCACCACACACACACACACACACACACTGACACACCATGGGAGGAGGCACCACACACACACACACACTGACACACCATGGGAGGAGGCACCACACACACACACACTGACACACCATGGGAGGAGGCACCACACACACACACACACACACTGACACACCATGGCAGGAGGCACCACACACACACACACTGACACACCATGGGAGGAGGGGCACGTGTTGGCAGGCAAGGTAATAGGGAGAGTATAGAAAGAAATGCAAACCACGTGATTGGTATAGATGATAAATTATGTTGTACGTATACGCCCAATGCACGGTCACAAATATATAAAATCCTTTATACAAATATATATGATTCTCACTGAATAAATGAATGAATAACTAAAAGGATTATTATCATCATTATGAATAATTCATTTCCTTTTATCCAAGGAGTGAGGAAGAGAATTCTTTATTATGTATATACTCGTATATACAGTACATCATATATTATATATTTGGGATATTATATATCTAATAGCGGAGCATGATTATCTTCAGTAATACAATAGGTCGTCTGGGTTGTCCCTCTATGGAGTTAGCTAGCCAAGTTGTCGAGGGTTTAATTAGTACAAATTTTATTCACGAAGGCAAACTGTAAAGGACGTAAACAGATTCTCGTGAAAAGTTGCATTAATAAATCAACTTGCTACTGGCTAAATGCAGCTGATTGGGAGAACACACACACACACACACACACACACACATACACACACACACACATGTTCTTAACTTATTAAACGTATAAGATTTTATCCAGCACTCGTTTAATACGCTTGAATACTTTTCGTGGTCAATTCGGATGTGTTTATAATTCAAAAGGCCTTTCGATGAAGTACCCTTTGCTTACAACACCGGTATAGACATTGTATCAGTATTGAACAATTGATTCAGCTAATATTTGGCGCAAATACATCCCAAATTGATCGTTAGTCAATAGTAATCGAAAGAATAAGATTTTTTCTTTAACAGAGTCTATGCTTTGATTATGTTAGAAGGAAGGACCGGAGTGAATGAGAGCGAGATAAGCATGTGCTTGTATTTGGTTTGTTTGAAATTATATTCCCTTATATTCCTTAAGCCAAGGGGATATAATCTCTCGAAGGTAAAGAGGAGCGACACTGGTTTCCCCAAACTATTATAGACCAATAAACAGATACCATATATTTAACATTGAGCTTGGAGTTTGGAGTTAAGTAAGCTTCCATTATTACACCAACAAGAAACTTTCCCTTTAATCCCACATTATACTTGGGGGGCGAGGGGCAGCATGCAGATATTGTATGCATGAAAAACTCTTTTTTATCTTCTTCACTGAGTTGCTGTGATCGAAGCAACACCTAACCCGAGCCACAAACATTCCGTGAGCAGCGAGATGGGGTGACAATAGCAACACTTGTCCATGGCTTGTCGCGAGGGAAGGTGTGATGTGGAGCTGCTGTATATATGGCGTGCAGGCCCCTCGCATTTCCTTTAACTGTGTATCGAAAACTACTCACTCAGTTCCTTTCATTGTCAGCGTTGGGTTGTACTGAAATATTAACTCGATTTGATCTTATGTTGAGGGGAATGGGTTGAATCGAGCCACGCTTAAGTGAACTCAGGGGTTACACAAATGAAGGTAAAGAGATTGGTTCCATTCTTGTGGGTCTGAATGCTGAGAGCGATTATGCGTGTCGTCTGAGTGGATGGCTGGAACGACGAAGAACTGAATGAAAGGAAGGAGGGAATATTTAATGTAAGATGGAGAGACAAGCAAAGGTGAAGGAACTGAAATGCTATATAGTATATGCTTGACGAATTACAACTTGGATATTGAGTCATTTTTCTTCAAGCTAAAAGAGGATAAAATCAGGGTCGTCAAATATTGAGAAGTGGAGTACACAGGAGACGAAGGGTTCAAACCGGTTCTAACTGCATCAAACCGGTAATATTTAATCCAGTACCCCTTCCATCCTCCCCCCACCCCACCCCCCGCTCGCTATGCTGGTTTCTGCCTCCTCTTATGCAGAAATATCCATTATCCTTCAAGGTAAAGCAATCAATAGAATAAGTTTTGGTGCATGTAATGGTAAAGCTATTCTGTTTATGGTTATGGAATAATAATATATGTATTGTGGTCACGGGCTGCTAGTGGCGTCATAATAACCCAGGGTCTGGTTAAGTTGTTGCTGCTTCCTTCTTTCTAAAACCTCGCCACATGCAGACACTCCCTTCCTTCCTTTCTTCCTTCCTTTCTTCCTTCCTTCCTTTCTTCCTTCCTTCCTTTCTTCCTTCCTTCCTTTTTTCCTTCCATCCTTTCTTCCTTCCTTCCTTCCATCCTTTCTTCCTTCTGTCCTCTTGCTTCACAGTCAGTTGTCCCTTTCTATCCTCTCCACCCCATCCACACTCTTGTATTATCCTTTCTTTGGGCTCTGATTATGTTGTTGATGCTGCTTCTACCTCCTCCTCCTCCTCCTCCTCCTTCCCCTCGATATTTGTTTCCGTCCATTTCCCTCTAGCTACACAGTTAATCTCTCTCGTTGTACTCTTCACCCACACTCTTTTGTTTTTTTCTCCCCCCGCCCCTCTCATTCCTCCTTCCAGCTACCGTCCCCTTCTCCCCAAAAGAAAAGAAAAATGTAACCCGAGTAGAATAAGAGATCTCAGGCCAGACAGACTACCAAGTTCTCGTTGTTGGTCACTCATCATTCACCAACACGACGACATAATAACCTTAGAGACGGGAAGGCCTGCTATCATATCCGCTTCCTCCCGTGTCCTCTCTCTCTCTCTCTCTCTCTCTCTCTCTCTCTCTCTCTCTCTCTCTCACCAGTACAAAACTCCTCTCTCTCTCTCTCTCTCTCTCTCTCTCTCTCTCTCTCTCTCTTTCTCTCACACACACACCAGTACAAAACTCCTCTCTCTCTCTCTCTCTCTCTCTCTCTCTCTCTCTCTCTCTCTCTCTCTCTCTCTCACATACACACAAACAACCCTCCCCCCTCTCTCTTTCTCTCTCTCTCTCTCATATATGTAAAACGAAAGTAGGATAAGAAAATAAAAGAAAAAAACAGGTACACGAAAGACTGTAACTTAAAATGAGACAATGAGGAATTAGAGAGAAATAGGGGGAGGAAAGGGAAAGGAAAGGAGAGGAAAGGAAGGGAAAGGAAAGGAAAGGAGAGGAAAGGAAAGGAAAGGAAAGGAAAGGAAAGGAAAGGAAAGGAAAGGAAAGGAAAAGGAAGTGAAGGAAAAATAAGAGAGACGAAAAGAAATGAAGGGAAAGGAAAGGAACTGTATGAAACGAAACGAATGGAAGGGAACAGAAAAAAAACAGAGAAAGATAGGGAAGGGAAGAGAGAGGAAAAGAATGGACGCTAAAGGGAATGAAGGGAGGAGGACGGGAAAAAAGAGGAAAAGAATGGACGAGAAAGGATAAGGAAGGAAAGAAAGAGGAAAAGAATGGACGGGAAAGGAAAGGAAAGGAAGGGAAGAAAGAGGAAAAGAATGGACGGGAAGGGAAATGAAAGGAAAAGAATGGACGGGAAAGGAAAGGAAGGGAAAGGAGGAGGACTGTAGCAGCTCGTCTCGTCGCCCCTGCATGGTCTCCTCGCCCCATTAACCCCTGGCGAACTCTTTAGCCACGCCAGGTGAGTTTTGTTTAGGCTTAGGTGACTATCGGGGCCTCTTCTGCATGGCTTAGCTAGGTTTGACTTGGCTTGGTTTGGTTTGGCTTGGCTTGATTTATCTTGGCTTGGCTTGGCTTGGCTTGGCTTGGCTTGGCTTGATTTATCTTGGCTTGGGTTGTCTTGATTGGATTTATCTTGGCTGGGCTTGGCTGGGCTTGGATTGTCTTGGTTTGGCTTGGCTTGGTTTGTCTTGGCTTGGGTTGGCTTGATTTATCTTGGCTTGTCTTGGCTTGGCTTGTATTGGTTTGACTTGGTTTGATTTAGCTTGGCTTGGCTTGGATTGGGTTGGGTTGGGGTGGGTTGGCATGGCGTGGCTTATATAATTAGTTTGGCTTGACTTGGCTTTGCTTGGCTTTATTTGTCTTGGCTTGTCTTGTCTGGCTTGGATTGGGTTTGGTTGGCTTGGCGTGGCTTAGTTTGGCTTTCATTGGCTTGGTGATGCTACTGTGCTTCTTCTGTCCTTCTCCCAGAGTTTGGAAGACTAAGTTTAGGCTTTAGTTTTCCAAAGCAGATCAATTCCCTTTAATAATGGATAAAGATTGGATCACAAGTGTAATTTTTGTGAAGGTATAGTTGAATCCGAGTTCGTATTCAAATCCAGGTTCGTATTGCGTGTGGGTTATGAAATCTGTGTTGTAAATTTAGTGTGGGAATATTTTTTTTTTTTTTTTTTTTTGGTATAGTGAGTAACTGGGGTATATCCATGTCAGTGTATTGAAGGCTACAAATACCTTCAAACTACCCCAGAAAGTAGACTAAATTGGTATATGCGTGGGGAACATGGTTTATTGCATATTTTGGAGGGCTACTTTTACTCCAATTCGACCAAAAGTACCACCTCACTTTTACATCAGAAAAAGATGTCTATTGTCGTGATTAACGTAAAAATAAATGTACATTATAATTATCTGCCTTTTTGTTTCTATGGGCCGTCTGCAGATAAGCAAAGATAGCCTCCTTAAAGTGAATATTAAAAATGAGACAAATTCTTCATAAAATAATAAAAAATATATACCAATTTTCAAGTCGAGGGGATACGCTTTTAAGTGGAGCAATTAATTATGTAATATGTTAAAGTGGGGCAATTAATTCTGTGTTTTATCTAAGTGAGGCATTTAACTCCCGGTCGTATTTCATTGGGGCTATTAATTTCAAACTAGGGTCATTAATTCCGAGAAGCATTTATGGCCGTTCTGACAAATAGTGAAAAAAAGATTATATCTGGAATTTATGTAAGTGAAAGATAATTGTCGAGATATGTCAGGACTCTCTCTAATCAAATAAAGGAGATCTAGGATACTTTCTGTTGTGGGCGTGCGTCATGGAGGGCTACTGATTGATTACTCCAACCTATGCCGGGAAACAGTTCACTTCAGTATACGAGTAGGGTTTCTGTTTTGTTTTGTTTCGTGGTACAGTTTGGAGGAATCAGAGTCCTATACAGTATACAGTTTCCAGATAAAAAAAACTTCAGTCTCGTTCATCTCATCTCATCTCATCTTCGTCAATTTACTAATCACTTATCAAACCTCTCCCTTCCCCCCCCTCCCACCCCTCAACCCCCACCCACCCCACACACTTTGATATCAACCCCACTAATTCCCTCCCTCCCCAAACACACACACACACACACACACACACACACACACACACACACACACACGTAGAGAGAGAGAGAGAGAGAGAGAGAGAGAGAGAGAGAGAGAGAGAGAGAGAGAGAGAGAGATGAACTGAGAGAGAAACATAAACTGGTATAGAGACAACGAGAGAAAGAGAGAGAAAGATAGCTTCGACCACTTCCCACCACCACCACCACCACCACGCTCCATAATGACCCCTGTGTGTGTTAATGAGCCTCAGAGCCGCTTTTCCCTCCCTCCCTCCCCTTCCCTACCCACTGGTGATGATAAGGGGGTCACAAATAGGAATTAATTACCGTCAACTGTGATCTTAATTTGCGTTTCGCGTGTCTCTCCTCTTCTTTCTCACGTCGGAAGGGAAACAGGAGGGTGGACAACTGGAGAGAAAGTACTGTAAGGTTATAGGGAGGAGGGGGTAAGAGAATGGAAGGGAAGGGAAGGAATGGGAAGGAGGAGTGAGAATGGGAAGGAATGGGAAGGAAGAGTGAGAATGGGAAGGAATTGGAAGGGAGAGTGGGAATGGGGAAGGAATGCGAAGGGGATGTGAGAATGGGGAAGGCAAGGGAAGGGAGAGTGAGAATGGGGAAGGAATGGAAATGAGGAGTGAGAATGGGAAGGAATGGAAAGAGGAAGACAGGATGGGGAGGAAAAATAATGAGGAGAAAAATATTTAAAAAAATGGTAGGAGAAAGGAAGGGATAGAATGGGAGGGGATAAAGTGGGGGAGGAAGAAAACGGCATAAAAGGTGAGGTATATAGGGGTGGGGAGGCGTAGAGTCTATGGAGAGGGAAAGAGGAAAACAAGGAAAATAATTAGGGTGAGTGAGGTATCTTAAAGAGAATAACCCCATTATAATTAAGACCAGTTTCAATCCTCTATAAATAAATCATACCTTACAACAGTATATATAATTTTTCCCTTTTATTTCATTTTCTACTGTGATGTTTCCTTCTTTCCTATTTCCCATTTCCAATTAAGATAAGCAAGACACGTATATATATAATCCGGACCCATAACGTGCATGTGAACAGGAATGAGAGAAAGGGGAAGAACATACAGGTGTAGAAAGGATGACAGAAACATAAAGGAATGAAAGGGGAAGAACATACAGGTGTAGAAAGGATGACAGAAACATAAGGAATGAAAGGGCAAGAACATACAGGTGTAGAAAGGATGACAGATACATAAGGAATGAAAGGGGAAGAACATACAGGTGTAGAAAGGATGACAGAAACATAAGGAATGAAAGGGGAAAAACATACAGGTGTAGAAAGGATGACAGAAACACAAGGAATGAAAGGGGAAGAACATACAGGTGTAGAAAGGATGACAGAAACATAAGGAATGAAAGGGGAAGAACATACAGGTGTAGAAAGGATGACAAAAACATAAGGAATGAAAGGGGAGGTGAGAGGTTGAGGGATGAAGGGTTGGAAGATGGATCGAAGTTGTAATGATGAGGAATCGTGGTTAGATCGTGGGATGAGAGAGAGAGAAAGAGAGAGAAGGTGAGTGACTGAGTGTGAAAGGTTAGGAATGAGGGTTGGATAAGGAATGGGGGTGAGAGAATGAATGATGGGTGAATACGTAAGGTGGTGTGAATTATTATGGGTGGGGTGGGTTGGGGGTGAGAAACTTTATGGGATGGGTGTGTGTGTGGGTCGTGATGAAAAGTGGGGTGTTGAAGGGTGAGAGAGA
Source organism: Petrolisthes manimaculis (assembly GCA_034508575.1). NCBI lineage: Eukaryota > Metazoa > Arthropoda > Malacostraca > Decapoda > Porcellanidae > Petrolisthes > Petrolisthes manimaculis. The sequence goes on from JAWZYT010001545.1 coordinate 136,108, forward strand.
GAAAGTATAAGTATAGAGGTGAATAAAAGAAAGAAAGGTGGAGTTAGGAGGAAGTGGAAATAAATGGGTGAAGAGGGTGCATCCATGGGGTCTGGGAAGGCGTGGCGTGGGTGAGGAGGGGGAAGAGGTCAGTCACGATGGATGGGAGGTGAGTGGAACAGGTGTGTGGGTGTGTGTGTGTGTGTGTGTGTGTGTGTGTGTCTGTGTGTGTGTGTGTGTGTGTGTGTGTGTGGGTGGGTGTAGGGGGGGGGGACTCAATGATTATGGTGAAGAGAGCCTACTGGTTAAATATAGGGTAAGTGAGGGAGTAAATAGTGATAAGTGACCATGAAAATAACCTGACATAGACAAGATTAACTAACTAAATTACACCACATGCATCAATCATACTTCTATAATTATGCTCTGCTGCTGTCTATCTTCCTCTTTATTCACTGTATCTTTCCTACTTACATTCTATTTTATTTTCCCTTCTATAGCCTTCATTAAATGGAAAGGTGAGGGAGTGAGGGAAAGAGTAAATTGAGGGATGAGGGTGGAAGGGAAGGAGATAATACGGAAAGTAAAAGAGGGAGATGTGGGGAAGAGAGAGGAAGAGAGAATCAGTGGGGTAAGAGTGTAAGGTAAGGTTGGTAGGTAGGTAGGAAGGCGAATGTATGGCAAAATGACTAGGTAAGGAAAGGAGCTATAGAGGGAATGAGAGAGGGAGGAGTAAAGGTGAGTTATGTAGGGTGGGGATAGAGGGTGACAGTGATGGAGGTGACGATGGGTGGAGGGTGGAGGTCGAAGAGGTGATGGTGGAGGAGGAAGAGGTGATGGTGGTGGTGGTGGTGGAGGAGGCAAGGCAGGAGGGAGGTGGTAATTATGAGAGGAAGGTGATGATGGTGATGGACTTGGTGTGGTTGGAGTGACAAAAGTAAGATTGAGATTAGGGTGGAAGAAGAGAGGGAGGAGGGTGGAAGAAGAAAGGGAGGAGGGTGGAAGAAGAGAGGTGAGAGGTGGATGGAGGAAGAGAGGGAGGAGGGAGGAAGAAGAGAGGTGAGAGGTGGATGGAGGAAGAGAGGGAGGAGGGAGGAAGAAGAGAGGTGAGAGGAGGGTGGAGGAAGAGAGGGAGGAGGGTGGAAGAAGAAAGGGGGAGGAACGAGGAGGAGGATAGTGTGTTTTTGGTGGTGGTGTGATGGTTGTGGATGAAATGGTTCTGAATATTGATAATAATGATGATGGTGATGATGAAACGATTGTTGTGGCGGTGGTGGGGAAGATGATGTTGGTGGTGATGGCGAATGGAAAGAGTATGGGGAGGTAGGAAAATAGAGAGAAATGAAGGGTAGGCAAAAAAAACACCAAGATAATGTCAAATGGGGTACAACGAGAGGAGGAAAGAAACGAGGAATGCTAAGACAAGAGATGAGAGGAAGAAGAATAAAGAGAGATAAGGGAAAGTAAATAAAGGAGAGAACATAAGGATAGACACAAGAGAAAGAAAGACAAGAGGGAAAGTAAAGATACGAGGTTGGAGAGAGAAGAATAAAGGAAAGACACGAGAGAAGGGAGAGTGAAGGAAACACACGAGAGAGAAGGGAGAGTGTAGGAAAGACACAAGCGAAGGAAGAGTGAAGGAAAGACACGAGAGAGAAGGGAGAGTGAAGGAAAGACACGAGAGAGAAGGGAGAGTGAAGGAAAGACACGAGAGAGAAGGGAGAGTGTAGGAATGGGGACCTTAGCCAGCTTCCTTTCCCAAGTAATTAGAATATCAGGTCAGTCATCGGTGGTATGATGATGATGGTGATGGTGGTGGTGGTGGTGGGCTTCGGGGTTAATGGATGCTGCCTGTTCTGTGATACCAGCCTCACCCATCCGGCCTCACTCATCCTGTTTCACCCATCCTACCTCACTTATACTGGCCTCACTTATCCTGTTTCACTCATCCTACCTCATTCATCCCCTCTCACTCATCCTGCCTCACTGTTCAATCATCCTTCACTCTTCTTTCTTACTTTTTTCTCACATTCATCCATCCTGCCCCCACCCCTTCCCCATATAGGCTATCTGTGCTACACTCATCTTGCCTCACACTGCCTCATACTCATCCTGATTCACCTTACCTCACACTTATTGTTTCAACTTTGCTCATATTCACTCTGCTTTTACTTTCCTCACACTCCTCCTCCTTCGTCACTGTCACCCTGAAGTATGCTAACTCACCCTAACCTTGCCTCACACTTTTATCGTTATTTTGGCAGAAAAGACACATATTTTCTATTTTCCATCCTAGTACATCTACAGCATCTGTTCATAATAATAATGACATTGATCTACGACAAAGCTATTCATTAATCAAGTTCAAAATGTTTAATGAAGCTATAGATACAAGATCATCAATGTTTATTTTCCCCACTTTCCATTTTTATGAATTCTATATAAAAGAATAAATAACCAACTTTCAGGTTCGTATGTACAATAAAGGTGACTCGTCTTTCTCGCTTCCTGGTGTAACTGTCTTCTCCTCTTCTTCGGTACCTTTCCCTCACGTCAACAAAGCTAGCCATCGTGCCACCTGGAGGAGGAGGGAGGAAACTAATCACCTCCATTCGTTAGTTTCAGAGACTTCCCGGCCTGGCATGCGTACTGTAATGTATGTATGTATGTGTGTATGTACGTGTGTGTGTGTGTGTGTGTGTGGGTATGTGAGTATGTAATGTGAGTGAATGTATTTTTGTATGTGTGTATTTGCATGTGTGTGTGTGTGTGTGGGTATGTGAGTATGTAATGTGAGTATGTATGTATGCATGTGAGCATGGGTGTGTATGTATGTATGTATGCATGTATTTGTGTGAGTGTGTATGCTTTAAGTTGTGGTGTGTTTGCGTGTGTAAGATTTGTGTTGTGGTGTGTGTGTATGTGTATGTGGGAATCTGAGTGTGTATCAATGTGTATGCGTGTGTGTGTGTGTGTGTAAATCTAAGTGTGTATGAATGTGTATGCGTGTGTGTGTGTGTGTGTGTGTGTGAGAGAGAGAGAGAGAGAGAGAGAGAGAGAGAGAGAGAGAGAGAGAGAGAGAGAGAGAGAGAGAGAGAGAGAGAGAGAGAGAGAGAATCTGAGTGGGTCTCTATGTGTGTCTGAGAGAGAGAGAGAGAGAGAGAGAGAGAGAGAGAGAGAGAGAGAGAGAGAGAGAGAGAGAGAGAGAGAGAGAGAGAGAGAGAGAGAGAGAGAGAAGGTAATCACATCAGCACTCTCTAAGGAAATTGAGTCATTGGATCCATAATTAACCCGTGGAGACTCATGAAGTCACAATCCCTTCCTTACCCATTGTGTTGTATTGTTTTCCCTCCGTGGCGTTACAGTCAGTCCCGAGAACAGATGGATGAGAGACACACACTACATTTATGGTGATACTTGCTGCCCACGAACACCTGATTGTGATATTCATTGGTTTGGGTTTAATGCTTCCTTGCTCACTTGTTTTTAAAGATTATTTTGCGTGATTTTGGGTAATTTTTAAAGATTGTTTTGCGTGATTTCATGTGATTAAGATTGTTTTGCATAATTTTGTGTTATTAAGATTATTTTGCATGATTTCGTGTGATTAAGATTGTTTTGCATAATTTCGTGTGATTAAGATGATTTTGCATGATTTCGTGTGATTAAGATTATTTTGCATAATTTTGTGTGATTAAGATGATTTTGCATGATTTCGTGTGATTAAGATTGTTTTGCATAATTTCGTGTGATTAAGATGATTTTGCATGATTTCGTATGATTAAGATGATTTTGCGTGATTTTATGCGATTTCTGTGGATATGGTTAAGGGGTAAAAAATATTGTATAGCACTTTATTGCCTTTATGGAATCCAGAGTTTTATGAGTGGAATAACAAACAGTGTCTCGCATCCAAAAGCTCTCGACTGAACATACCTGCTGGTGTATACGTATCTATAGCCTCTGGGTGAAACCTATTTATCACATTAATTGGGTTACCTGTTGTGTACGATTTGGAGGGCTCTTGATTCCTCCAAAGTATACCAGAAAACAGACTAATAATACCTCAGCGTACGGGTATAGGGAATCATATTATTTTTTTAGCACAGTTTGGAGGAATCAGTAGCACTCCATTCCACCAAAAAAAAACATTAATTAAGGGAGAAAGTATTGTGTTGGTAAATCTGCATGCATGGAGCAACTGAATCCTCCAAACTATTCCAAGCAACGGATGACCATTATTTTTGTTCATCTGGTCCTGTTTCCTAGCATACTTTGGAGGAATCAAGGCACTCCAATGTAATAAAAAAGAATTACCACCTTTATTAAGCGAGGCAGAAATGAATATCTTTAATTAACAGACACATACACAAATTTACTAACACATGCATATCAATAACAAATATACTATTATTCACTAACAGATATTAATGGATATATTATTTACTGTCGCAGGGAACTAACTCACCGGTTGAATCATATATCACTCGTTTTCAAGTGAAGTTCTTTTTACACTGTCAGGGTTTACAAAATATCCTTCAAGTAGACGTAAATCAATCCTACCTTGTCATTATCATACAATTTACAAGTATATGGTGTTATTATTATTTTTTTTTATATATCTATATCTATATTTATATGTTTTTTTTTTTTTTTTTTTTTATATCGTCCCTGTAAATCCCACGGTGTACTATGGATACAATCACTGCTGTCATTAGCCGCCTGCCATTAGCCCTTGCTCTGAGGTGTGAAGATTGATATTCATGCTATATTTTTCGCATCGCATAAATTTTCCTCCTTACCTGCAGCCACCCAAGTGTGTCACCAGCGATCCTACCTTATTACCTGTCATCCTTCCTCTTCCCCCTCCTCTTTCTTTCTCTCTCTCTCTCTCTCTCCATCCTTCAGTCCTCTCTTTTATTACTTCCCTTCTATTCCTCCAATCGTTCTTTCCTCCTACTCATCCCTTCCAGTCTTCTCTTTCTCTTTTTCTTCTCTCTTCCTTCGTATCATTTCTCCATGCTCCCTTCCTGCTCTCCCTCCTTCCTTTCCCCTCTCCTTTCCTTCCCTCACATTCTTCCTCCACCCATCTCTCCTAATTTCCCTCCTTTCCTTTCCCCCTTCTCGTCCCAGCAGGTGTGACAGAGAGCCTATCACACCTTCATTACTACCTGTTGGGCTGAGGTGAAGGGAGGGGGGAATGTTCGAGATTTGAGGTGATGGAGAGGTAACGGGTCGTGTCGGTGGATGTAGGGGTGTAGGGGTGTAGGGGTTTGGCTGGGTGAGGGGACTGATAGTAGTCACTGATAGTGGGGGATGGTATTTTGGGAATTGTAAGATAAGGGTGGATTGATTAACGAACTATATTTATATATATATATATATATATATATATATATATATATATATATATATATATATATATATATATATATATATATATAGATAGATAGATAGATAGATAGATAGAGAGAGAGAGAGGATGATCTGACTGTTAGATATGTCTGAGGGGGTGGATGGGTGTTGTGGAGTTAAATGATCTTGTGTAAATCATCGTTGTCTGTGAAGCCTTGTTGCGTGATTTACACCTATACGTAGCTGAAGTTCCGAGTGGGTGGAGTTGAGCTGGGTGTTGTAATCTCAGTCCCTAGTAATTGGTACTGTAAGTTCCTCCAAAAGACGAGCAGCGGGAGAAACGCCCTGGGTTGGAGATATGGTATTACCTAAAACTGAAGTGGCCGTTTCATGACAGTGAATTAGAGAGCTATTGATTCCTTAAAATTAATCTACAAATAGGTCCCTACTCGTATATTGATACTGTATTCTCTCACAGCCATGTGTTGTGTTGGGTGTTTATCGGAACTTGATATCAGGCCAATTCCTCAGGGTCTCCAGGATCACCTGCCGAGGATGGTGAGGAGGAAGGCGGCACCGGACCTCCACCCAACAAGAAACAACGGAAGGCGAGGACGGCTTTCTCAGACAACCAACTACAGACTCTGGAGAAGAGCTTTGAGCGGCAGAAGTACCTGAGTGTACAGGACCGCATGGAGCTGGCGGCCAAACTCAACCTGACCGACACCCAGGTCAAGACCTGGTACCAGAACAGACGGTGAGTGTCCATAAAGTCATAACCTATTATTACCACAGTAGTGTATACAGTTTATGCTGCAGTTCCACAATGAATGGTAAGTTTACCTGACGTGCTGCCACAACATACGAGATGACTTTGTGTTATGATAGACAATAAATTCTTATGATTTGGTTCAAGTGCCTCGACCATCAACAGAAAATACTCAAAACAACATGAGACTATTCATGATATAGTATCACAAAATTGTTTCTGAGTACTCATGACCCAGTGCCATAACATCTCAAAAGAGCTCATGACTCTGGGGCCAAATTAGCGGTGTTTTGGTACCATGAGAAACGGTGTGTATGCATGAGTTGCTACCAGAACTAAAAACCTCACATCAGCTATATACCTTCGCCTCCCTTCCTGACATTACACCTGGGGCTGGGCTGACTGCTAACACTCATGAGTCTCAGTACTTCACGAGAAGGGCATGAATATTATTTTACATCGAGAATTGTTATGGTATTAATGAAAGCAGGAAGGAGTCCTGCACCTTACATAGACGATGATATTGATTTTAAGTTAACACATGACATTTTACTTCAGCAGAAGATAACAGTTTTTTTTAGCCGAATATAGAAAACATATTTATATACACGAACTTACAACATTACATCCTCTTTAAGGACCCTGTGATCGTGTATGAGACTTGGTGGCTTCTGATTCCTCCTAGCTATACCAAAAAACAAGCTCCTGCAATATAGGTGGTGTTTCGTGGCAAGGTTTGAAGGACTCACTAACCTCCAATTTCCTGACTACATCACAGGGTCCTTGAAGTTTTAATAACATGAATGGTGGATGGAAGGTATTGTCTCTCTCTTATTGTAAGTAGAATGCCAGTTTCTATATTTCAAGAATCAGCATATGTATTAAAAGAATCCACGCTAAGAATGCCCCAAACACGTTACGGAAGTGAAGGAGGCTGGGCTTGTGTAGGCGTTATTGTGATGCAACGATTTTAAACACACACACACACATACACACACACTCACACACACACACGTACGCAATAATTTCAAACACCCATACCCTAAGAGACTAAGCAGTGGGATCAATACTAATAAGACAAGAGATACGATTCTTGTGATTTAACATGTTCAGGTAGTTATGATAAATTCAGCTGCATAATGTTAAGTTCCTATTGAGTGTGAGTGCGACTGTGGCTCTACATACATTTCAAGCGTGAACAGCAACTCGGTCCTGGGTGTTCTGACCACTCATGCGTGCCGCCTCACATCCATCTCAACACGGCAAGTCCCCTCTCCTTGATCCACTACTACGCATCCTGTAATTTCCTCATTTGATTGCCGTTCACCGCACTCTCTCTTCCCTCGGCTGTGTCGCGATAATCACTTCCCTCCAGGAATTCTCACGCCGAAAAATAATTGAAAACATTCCTTGCACAGGGGCGCCAGAATCTAGGTAGGTCTCCCCCTCGACAGTCCTGAACCTCCTCTGAAATGTGCGTGCATTTTTAGTGGTGTATATTATAGTAGGGGAGATATATTCCACAGAGTATGAGTGTCTGGGGGGCTTTGGGGACACTTTATGTTGAATTGTGGAAGGTAATGTTACTGCAAATTGTCGGTCGCTAAAACAAAGTAGAACTTACATTTCTGAAACTCCCTGTGTTATATCTTCTTTAAGACGTCTTTCTTTCACAAAAATAGTAGACTCCGACACGTGGCTCTCGTGTAATCTTTTACCTGTGTCTAGTCAGGGAGGCAGGGAGGTAGGGAGGTAGAGAGGCAGGGAGGCAGGGAGGAAGGGAGGCAGGGAGCCAGTGAGGCAGGGAGGCAGAGAGGCAGGGAGGCAGGGGAATTGGAGACTAGGCAGGGAAGAAGGAAAAGATCTAGTGAAGCCCGACAAAAGTACTACAGCCAAGCGAGAAGGCAGATATTATGCTTTCTTTCGACATCGAGGAAGGTGAGGGCTAATGGCTTGAGGCTCTCTTAATCTACTAACCTGTGAAATGAAATAAAGAGCTAGAAAAGTCTAAAATCATGTCCAAATTCGTTCGAAATTCCTTGACACATTACGATTGATGGAGTATGAGAAAGATACATCACAGTCCACCCAACCTCTAAGTAAGCTTTAGCTAGAGAGGTAATATGAACTCTCCAAGAAATAATGTGAGCGAGAGAGAAAAAAAAAGTATGACAAGAGAATACTAGTATATATTATGTTGTGTGTCACTGACGATTAGCGGAAGGTCAGTTGAAGATCAGAGCGAGTTGAAGTAATGTGTGTGTGTGTGTGTATGTGTGCAAAAAGAGAGAGAGAGAGAGAAAGAGAGAGAAAGAGAGAAAGAAAGAGAGAGAGAGAATGGAAGGAGTAGGGTAGCTAACACCTAAGACAACGGCATCACCAAGACTTACCGTAAGCTGATTATGCTCGACCCACCTCCTTCCTTGAGATGTGGTCATAAATCTGCTTACAACGCTACCCTCCCCGCCCCTCACACCTCACACCACATACAGGCTAATGATGATGACACTCATGATCTGGGATGCTACGCCCCCAATTACTAAGAAAATCATACTTACAGGTTCTCACAAAATGTCTCATCTCTGCGTAAGACTAACTAACATCTTACATGCATTAAATTACGATTCCGATAATATAGATGGTACACATTGTTGAGTAACTTAGGAGTATCTGATTCTTCCAAACCATTCAACAGGTTTTATAGATTTAACTCTGGCAAAATCTGGATTAAACTTTTCGGTATAAGACGACTTCCAGGACCACAATCTCTTATTGTTGATATTTCTCAAAAATCCCTTAAGTTTGGTGGTATTATGAAGGGCATATCTTATATCTACCATATTCAATAACAATGGCTAGCGACAAATGAATGTATACTTTCTATGGAGAACAATGAAGGGAGAAGGGATTAAGTTGTTCCTCGTTCCTATATTGACCCCATGCCTCGTCAACCCGCTACCACAATACGTCAACACTGTCAACTAAGGCTGTCATTAAATCAGACTGGTGCTCCCTTTAATAACTGGTGAGCGCCACCCTACTCCCCAGTGTATAGGCAAAACGCTATTATCCAAAGCAGCCAGCCAGCGTCCGGAGTCGGTATACCGTAGCGTAACACTGCTGCTACCCACGCCACGCCTACAGCCCTCACTTCCCTATAGAGCCAAGTAATCACCTCCGTCTGTAAGCTTAACAAAGAAATTGCAGCCTAATGGAGTCCCTAGTGACACCAAGTCGAGGGTAACGAGCTAGTGTAATATCAGTGTAATGAGTGGTGGTGGTGGCAGCTACAGGGAAGGAGAGAAGGCAACATTGAGGGGTAGGGACGGAGGGAGCTATAGGGGAAGAGGGACAGCGGAAGGAAGGGGCCATAGAGGAGAAAGTGAATATCTAAGGGACAGAAGAACAATGAAATCAAGGAGGAAACGTCATATCAGAGAGAGGGAAGATCGCATGAAGGAATAAAGACAATGGAGAGAAGTAGACAGCAAAGCAGGAAGAAGGGCGATAAGAGACAGGATCCTATGAAATATATAAAGAAAAAAAAAGAGCTTAGCACGAGGAGACAGGTAGCTACGTCTAGGGAGCAGACAGAAAGAGGAAAACATTTGAGCCAAGAGGAAAAGGAGAGATAAAATGGTAAGAGTTAATAGGCTATGAGGGTCAGTAAAGTCAGCAGATAGACAGAAGAGAGAGGGGTAATAGTAGGTAAAAAAGATAGGAGTTAAAAAAAAGAAGCACAGTCAAGAAAAGAACTAGAGTGAAGTTGTGAGGAGTTAAAACAAATAATAATGTACTGTAAGAAATGAGGCAAATATGAATGAGGAAAAACTATATCGGAAAGTAATGCAGAGAGTAAACGAAACGAGTGAGGGGAAGGAAATACAGAAATGGAATAAGTCAGTATGTGGGAAGGAGTACAAAGATATACATACATACATACATACATACATACATACATACATCCGGGCCATAATGTCACGCCACAACAATGACAAACAGAAGCTTAAGAACAGGTGTACCGGTGTCTGCCAGGTGATGAAGGGAGGCTCACCTAAAACACCTCAACCACAACCTGTACATACATACATATATCATCCATCTCCTGAGGTATCATTTCGGGTGAGAGCAGACCTTAATACTTCCTGGGAGACACATGCAGCATTCACGAGTATAGTTAAGATTGAAAAGTTTATTTGTTCTCCCAGCAAGAGGGTTAATATCGGGGTTGGAGAAGAGCAAAAAATAAATAAATAAATAGATAAAATGAAATTTTTTAAAAAGTAGGCTACTGTTTTGTTTCATAGGTTTGGCAACACTTCTTGATGGGAGAGAAGTGATTAAATCTATCTGATTGACCATTTAGGATAGTTTTATGATAAACTTCGATACATTTTAATGAGTTTTCTTTGAAGGGAAGGTAAGTGGATGGGACAAAGTGAGGTGTGAGTACGTCAGGGTAGATGAGAATTAAGGAGAGAGAGAGAGAGAGAGAGAGAGAGAGAGAGAGAGAGAGAGAGAGAGAGAGAGAGAGGATGTGGAGAGTCACTTGTACGATATTGCCTTAACGAATGGCAAATGAGGGTGAGGTCATGAGGTGGAAGGAAACACCCCAAGAGACAAACAGCATAGTGATTGGTTTCAGAGGAGGAACTTTTGTGGTCAGATTGCAGGACTACTGATTCCTTCAAGCTATGCCGCGAAATAAATCTCCCAGCGAGGTTGTCTGTTTCCTGGTATATATAGCTTGGAGGAATCCCTATGCTCCAATTCATCTATACAAGAGTTTACGCCTCTGGTTAGTCTTAATGTTAATCATGTAGTAAGAGGCATGAACACCCATTAATCAAACACACTCTACTTATTTATGATACACTAATTATCTATGCTAGTCTGTTCACCCATAACACACCATTTATCTTGGAACATCCAGGTAAACCGTGAAGCCCATTATTTAACCACGACACTCTCTGAGGGATAGTACACAGTTGGTAATTCTGGAGCAAGTGATTCTATCCAATTATGCCAGGAAAGGGGACCAAATTAACAAAAATAATGGTGGCCTGTTGCCTGGAAGAGAAATCAGTTGCTCCACAACAATCCACCCGCAATATAAACCCACAACCAACACGACAACGCAACACATCACCCACAACACGACAACACAACACAACACCTACAACACAACACAACACAACACAACACCCAAAACATGCCCCCTTCACCAGCACACGACACTACGTACTCACAACACCACATCCAATCACCCTGGCGTCCCTCAGTAACCAGCGTTGTGGACCTTCGCCCTCTCACACACAAGGCAATATACAGGGTTGACGACCGGCTATACGCATTACCACGTCACAAGATAGTCGGCGATACTGTAACGCGTCACATGCTTCGAGTGGAGTGTACAGTTACATTATATACTTGATGGGTGGTTATATTGCAAGATCACGTGCGAATACACAATATCATAAAGTGGACTGCTCCCGCGTCGCGTTTATATTTTCTGTTTAGTTATTAATGATAGCAAGAACTCACACCTTTATGCTGTTTAGATACATGAGGGGATGTCATTGTACAGTTAGCAAAAAAAGTATTGGAACCACCATCAGATTGAAATTAGATATTATTATTAATAGGTAAATTCCAGTACTTGTTTTGTAGACTGCATATTACCACTTTTATGTATGCATGTTACCGGTTGGTCATATATACGAGTAATGCTAACTCACTTAAAGAAATTCGTTGTTAAGATACAAACATACAAGTATACTCTGAGGGAAACTCAACTATGCAATAATTATTCCGAGCCTTTCCCCTCACAGCTCAGTATCACATCTCAGCTCAAATTTTCTCTCCCTTTGATCAAACACAAACAAACACGAGACCCATGCATCTTAATCTTTTTTTCCCACCGCTGCAGGTTCATTCCTTACTCCAGTTCTTTACATTCATAACCCCGTCACTTGGGGTCTGTGTGTGCCTTTTCTTCCCCTCCCCAGGCCCTCCCAACCAATTTCCCGGCGAGTTTGTTATGCTTGGGAGGTGAACAGGGAAGATGACATTCCTTGGCCCCTCTGGGATACCTGCCCTGCCCTGCCCTGCCCTGCTTTACACACACACACACACACACACACACACACACTCACACACACACACACACACACACACACACACACGCACACACACACACACACGCACACACACACACACACACACACACACACACACACACACACACACACACACACACACACACACACACACACACACACACACACACACACACACACATGCACACACACACACACACTTAAATTAATAAAAAAAACTGACATGAATTACGCTACGTAGGCAATATAGTGCACCCTCATACTCACACATGACCATAGAATAATGATGTAGAAAAAAAAAGAGAAGAGAAGAAAAGAAATACCACACTCACAAAAAAATTAGATAAAAAAAAAACACAAACACACAAACACACAAACTGTACTACAATCACTATCAGAGTCAGAGAATGAAATACTGTAGATGTCTTTGATGGTGTTGTCTCGAGAGGATGTGTGTGTGTGTGTGTGTGTGTGTGTGTGTGTGTGTGTGTGATGGAGGGGGAGTATGGGAAGACTATATATATAAAGTAGAGTAGGTATGGTTAGGTTAGGTTAGGGTAAGGTAGGTTTGGTTAAGTTAGGTTAGAGAAGGTTAGGTTAAGGTAAGGTAGGTTAAATTAAATTAGGTTAAGTTAAATTAGGTCAGGGTCGGGTTAAGTTATGGTAGGTTATATAGGTTAAGTTAGGGTAGGTCACGTTAGGTTAGGTTTGGTGATGAGGCTTTGTATGCATCTCTCACTTTGTCACTTTTCCCATCACTGCATTATATCTATAAAAAAAAATAATCAAACTGGGAAAATGTCCAGCATCTCAGTTTTCATGGAACCTAAAATATCGTCCTTGAAGTGAAGGCTACTGATTCCTCCAAGTTGTGCCAAAAAGCAAACATTTTGACTCAGCCACTTACTCTATAGATCATAATATTATTTGAGGTAAAGTTTGAAGGACTCACCAGCCTTCACTTTACCCAAACATTACACTCACTTAAACTATATTGTGCCTGAAGAGTTACGACGGGCGGTAACACCCATCCATGTAAATTTATCCTCCAATATAAATGTATAACACGAACATAACTTAGTTTGGCCTAGTGAGTGTCGACGGTAAACGGTGGCATGATTAGGGGGAGAGTGGGAGGGATGTGTGGGGAATGGTAAGAGGGAGATGACGAAGAGGTGGTGGTGGGGGTGGGGGTGGGGGTGGTATTGGGGGGAGGGGAGAATAAAGTGGAAGGAAGGACATGGGAGAAGGAGGGTGAGAGAAGAAGTATGAAAAGGTGAAGAGTTGAGAAAAGGGATGGTGTCTAAAGAGAGGGAATGCATGCGAGTAAATTAAGGAAGAAATGAAGGAGGAAAATGAGAAGATGTATGAAAGGAAGAAGAGAGCGTGGAGCAGCCAGGATGACAGATGGGGACACGCCAGGCAGAGACACCGCCTTGCCTAATTGGCCATGTAACCTGTGTTTGACTCCGTCCGTGACACTTGCTTGATTTATGGCCGGATCTACCTTTTCCTCCTCCTGCTGCTTCTCCTTCTACAGGCACATTTTCCAGGCTCTCAAGAAATTCAGGGAGGGACACTGCCCACTCTATTGTAACGTATATACAGTCAGTAGCATCTACTATTATTGTTGGGTTTGTTATGATATGATTACTGTGAATAGTTCTGGTTAACACCACCAGAGGTCGGTTTAAGGCACCAGTAAACTTGTCTGTGAATTAGAAAAATAACCGACCAACCAACCAACACACAAACAAATGAAAAAACACGAGCGAAATCATATCCGTCCGCAAACTCCATCTGCGAAGGCAAAACAGAGGAATCGGGAAGGAAAGAGGTAAAGAGGGTAAAGTATCAAAGTGGGACCAAATATATCGTCTATGGTCTGGAAGATACTGTAGGACAAGGAAAAAACAGGCGCAGGCGCATAATTGAAAAGGAGTGGCTTGGATCCGAAGGACCGTCAAAACCTTTAAAGTGCTGCCCACATCACCACAGTCAATACCCAGTACAGGGGTGAGATAAACAGGAAGGATGAGTGAGAGGGAGTAAGGTAAAGAGAATGTGGAGAACGAGGGTAGAAAGGGAAATACAGGAAAGATAGAGACGATGAGGGAGCTAAAGAAAAGGAGAAAGTGAGAGATGAGGAATGGAGGAAAGTAAAACGAGTGAGGGACGGAGAAGGAGAAGGTGAGAGGTGAGGGAGGAAGGTAGACAGGAGTAATGTAGACTGAGGAGGGAGGAGCTGCAGACAGTCACGGTCACGTTGCCTAACCATAAAGAATGACACAGCCATCCCCGTGTCAGCCCAAAACACACAAAATATGATGGCTGTGATCTCTCCCGGTCAAAGCGAGAGATTACGTATTTATTTGGCTTATACGGAGGCTTCAGGGCCGGGCGTCCGTATCTCCACCTCACGAAGATGTAACTTAGGATGGTGGAGAGTATAATTATAAAGAGAAGGAAGAACACTGTGTTGGAAAGAAATACATTTACTACAAGGGAGAAGGAGACAGAAGGAAGAGTCAGAAAACATGAAGGAAATTAAGATAGAGAAAGGAGGGACAGCTGAAAAGAGTAAAAAGATAGCTTGGATCCTATTGGGCACCCAAATTTTATACTGATATGCGGTTTGTCTTCTCTTAAATTTCTTGCTTCACGATTGATGGTGTTATGGGAAGTTCCTCTGTTAATTCACAATGTGTCCTTTGAAATTCACTCTTTGATTTCCAGAAGTTCTTTGAAAACTTCCTGTCGGTTTTTCCTTTTCTGGAAGGTGTTCCTCCTGACCTTGTGGCCGGGTAATTCAGACCGAGTTGAGTGGTGGTGGAGCTTCTGCTTGTCTTTCCCTTCCATTAACTCTCATCACCTTGTTGTTTAACATTCAGGGCATCAAGAGCTTAAGGTGTAAGGCAGGAATCTCTTCACAACATTGAGCCCTTCACTCAAAACACGGGAATATTGCCTATGCGAAACGACTGACCAGGCATCACACTGTCTGTATGAAGATGAAGCAAATAGTAAACACATGTTGACGGAATCACTTCAGGAGGTGGAAGCAAATAACAAACACTAGGCAACTAAATCACAAAAGCACAGCAATCATGCACAACACCACAAGTACGTCAACGGAGCATGACGTGTATACCTTATGCAAGTTCGTAGATGAGGCAACCAATCGGTATCAAGATATTCAAAGATAAATATTTTTTTATGAGTCCAAGGAAGACACTGGACAAACGACACAAAGATGTACTCTACAATTTTGTCCTCCATCAGACGATACCGAACGGAAGTGTGGGAAGTGAACGCCAAATAGCAACCCATCAGAGGGACACGAGTCAGGCCTCAATGTCTATAACGTGTATACAGCCGTGGTCTAAAGTTCTGACCCAACACTGGCATCACGGTGAACTTAGAGAATAATGTTGTTGTGTATGGGATGTGTTTTGTTTCTTCTGACCGGAGTAGCTATAGTAGAAAACTTTGTAGTGTGGTGTAATATGATGTGGTGTAGTGTGGTGTGATGTGATGTGGTGTGGTGTGGTGTGGTGTGGTGTGGTGTGACAGAGAGAATGGTGTTGTGTGTTGTGTTTCTTATGGTGTGGTGTGGTCTGGTATGAAAGAAGCAGAGGTTGTGATTGTCTTGTTGGCGATCATCGAGGACTGAAATATCATCACGTGACGGAGGTGATTTTGTCAGGGAGGATGCAGGGAAGTTAGGAGATAGAGAAGTGGAAGGGGACGTCTTGGTGTGTTAGACTCACTGGTAGGACAGGAACAGGGATGGGGATAATTGGGATAGGAGCAAGGATAGTACGAAATGAATGTGTCAGGAATGGTAAAGATAAAATTAGGATAAAGCAGAGATACCCACCACCCCTGACATCTTCTCCTACGCTGACGACCAGAGAGAGTTGAATGGGCCGGGTAGGTACTGTAGTTGTGAGCTCCGGGAATCAACTCAAGGTACTACAGTGCAACAAAGACCCACAATGTTTGACTCACGAGGGAAAAACTGACGGAGTGGAATAAACGTAACACAATCAATCATCGCGCAAATGGATAGGCTTGTGTTCACTTCTTCCGTCCTGGGTGACCTACAAAATAATGGATGGCGATTGCACGGTATAAGCTGACGAGGGAGGGACGATAAACGAAGACATAATATGGAAAGGGGATAAACAAGAAGCTCATGCAGGGAGAAGGGAAATAGAGCAGTGGTGACGGAGGGAGAAGGGAAATAGAACAGTGGTAATGGAGGGAGAAGGGAAATAAAGCAGTGGTGATGGAGGGAGAAGGGAAATAGAGCAGTGGTGATGGAGGGAGAAGAGTATATGAGGAGTGGTGATGGAGGGACTAGGCTATAGAGAGAAGAGAAGTGGTGATATAGGGTCATGGGTAATGTTTTAATGGTTAGGATGGTGTGGGAAGGTCAGGGACAGGGATGGTGTGGTCTGTGGTGACTCTGGTTGACCTTGTGGCTGTGGTAGTGGTGGTGGTGGGGAGGAAGGAAGGTCCGACCAATGTGTTGTGGTCTCTGACGTGCACACACTCACCTCACTGTCTGTCTTCCACTTCATTTATCGCTTTGTCTGTCTCCTTCGTCTTCGCCTCCTTCCTCACGCTCCTACTACCAATGTAACACCCTACCCACCCACCTGTCCCTATATACAGTACATCCCACACTGTTTGTTCGATCATCCATCTATGTATATGTTAATCTATCATTTGTCTGGATATACGCCCAATCTAGTTCGGATGTACAGTATGTACAGTCGGTGGCATAAGTCGCGTCGTTTCATTCAGCACTTGAAGTCAATTATACTGCACTCATTTCCTTTTAACATCTAAGCACGTTAATGTGCCGCACGTTTTGTTAGATAATAATAATAATAATTCACGTTAGATATCGATAACAAATGTGGATAAAAAAGTGTTTCAAAAAGGGAAAAAATTATTCCGGTTTGTATACCTATATTGTCGAAGACCCTGGATAGAAAGAAAGGTCTGCATTATACCTAAGCTATTGATGCGAACCCTTTCTTTACCGTCACTCCCATTCTGATTCAACTTCATCCTGAGCAAACCCCATACTGACCCAACCCCATCCTGGCTAAATAAACCACACACTGACAACCTCATTTTAACTGAATCCCATAATGACTAAACCTAATCCTGAATCAACCTCACATTGACTAAACCCCATTCTGACTAAACCTAACGCTGACTTAACCCCACATGAATTAAACCCCGTCTCGACACAGTTACATCTCAAATATAACCTAATTTGATTCAACCCCATTCTGACTCAATGACACACTGACCAAACCCTATTCCAACTCAACCTTACACTACTACCCCAACCCCACATTGACTAAGCCCCATTCACACTAAACCCCAATGCAATTCAACCTTACAATACTAACCCAACCCAACAATAACTAAACCCCATTCACACTAAACCCCAATGCGATTCTACCTCTACTCAACCTTACACTACAAATCCAACCCTAATTGACTAAGCCCCATGCATTCACACTAAACTCCATTGCGATTCTACCTCAACTCAACCCCATCCTGACGCAACCCAGCATTATAACTTCACCTCAGCCTGTCTACACTCGTCTGGTTGGGTTGGATTGAAGCCACTTGCACTCTCGACCTGCATTGGTGAGTTAGGTACCCACAAAAACACTTCCTGCTGTCTGTCTGTCGCGTAGCCCGGTAGCTGTGTGTGTGTGTGTGTGTGTGTGTGTGTGTGTGTATGTGTGTGTGTGTGTGTGTGTGCATTTGTGTGTGTGTGTGTGTGTGTGTGTTCGTACTTCCA
Source organism: Petrolisthes manimaculis (assembly GCA_034508575.1). Lineage (NCBI taxonomy): Eukaryota > Metazoa > Arthropoda > Malacostraca > Decapoda > Porcellanidae > Petrolisthes > Petrolisthes manimaculis. Next base: position 154,163 of record JAWZYT010001545.1, read on the forward strand.
AATACAGGAAAATAGATAGACTGTACGTGAGCCAAATCCCTCTTCGTTTGACCTTGACCATTATTTATTTTTCAGTAATTGTCAGTGAAGAATTGCCAAGAATCACACACACACACACACACACACACACACACACACACACACACACACACACACACACACACACACACACACACACACACACACACACACACACACACACTCATAGAACGAACTCTTTATCTTAGAATATCCGCTTGAATCATTATCCTAAACTCATGGTCCTGTTCTTTCCTCCTCCTATACCTTACTCGCACGACGCAAGCGCAATAAAGCGTCGAAGTGCACAAGGAGGGGAGAACATACATACATACATACATACATCCATACATCCATACATCCATACATACATACATACATACAGACAGACTGAGTGATTATAACACCTCCCCTAATCCCCCTTGGTGCGGAGCGAGGTAATAAACCGAATCAACACAATCCAACACACACACACACACACACACACACACACACACACACACACACACACACACACACACACACACACACACACACACACACACATATATACATACACACACACACACACACACACACACACATATATACATACACACACACACACACACACACACACTCACACACACACGCCCCCCGCCCCACACAGACCTAATACAAGCCTGAAACATACATGCCAGAGAGAGAGAGAGAGAGAGAGAGAGAGAGAGAGAGAGAGAGAGCTGGCAGAATCTCTCAAATAATCCATATAGCTAACTATTCCTTCATCCCCATCACCACAACCATCACCACTATCACTACCTCCACCACCACCACCATCACCACCACCACCACCATCACTACCACCACCACTACCTCCTCCACTACACCATCACCACCATCACCACCATCACCATCACTACCTCCCCCAATACCACCATCACCACCACCACCACCAACATCCCTACCTCCCCCAATACCACCACCACCACCACCACCACCATCACTACCACCACCACTACCTCCCCCAATACCACCACCACCACCACCACCACCATCACCACCAACATTCAGTTTCGTACACCCGGCGACAAATAAACACCAATTACAATACACAACACACGAAAAATTGTCCCCCCTGGATTCCAACCCCCATGGGAAAGAGACACTACCATTACCATAACTATTACCATTACTACCATTTTTATCCTCATTAACTATTACTATAACTATTACTTCCACTTTTATCCTCATTCACTATTACTTTTACTATTACTACCATTTTTATCCTCTTTCACTATTACTATTACTATTACTACCATTTTTATCCTCATTAACTATTACTATAACTATTACTTCCACTTTTATCCTCATTCACTATTACTATTACTATTACTACCATTTTTATCCTCATTCACTATTACTATTACTACCACTTTTATCCTCATTCTTCCACTATAACTATTACTGTTACTATTACTACCATTTTTATCCTCATTAACTATTACTATTAGTATTATCATTTCTACCACTTTTATCCTCATTCTTCCACCATAACTATTACTATTACTATTATAATTTATACCACTTTTATTCTCATTATCACCACCATAACTATTACTATTACTATTACTATTACTTCCACTTCTACCACCATTACTATTCCCATTACTACTACAGTACTTTCATTCCCATCTCTACTACTTCCCCCACCATTACCATAATTATCACTTTCATCACCATTACTGCCACTCCCACCATCATTACCACCACCACTATTAACACCATTACCACCATTAATCCTTCATTACTCCCACTTTTGGCAATAATACTTCACCAACACCATTACTATCATTATTACCATTACCAACACCATTACTATCATTATTACCATTACCACCACAAATCCCATACACCATGCAGCTTCTGACACCATTACCAACCACTACACTTCCACCAGCATTACTATATGATCATCATGCTCACTATCATTATCACCACCACCAGTTCACTATCATTACCACCACCACCACCACCACCACCACCGCCACTTCCAACACCAAATATAATATAAAACCGTATACTTCCACCAATCCATTATCACTACCACCACCACTTCCACCACTGACACCACAAGCCTTCCACCACAACACAAACTTCCACTTCCACAACCACCACCAACACCACCACTTCCACCCCCGCCATATTTTCACCCCCAACTCCCATCCCCGTCCACTCCTGTTGCAGCCCCCCCCCCCCCCCAATCCCCCCGCACCCCCCAGCACTTCCCCCCATCCATCACGAGGCCTGTGTTATTATCTAATTTGTCTCAATCATAGGCTACCATCCCTCTACGAGTATTGGTAGGGAGGGGGGTGGGGATGAGAAGGGGGAGGGGGACGAGGTGAGAAGGGGGAAGAGAGGGAGGTAAGAGAGGGAGGTAGAGGAGGTGAGTGGAGGTGCAGCATGTAGGGAGGAGAAGTGTATAGGGGGTGGAGACAGGAAGGTTGGAAAGGGATATGAGAGGAGAAAGATTGGGAGGTAGGGTAAGGGGAGATGGGTAGAAGGGGGGTGAGGGGTGAGTGAAGAGAGGTAGGAAGGGATGAGAGTAGAAAGAAAAAGGGACAGAGGAAGGAAGATGGTTAAAGATGGGGAGAGAGAGGTAAGATAAGAGGGTAAAAAGAAGAGAAGGAACGGGGAAGAAGTGAGGGGAGATAAGTCAAGAAAGGGTGAATGAAGGGAGGATGGTATATAGGGGTGAGGGGAGGCCACTGAGAAAGGGTGTGACTAAGTACAGATTTGCCCTCAGTTCCCCTCTCCTCCCCTCCTCCTCCAGACGTCGTAGTAGTGGTAATCTCACTCAACGCGTAACTACAAGACTCACCTTCGAATCAAAATGCCATCATAACCCGTGATAAATTATATACATTGATCTTCCTGCATGTCCGAATTCCTGGTCTGGTCTGCTCATCCAGTTGGCTATTAAGGGGAGGGTATAGTTTTGACATTTTTGGAGATTATGATTCCTCCAAACTATTCCAGGCAACAGGATACCATTATTTTTCTTCATCTGGGTCTGTTTCCTGGCATACTTTGGAGGAATCAAGGCACTCCAATCTATCAAAAGTATACTCTCCCCTTAATCAGTGCGATCACAAGAACAGTTTGCACATCAAGGCTGGACTTCTTTACCTTTGGAGGGCTACTGATTTCTCCTCACCATTTCGGGAAATAGATTACCTCAGCATACAAGTTTATAGGTGATATTTTTCGTTGCACAGTTTGGAGAAATTTATTGCTCTCTAGTTCGCCTACATACGAGTCTACCTCTCTGCCTACCTACCTACCTACCTATCTACCTACCTCTAGTACATACTTACCTATGTCTAACTACATGTATCACTTTCTACCTATTCATCTCCCGTTGTCTCTGTTTAGGTAATTGGCGATCTCCCATCTGTATTTTTCTCTGTCACAGCTCCCGTAGTCACTCCCGTCACGGCAGCAATAACACTGTCACCATCACCGTAACAACCACAACTCACAAACACCACGGAAATCATAACACAGCCAGCCGTTACCACAAACCCCACCACTAACTAAAACTGTACAATGACACTAACAATTAGTATTTACAGAGCTGTTCGATGGATGTGGAAACGAACAGTAGGCTAAGATTCACTCCTTCTCGTATGGGATCGTAATCGTTTTTGAGAATTCATCGTCCGTAATGTCATATATTATGCAAATACGAAACTGCAAGGATACATTATTGATCAATTGTTCAGTACATTCCCTTGCTCGAGGACAATTCCAAGACCTACCGCAATGCAAAATATAATATACAAACAATTACTCCAGGTTCACCATTACTCCTTTGGAAATCATTATTACCACCACGACAACACGATCTAAGAAGTCAGTAGTACCATAACCCCCACAGTTACTTGCAACGTACAGTACGGTATATTCAGCCCAACCTACCACCACCATCACCACCACCAACAATACCAATGCTACAACAATAACAACAACCACTACCACCACAACTACAACATCCACCACAATCATAAACATCACTACACACTTCAGTTCACCTCTGGAGTGTGAATCTGTATACAGTAGGAGGAAACATAACAAGTACAATGCTGGTATGTGAATATATATTATGTCCTTAAGAAGTGCCCGCGTCAAAGTATATCACAGAGGTGTATGTATATATATGACGTCGATCGAGTGAGGGATAATGGTGATGGAGGTGATGAATAATATGGTGATGATATGTTTAGCCGGTGATAAATATGAAGATGATGATTATTGTGAGGCGTAGTCACCGGGCTGAGTGTGATGTGATGGTAATTATGATAAAGGGTAGGAAAGCGTAGCAATACACACTCTTCTCTCTCTTTCATCGTCAACAACAACAACAACAACAACAACAACAACAACAACCCACCCATCATCACCATTACGATCACAATTAGTACACACATGCCCATTACGATCACAATTAGTACACACATCCCCATTACGATCACAATTAGTACACACATCCCCATTACGATCACAATTAGTACACCCCCCCCCCATTACGATCACAATTAGTACACACATCCCCATTACGATCACAATTAGTACACCCCCCCCCATTACGATCACAATTAGTACACACATCCCCATTACGATCACAATTAGTACACACATCCCCATTACGATCACAATTAGTACACACATGCCCATTACGATCACAATTAGTACACACATGCCCATTACAAGCATCAAAAGCCTGCTGGGTTCTGTTCTAGGGGATTGTTTTCAGCGGCCCTGCCAATGCCGGCCCACCTGATCCCATTACCATCCTTAATTGCTTCTCTAATGTACACACACACACATACATACACACACACATAAACATACATACACACACACATAAACATACATACACACACACATAAACATACATACACTTACATACACTTATACACAATATTTATATTTTTCTCTCTTTTTCTCTCACTCACACACACACATAAACACACACATATATACATGATATATACTGTGATACGTACACACACACTAAAACCAAAGTGCACTCTCATACAAACAGATAGTAGCTATGGTTGTGTTCGTTTCCTGTACTTATTCACTAATTTGTATTATTTTCTTTTGCATTCAATAAATTCGCAAGCACAAACACACACAACACACACACTCTCTCACACACACACACTCTCTCTCTCTCTCTCTCTCTCTCTCTCTCTCTCTCTCTCTCTCTCTCTCTCTCTCTCTCTCTCTCTCTCTCTCTCTCTCTCTCTCTCTCTCTCTCTCTCTCTCACACACACACACACACTGTTGGACTAGTGGCACAGGTGAGAGCACTGCCTCGTCCCTATACTCCATTAACTGATTAGTGATCGGTCGGCCCATCAATTAATCCTGAGCCCTGTGTGTGTGTGTGTGTGTGTGTGTGTGTGTACATTAAATGGCCAGTACACTTTTACATGAAGAATCAAGAATGTTTCCAATAATGCTCCTTTATATAGAATCATTATAATAGATGGTAGCTCTCATTCATTACATATTAACTAAGGTATATTCTAACGTGCACCTTAGCATTTATGTTTCTATTAGCCTTTACGGGGAAAAAAAAAAAAAAAAAAAAAAAAAAATCGAAAACAAAATATGAGCCGTGTTAAAATAATTCTAACAAATTTTTGCTATTCTCTACTGTGCAATATTTGACCAAATCTGCGTGTATTAAGGATAGAGCAGCCTAATCTACGCCCTGTCATGCAAACACTAGACAATTTTCGTGTTACTCTGTGAGGCAGTACGTTCAGTGATTACATATCTGGTTGGAAAAAATATCGATTCCTACTCTTACAAGAAACTACAAAGTGTGTGTGTGTGTGTGTGTGTGTGTGTGTGTGTGTGTGTGTGTGTGTGTGTGTGTGTGTGTGTGTGTGTGTGTGTGTGTGTGTGTGTGTGTGTGTGTGTGTGTGTGCGTGTGTGTGTGTGTGTGTGTGTGTAATAATAATAATAATAATAATAATAATAAACGGTTTATTCCTTTGGCAGCCAAACTGGCTGAAAAAATACAGTTTTAGTGTCATTGCAAGTATAATAGAAAAGTTAAAAAGGGTAAAATACAGTTATAATGTAATTAAATGTATAAAAATAGAAAAGTTAAAGGGTAATGTATAAAGTAAAATTACAATATTTGGTACAATAAAGTAAAAGTAAAAAACAGTTAAAAGGATAATGTAAAAAAGTAAAAAATTGTAATCCCTACTGCAGTATGGTAAAAATTGGGTATAAAAAATATGAAATGACGTGACTAGCATAAAATAAACTAAAAACATAAAAGAAACTGTGTGTGTGTGTGTGTGTGTGTGTGTGTGTGTGTGTGTGTGTGTGTGTGTGTGTGTGTGTGTTTGTGTGTGTGTGTGTGTGTCTGTGTGTTGAACCAGGAACCATTGGATCAACATTAACTTCTGAGACATGTTATATAGTTTGAGACTTGAGTTATATATTTTTTATTTATATCACTAATACCAATCGAAAATAATACAGTATCTGATAGTAAACAAGTCCAGGATATGAAGTTATGTTCTCCACACAATATTTTATTAACGAATGTAGTGTGCATGTATTCCAATTATGCTCATTTTCCCCCCTTTGGATATGCAACAATAACAATCAAAAGTTAAAGGCGGCCAACAGAAGAAACAAAACATATCATCACGACAAAGCATCACATTTTATAAATATGTATTAGAGTTACAAAAGTCGTGTTCTGGATGGGACCAACTTCTAGTGTTGTCTGTGTACTTGACAATAACTAATGGCTGTTTCTGTACCCCGGCAAGTCTCCTCTGTGTTTACCTGTCCGTCTGCTGGTAAGCCTTAAGGGGTCATAATATTATAGCACAATGTTTTGAGTGGTTAATCTGGAGCATATGATTCCTCCAAACTATTCCAGACAACGAGATACCATTATTTTACTTCATGTGGTCGTTTCCTGGAATACTTTGGAGGAATAAAGGTACTCCAGTCTATCAAAAGTACACAATATATCCCCTTAAGGAAGAGGGGTACAGTTGTGAATATACGTGTTGTTACCTCATCTGCCCTGAAGCAACTCGCTACTACCGGTATATTAACTGTGTAGGTACAGTCACTTTAAAAAGTTCATTCGTTTGACTGCAAACTTTTGATATTCGTTGTGTATGAAATAGACAAACACCTTTACGATTTTAGGAAATTTTCTGTATTGAATGGTCAAGTTGAAGTTGTAGCTGGGTTTCACTCACGACATTATTTTCATCAAACACGAAAGGCGACAAGACATTTCAAATACACACATAGAACGTAACATTCATCCAGTTACAGGCTTACAAGTACAGTACAACTATTGTATGCACGTTGTTGACAGAAATATTACCCATGGAGTTGACTTATCTTTGTATAATTAACTAACTGATAAAACAATGTGTGTTTTATCATACAATATGCTCTTTCCATACCAATATAAGCGAATGTGACTCCATACATATAATTGTGGTTTAAAGGGCACTATATTTTTGACACACTGGAGGGCTACTGATTCCCCCAAATTAAACGCTAAACAACAATTTCTCTACTCGTATATAAACAAATGACTGTCCGTGTACACTAAGTTTTGAGCGTGACTGTAGCCATGTGTTTGCTCAGGGGCGCAAAGAACTCCAATTTCCCAGCAAATCTGTCTTGCCCGATCGCTCAAGAAAGGTCCTCCTTAGCTCCAATCGTGCCGGGTAAAGTGCTGCCATTATAGGGCAAAGCTGCGACAATTATTCTACCACTAAATGCGGGTCGTGGTGCCGAAAACGCGTTAAAATATGAGGGGCTCCAGGACCACACCTCTCCAAGCGACGAGCCATCTGGAGGAGGCGGAGTGGAACTCATCTAGAAAACACTACAGTAATAATTTTCTATGTTCGGTCTACCTTAACTAATTCAGATACTCCATGATGTTCTTATTACTCTATGTTTCTATCCTCACATGATATTAAACGCAGAAATATTATGGGCGGAATAATAGTATTGATGATAGAACGACGATATAAAGTCGCTTAGTCAGTTGTGTCTCGTGGAGCTTGGTAAAACATAGGCTTGTCGGTCTCCCACGTGAGCAAGAGGTTGGTTGGCTACCAGACCGATATGACGCCGGTCCATCATCCCAGCGCCGTGTTTCGGATTCCCTCAAAAGCTGTGTTTATGGCCACCGTAAATCCGTCCTTCTTCTTCCTTGTCTTATTCTTCCTATTTGCGGTCCTCCTCCTCCTCCTTCCCCCTTCTCCTCCACCTCCTCCTCCTCCCCCCTTCTCCTCCTCCTCCTCCTGCTCCCCCTTCTCCTCCACCTCCTCCTCCACCTTCTCCCCCCTGCTCATTCTCTCTCTTGTCCATCCTTCTACTCCTACTCCTGTTGTTCTTCTTTCTCCTTCTTCTCCTCCAACTCTTCCTCATATTCCTCCCAACTCTCATCCTGGTCTATAGTCCTACCTTCTTCCTCTTCCTTCAACTAATTTATTTCCTCCTCTTCATCCCCTTGTTCCCCCTGCTACCCCTGCTTCTCCTTCTCCATATGTGTTCCTCCTCTTTCTCCCCCTTGTTCCCCCTGCCTGCTTCCCCTCCTCCTGCTTACTGGCGTCACGTCCGTCCTTCACCTGCTGACTGAATGGTATGGTTGGTGTTGAAGGATGGTTGGTTGGTTGGTTGGTTGGTTGGTTGGTGGTTTGACTTTGGTGGTGACAGCATTACTTGAACCTCATGCAGTCTTGTGGAGCCAATACCTGCTAACCTATACTTGCATGTTTACCGTGTGTAATATATGTAACATCACCACCACAACCTATATACAAACATTACATGCCAGTGTGAGTGAGTGTGAGTGTGTGTGTGTGTATGTGTGTGTGTGTGTGGTGGGTGTAGCTCTGCATCAGGTATGGTAATCACACAAACACTATTTACGTAATTGACTGAATCAACCACCACTATGACACACACACACACACACACACTCTCTCTCTCTCTCTCTCTCATTCTCTCTCTCTCTCTCTCACTCTCTCTCTGGGTAGGGGAGTGTAAAAAAATGCGAAGTAAATAATGAAGCATGAATTTAGAAAAGAGAGAGAGGGCATAGAGAAGTTAGTGGGAAGGAAGGATAATACGAGTGAGGGAAGTTGACAATAAGAATCGGAAGACAGTAGCCGGTGGTAGATAGTGTAAAGCAGTGAGTGAGTGGCTGGAGCGGAGAAGTGTGTTATGTACAGTTACGTTCATTAGTCCTGCAACATCCCCGATCGAAACAGTCTCAAATTAATTACATCCATTAATATTTGTTAGTGTCTGTAGTGTCTATAATATTTATTGGTTCATGTGATTCACTCAAATGACCCTCACTTTTTATTACCCTGATGCTGGACTATTGACAGTGACCGTACGTAGACGAGGAACAGTGATGAAAGAGGACAGGAATGATGAGGAGAAAAAGAAAAAGATTTAGGGAAAGTGGGAGAGAGGTAAATAGGGAGAAGAGGAAAAACAGGGGTGGGGGGGGAGTGTCTACATGATAATATTGTATACGACATTTAGCCACACATGCAGTATTATACCTGAAACAACATACTTACATAGTGTACATAGATATTATTTAATCAGTTCTCTTAGCTTTATGTTACGCAGTTTCCAGTATTTACCAGTCAAACACAGCCCATAGAACCAACCAGGTAAGCCGAGAACGGATGTGGATTATCACCTTAACATCAGAGCATCGTAAGAGCTGTTTTTCTGTAGCACTGCCTGGCCTTCCTATATAAGGGTTGCCGTGACAAAAGACCATATTGGCATGTGTGATAAGGGTCATGATTGTATTATGGTTCAAGGGAGGACTATATTGTTGATTCTTGGCCTGTTGGTGTTATAGCTATGAGGGACGGGGTGTAAGTAGGGTGTAGGTATAGGGTGTGAATAAAGAATAGGTATAGTAGGGTGTGATATGAAGGAGTACTGGAGGTGTGTGTGTGTGTGTGTGTGTGTGTCTGTGTGGAGTGTGGTAGGTGGGATGTGAAGAGGGTGCACTAGGGGAGTATGTTGGATGTTTTTGGTGTGTGTGTGTGTGTGTGTGTGTGTGTGTGAGAGAGAGAGAGAGAGAGAGAGAGAGAGAGAGAGAGAGAGAGAGAGAGAGAGAGAGTGTGTGTATATATATTGCTAAGTCACGCTGCCACACAGGAACCCCTACGTAGGAACTCAGTGTGATTGATTGTCCTCTCAAACTCCTTCAATACATTTTAATAAGCAGTGGGTTGTAACTGACTGTTCCTATATACCCGCTGCCGTCTGTTCTCTACCCTTCTGTTGTCAGCTTCTGTTTACTTTCCCCCCAACCCTCTCTGTTTGCCTCTGTATATGCCCCTTTGGATTCTGGTTTATCTTGTATTATTATAGTCTCCTCTTTTTGTGTGCTGTTTTGTCTGCTTCTGCTTGTCTATCCTAATATCCTCTCCTCCTTTCTGCGTTTTCCCGTCTACTCATTTTTTATCCTATGCTTTATGTGCTTTAGTCAGCTTCCCTGCATGCTCTCTATTATTCCCATTACTCCCCTTTCCCACCGTATTCTCTTGCTGCTTGCCTCCTCCCTGTTTCTTCCCTACCAACTTTTTTCTCTCCTCTTCATTCTGCTTCCTCCTCCCTATGCCCCCCTCACGTCTTCCTGTTCCTGTCTTACCCTCCTCCCTGACTGACTGCTCGTGACCGTCCATTTCTGTCCCTCTGTCTTGTTACTCTCTATGTACTGTACTTTCGTCTAGCCAGCAGTTCCGATTCTGTCTCCTTTTTTCCTTGCTTTCTTACCTTACCAACACTATGTCACTCTCCCTGCTTTGTCCTTCCTGCCTCTTTGTATTCGCCTAATTTTGTCTTATTTGTATTGTAACAATTCTACTTGTCTCTCTCTGCCTGCCTCACTATTGCTTCTTCCTTCTGCCTGTCTCGCTGTATCTGGCCAACTTTGCCTTTTTTATCGTGATTTTCTTACTCTTCTTTCACACTTTCCCAGCATCCTTCTACCGTCTCTCCCTCAGCCTGCTTCACTGTTTATCTGCCTGCCTCACTCTCCCAGAATCACACCCCCTTCTCTCACCCTGCCTGCCTTACCCTACTCTACTTACCCAACCTTGTCTTTCTGCCTGCCTCACTCTGCCAGCCTCACCATGACTGCGATATTAAAGTGCTTGGATATTTTCTGCGCCATGACCTGCTCACACGCTGCCTGACTCCGCTCACACTTTTTTCTTCTTCACTCATTCCCTTCATCCTCTCGAATTTCTCTTCTCGTTACGCTGTTCTGTGTCTCTTCCACTCAGGCTACTTTTCCCCTTATCCCTTTAATTAATAACTGGGGTCTCTGCTGTATGTTTCTCCTTTCAAATTGTTCTTTCCGTTTCTCCTCTTCCTGTTGGGAGAGAAAGAAGCACTACTGGACAGCTCACTTTTGGCTCACTCTAATCTATAGGGTATAATAATAGGTCCTCAGTATCGTCGAGGAGCTGCACGAAGCAATGAACCAATCCTACACACCAACTCAGACCTCTATATCTTCCCTTCCCTCCTTCCTTCCTTGCGGCTTTTCATTCTTCCTTACTCACTACCTTTCTTTCTTACTTACTTACTACACACCAACTTCCCTCTTTCCTTTCTTTCGGCTTTTCATTCTTCCTTACTCACTACCTTCCTTTCTTACTTCCTTGATGTTTTTTTGCTCTCCAACGTCTGTCCATTCTTACTTCCTTACTTCCTTCCTTCCTTCCTTCCTTCCTGTCCTCCCTCCTTTACCCTTCAAGTCCGTAACAAAGTAATAACGTGTTGTCCAAAAGTGGTGGTGGTGGTTGTTGGGGTGGGGTGGGGTGGAGTGAGATGGGAGGTGGGGAGGGAGGGGGGAATGAGGTGGAAGACAAGGGAGGGAGTGAGGGAGTGATGGAGGGAGGGAGTGATGGAGGGAGGGAGACGGCAAAATTACTCTTTCCCTCTCTCCCTCTCTCCCTCCCTTCCACTTCCCCCACTCCCCATCCCCGCTAGCAATAAAACAACGCTCCACCTTCAACCCTCAACCCCCTCATCCCCCCCCCCCCCCCTCTTCCCCCCCCCCCACCAGCACACTCCTGCCTCGTTACTAGGAACCAGGTAATAGCCACACAGGTAATTACTCGATCTTGCTCTAAATTAAGGTAACCTGATTTATGGTAGCAGACTCTCAGCAGGCCGTGGTGATGGTGATGAGGAGTGGGGAGTGGGTGGGGTTAAACGAGTGAGTGGGTGAGTGAGTGAGTGAGTGGGTGAATGAGTGAGTGAGTGGGTAGGGTTGAATGAGTGAGTGGGTAAGTTGGTTGGTGAGTGGGTGAGTGAATGGGTGAGTTGGTGGGGGATTGGGTGAGTGAGTAAGTTGGTGGAGTTAAATGTATGAGTGAATGTGAGTTGGTGGGGTTTATTGAGTGGGTGGGTTAGTTGGTTTGGGATTGGGTGAGTGGGTGGGTGAGTTGATGGGGGATTGAGTGAGTGTGTGGGGGAATGAATGAATGGTCGCATGCGTAGGTGGGTGGGTGGGTTTGTGGGTGAGTGAGTGAATAAGGGAGGAAATTAGGAGGGGGAGCTATAGATAAGGGAAGGGTTGAGTGGGAGGAAAAGGTTAGTTATTGGTGAGTGAGGTAAGTGGGTGCAGGTGCAAGAGTGTACGAGGGGAGAAATATAAGTGGGTGAGTATAGGGAGGTAAGTGTATAGGTGGGTGGATGAATGAATATGGGAGGTAAGGTTAGAGTATACACAGATGACTCGGAAAATGAATGAGTATGTATGTGAATGGGTGACGAGTTGTAGAATTGAATGAGTATGTTTGTGAATGGGTGACGAGTTATAGAATTGAATGAGTATGTTTGTGAATGGGTGACGAGTTGTAGAATTGAATGAGTATGTTTGTGAATGGGTGACGAGTTGTAGAGTTGAATGAGTATGTTTGTGAATGGGTGACGAGTTGTAGAATTGAATGAGTATGTTTGTGAATAGGTGACGAGTTGTAGAATTGAATGAGTATGTTTGTGAATGGGTGACGAGTTGTAGAATTGAATGAGTATGTTTGTGAATGGGTGACGAGTTGTAGAATTGAATGGACGATATTGTAAGTAGGTTTGTGTGTCACTGAGTAAGAGTGTGCGAGTTTGTTAGAGAGGGGTGTGTGTATGAGTGATAGGAGTAGGTGAATTAGTGGTCGTGATGGGGTATATGGGTGAGTACTGATGGGAATGATGAGTAGGAAGGTAGTAGGTGGGTTAGTGAGTGAGGGAAATGAAGGGGATATTAAGTAAGTGAATGAATCAATGGATGGGTAATGGAGAAGAGGATGAGTGAAGAATTGAGTGACCATTGGAGAAAAGATAATGATAGACTATAGTTGAATGAAAGGCAAATTGAGTTGTGAGAGTGAGTTGAGTGAGTGAGTGAAGGATTGCATGGCTGAGTGTCTAGGTTAAAGAGTAAATGAGTGAAGGAGGTGACAAGTATATGAATGGGTAAATAGACGAGTGAGTGAGAATGATGAATGACTGAGCGAGCCAGAAAATTCCAGATATTATTATTATTTTGACCTTCTAGTAATGAAGTGACCTCGTTAGTCTGTCAGTTACCGAGGAGAGTTGTCTGGAAAATGAGAAAGTATGTGATAATGAGTGAATAACATATAATAAGATAAAATAAATAAAAAAATCATGGAAAGCATTATCCATTATAATATATATCAACATCATTCGAGGGAAGTTGAGGGAGGAAAATGTTGTTGTTGTTGTTGTTGATTCCTTAAGAACTTCAGTCAGTAGGAAAAATAATTGTGTGTGTTTTGGTTGTGTACGTGTATAGTGAAGAGCTACTTGGAGGAATCAATAGCATTCAAATTAACTCAGTCAGTGCCACAACAAACACATGGTAATATAATACAACACAACACAACACACCATCACCATACACCACTACCATCATTACCATTTCACAACACCATTATCATTACCATTTCACAACACCATTATCATTACCATTTCACAACACCAATATCATTACCATTTCACAACACCAATATCATTACCAACAACACGACCATCACCATCACAACACAGCCATCACCACCCCAACACAGCCATCACCATCACAACACAGCCATCACCATCACAACACAGCCATCACCATCACAACACAGCCATCACCACTACTACATTCATCACCACCACTACTATCACTATCACCACCACCACCAACCAGATAGCCACAACACAACACCACTTCTCCATCATCATCAACTCTTCACGTCTATCCCACCTCAAGCTAGTAAATACTGACCAACCAATTTCAGACCAACTAAACCCAATCCACCCCAAAACCAAAACATTTTTTACATATACCTTCCCCTTTTTTCCTCTTCCCCCTAACCCCTCCTTGCCTCAGAACGCCCCCCCCCCCCCCACTCTCTACCCCATAACTGTACCCATTCCTCCCCTCCCCCCAGTTCCCCTCCACCTCCTCCTCTCATGGGCAGCTGTGTGTTTGTGTGTGTGTGTGTTTTTGTTTTTTTATGTGTGTGTGTTTGTGTCGGTGCAAGTTTGCTTGTCTGATAAGGTGCGTGAGTATGTTTGCATGTGGTATGTGTGTGTGTGTGTGTGTGTGTGTGTGTGTGTGTGTGTGTGTGTGTATACTGTATTGGAAGTTCATGAAACCCGTATATGTGAATAGGGGGCAGAGAGAATGACGAAGGAGTGGGGGTGATTTGCTGGGATTAATCGCCTATTGGGAGTGAAAGGGAGGAGGGGAGGGGGGGAGGAAGGAGGTCATGAAAGCGAGGGAGGGAGGGAGGGAGGCAAGAGAAAAAAAGGGTTAATGTAATAAATATAATATAGATGGAGAGAAAGGGGGGGTGGGGAGAATGGGAGGGGGTGGGTGGAGAGGGAGGGGTTCCAGAGCAAAGAAAGGGATAGAGAGAGGGACGAGAGAATAAACGTTGGGAGAGGGAGGAAGGGAAAGGGAGAGAAAGGGAGAGGAAAAGAGGATGTAAAAGGAAAACAGAAAAGGAGGGAAGGGAGACTGAGAGGAGAGGAAAGGGGAGGAGGAGGAGGGAAGGGAGAGTGAGGGGAGAGGAAAGGGGAGGAGGAGAGGGGGAGTCAGAGGAGAGGAGAGGGGGAGTCAGAGGAGAGGAAAGGGGAGGAGGAGGAGGGAAGGGAGAGTGAGAGGAGAGGAAAGGGATAAGGAAGGGGAGGGAGGGGAGAGAAGGAGAGAAAGAGGTAATTTGTTGACTCACGCCCTGTAATGGTGGGATCTGCTCCTATATACTCTCTTTCTCTCCCTCCCCTCCTTCTCTTTTCTTCTCTCCATCCCCCTTCCCTCCTCCCCTAATTTCCCTTCTCTTCTCCTGTATATTCCAAAGTCCATAGATCCTTTCCACGCCTTCATCTTCTCTCCTTCTTCTTCTCTCCTTCTTTCATCTTTATTCATTTCACTCATTTTTTTATACAGTCAATATCAAATCTTCCTTCCTTTACTCACTCATCCATCCATCTCTTCTCACTCATTCGTTCCCCTTTACTCGCTTTCCCTCACTCATTCACCCACTCACTCATTACATTTTAACTCCCCTCCTTACGTCATCTTTCTCGTGCATCTATTTTCCTTTATTTTTTCTCTCTCCAACCTCAGTATCTCTCCTCCTTTCTCATCCTCTCTAGCTTCATTTTGGAAATTTAGAGACAATTGATTCCCATAAAAATAATCCTAGAAAAGGACTATATACCTTAATTCTATTTTGACGAAAGGTTTTAAAGGGATTCAAGATAGATCATTTTGGGAAACTAGAGGAGACAGTTACTGTATCTAATCAATCTACTACAACGAAACGGACACACACAATTTAGGTCTAGTTTGAAGGAATTGTTAACCTCTTATTTGTCGATAAAATTCATGGTACATACAACTTCTTGTTTGCGAACCGGACCTAAAACCTTGCTGCTTCGGATTCATAAATTACTTAGACATTTTCTGTGTTATTTTCTCTCCAATGGACATTAGACACCACCGTCAAATGTGTCACAGTACCACCACTCTCACCACTCAGTCATGTCAGAACCTACAACACCGTGCATCTGTTACCATCAGTACTTTCGACACAGTGGCCTATAAGAGCAGTCAGCTATGCAGAGTTATGTTTACTTCTCTGAGTTGATCGCTGTTTAGAATTATGGAAGACATTAGACTATGAAATATTGAGTGCAGTAGCATTTCAAATCTGTAGAATAATAATGTACTGCAATGTCGAATCTCCAGTACATTTCATTTTGGAAGGTGGCTCGATACCCCTTTAGGATGTCACATGACAATAATTTTGCAGTTGGCTATACCACAATACTAATGACATCAGCATCTCCAACAAAACAAAACACGAGCACTTTTTTTTTACATCACTAAGTTTGTCATCACCATCAGTAGAGTCCTCACCACAGTCATACAATTCAGTGCCAACCCTTCCCTTTCTTTCCCTCCCTTCCCCACTACAATGACGTTCCTCTCACCGCTGCCGCCGCCAACGCCGTCGCCATCACCATCGTTTATCACATTCGTTCTGGACCTCGATTTTATGATTCCCGCTGAGGACCCGAGAGACCCCCGCTCCCCTTGTCCCCACAGTTCCTATTCACCCTTTCCCCTTGTCTCCACTCTCCTCACTCATCCTCTCTCACTTCCCCACGCAACCGATCTCACTATTATATTCACACACTCTCACTATCCACACTTGTTTTGTCCCCACTCATTAGCCTTACTGTCCTCACCATGCACCCACTTCAATTGTTGCTACCCATCCGTCCCCTCTTGTTTGAACTAATCAGATGACCTCAGGTACTCTAACTGAGAACGACCCCTTTAAATAACGTATTCCTTCCACCAGTCATCTCAACCACCTTGTTATGTCTCTTTTCTGCAGCACCAAGTGGAAGCGTCAGACAGCCGTGGGTCTCGAACTGCTGGCTGAAGCTGGCAACTACGCCGCCCTCCAGAGGCTCTATGGACACCCCTACTGGCCACCCTCGCCCGCCCTCGCAACCCTCACGCCCACACTCCCGCCAGGTCAGTCACACAGTAATCAAAATTACCATTTAATTTAGTTTATGAAAATGTTTACAAGTTTACTGATTTCGATCCCATCAGAGCTAATCAATTATAATAAGTATGGACACTGATAAGAGAGGTTAAAAAACAGACAATTCTACAAAGCTTGATGAACAGAGGGATATGATTTACTTTACCAACGTTTCAAGTTGTGACTCTTACGTGAGAACTTCCTTTTAGAAATTTACTTTTGTACATTAGTTATGCAACTGTTCATCACTGTATCAGACGATTAATACTCTATTAACTAGTGAAAAACCTGAACCTCCTAAGATGCACAAAATAGCTAAACTTTCTGGGATAACAAAATGCAGTAAGTATGAAACTGCGACACTCTTTTCAGTGAAGGTGACACTAATGTTGACAAACGTGTGTATTTAAGGTTTGGAGGCGTACTACCGGCAAGCTGTAGCGGCGCTCAGTCAGAGGACCACCGTGCTCAACAGACCCTTGTTCCCCTCGACGGCCCTCTCACATGTGTCCCAGCCCTCAGCCCTCTCTTCTCTCTCCCAGCACCCTTCCTCTCTCACACCGAGCTCTTCCCTCTCACAGACTTCAACCCTCTCCTCCCTCACACAAGTCTCCTCCCCTCTGTCCCAGCCCTCTCCTCTCCCTCCTCTCTCTCCAGCCCAGCTCTCCTCATTGTCCTCCCGCTACTTCTCCACACTCACCTCCTCGGCCTCTGCTTTGACCCATCCCTTACCTCTACCAGCCAGGTCACCCTCGGCACCTACACCTTCCTCCTCCCCTGGCAAGTCTTCCGCAGCTCTCAGTCCGCCCACCCCGCTGTCCCCGTCGCCCATCACCACCCGAGACGACCACCAGCAGGAGCCATGAACTCTGTATGCCCACCTTCGTCAGGAACCTCGAGTAAGGAAGCCGACCCTAACGAGGTGACGAACGTGAAGCCTTTATTGAGCTATGGAATGTTGTGTACTATATATATAATAACTCAGGACAATGGAAAATGAATATAGGCATAAAGAAAAGAAATATATGAAGAAAAAAAAAAACGAAAATTCAGGAAATGAAATTAAGGATACGACAAAATGTGGTCACAACAAAATTACATCATGAAACAATTTAGAGGCTTAGACAACTTACGAAATTATGCGTCAGAACCCGAAGGAAAACACACGAAAAAGAGAAAGACCAATTATGAAACCTGTGAATGTGAACTAGTTACAATAAATGAGTTAAGATAATAAATGATACCAAGACAGGCTACTGAATACGTACTCGTGATTTTATCATGACAATAAATATACTGTTTAATTTATGTGAGGAAAACAGATGAATATAAAAGTTCGTGATTTACGAGTATTAGCTTGTTGATCTGGAGTAATCTTGAGATGGCAGAAAGAAAGAAAAACCACATTATATTATAATGATAGGAAACAGTGATACATAGTAAGAACAGAGAGCGAAGTAACCTGCTTGTTCAGTTGAGAGAATGAAAAACACAAACATGTAAACAGAGCAATTATACTGAATGTCAGAAGAAATTATTACAAAGACACATATGCATCACTGACATAGCATCGATTACAATTCACAATTGGCAAAACCCTGAAAACATTTTACGGCCCAGGAAGAAAGAACTTTGTATGTTGTATTTGACGAGATACTTATCGCTGTTACCAAAAGTACTGTCTCCTTCACATGTATTGTCACTCCCTCACGTCACGCTAACCCACGTTAAAATGTTGCAAAACACTATGAACCCAACACACACAGACACACAGACACACACACACACAGACACACACACACACACACACACACTAATGACAGGAGACTTTGTACAGTTCCCGGTTATGGTCAGTATTTATGGACATTAATTAACGTAAAGAGAAGCAGAATAGGATATTGTTTCTATAAAAGAGATAACAGTTCATCTGAAGGAGACTTCACTGAGGCTCGAGTCATTCTACCTGGCACCTTATGACTCCTTCATTCCACGTGTATAGTATATAGCATGTTTTTGTTTTGTAAGTCGTAAGCAGTGTGTGTATGTATGTGTTATTGTTCATGTTATGTTGTTTTCTTACCCCACCTGTACAGTCGCCTTCTAAAATGTTTCGCCTTTCTAGTATGATGGTGAACTTTGAGAATAATGCTGTCATGAATGAGGTGTGACTTTTTTTTCCGTTTGATTGTAAACCATATGTAAAATTAACGTTCAGAAGGAACGGTCACGTCTCACACAAAGTTCACCATCACACCAAAGAGGTTACACACTTTTAAGAGCGACTGTTTCTAAGCTATACACCAAATCAGTTATTAGTGTAGGGAAATAAAAGCAATGTTAGTTAAAAAGGTATGATAATAAAAGGTAATGTAAGTAAAAGTTGTACTGTAATATAATGTAATAGTGAAAGGTATTTATGTAAATATTTAGAATCCTAGTGAATACTAACTCATTAACCCTAGTATCAGCACAGGTAGGTACTGTACTGTACTTAATTAAGGCACCAACAATCACTTGTCCCTAACTGGACTACTACTCAAAGGAAAGTCTAATTAACTCTCCAAACTCTGCCATGAAACACATCGCCTTGTCTCATTCGGGGGGATTCTGTTTCATGGTTTTGTTTGGGGGAATCCTTATCCTCCAACTTCCCACAACAGACTTGGCTACTCCTGTTAAATGGACGCATCGATACAGTTACCAAGATCGTCCAGCTTTTTTTGCTTTCGGTCCTAAACGACTTGTTAAGTGTTATCAGGGAAGTAAAGGAGTACCTGACCTCAACTGGAAATGGTGGAGGAGGATGAGTGACATATTGAGTGCACAGTTTGAGGTTACTGATGTAGATGGTGTAAATAGGAAAGGATGCATTACTGTCAGTTGTCTACATGGCAAGGCAAAACATGACATTTTCAATTAAATAATGATTTTTATTTACCCTTCTAATGATCTCTTCTACTCGTTTGAAAATGTAATGAGTCGAAACATTGATTAGTATCTTTACCAACTGTGATGTTTCCCGACACTACACTCACCCCAAACCCTTTACATAATACTGTACTGTGTCCTCCACCACTTCATGTTTCCCACCTCCACTTCATTTTACCCGTCTTCACTCCCGTTACCCTTTAATCCTTCCTTTCATCCTTACTCAAATCCACCCTTCTTTCCCCGCTCTCGACCTCCCCTCACTTCCAACTCTACAGTATCTCCTCGTGTCAGAATCCTTGTGACTCTTACTTCGTCTGCTCGTTATCTTCACAGAGAACTAATTTCTGTGTAGTTCGACTTATTGGCACATTAAGTTTTAGCTGTTTTCTATTACCTTTAGTGTGGTTGATGATACCAGGATTCGTAAGAGTGGAAAACTGAGTTATGATGAAAATACATGAACCTCAGACGTGATGCTACGTAGAAAACCTATCTCCAAACAGGCCAAATATTCCCACTATACGAAGTCGAAGCCGGAGTCAGACAGAACGTCCGAACGCAGCGGGGTCTAATGACTGTCGCCTCGCCTCATTGCCCCAGTGAGGTAATTGCCAGCCATCATTAATTACCAGGCATTTGGGACAATACGGGGCGCCCCAGACGTTGCAGCCCCAGGAATTTTACCCTCTGTCTGGATTTTTTTCTGCTGACTAATATTTTTAAAGTTAAGAGGTTGGAAGAAATCAATAACGCGAGTGAAGGCGCAAATGTTTTGTTATCCCGTCTGGTCGTGTCTGTGTTTCCATCTTTGGCTTGAAGTGTCGAGCGTTGAGTGGATGTTGGTGGCTGTCGTGGGTGGTGAGTGAAGGTGAGAGTACCGAGTGAAAGGGACATTAACTGGCTGAATATAACATGCTGTTGATGAGAACGATGAAGATTGACTGACTCTCCTGACAGACGTGATATAGTGACGTGATAGAAAATTATTGAGATGTTGTACAGAGTATCTATTGTGTGTACATTTCAATATAGTCATGCCTTTAATATATGGAAATGTAAAATTGCTTGATAAAGATGTCAGTTCCATGCAGCTACTAGGAGATGATAAAGCTTCTTATCTTTCCGGTACGAGAGAAAAACTGTATAGGCCTACTCCCAGGAATATAATTTATGTAACGAAATGCACAATAGTTCCCAGCATGCCTAAATCCTTCCCTATTGATTAAATTTGTTTGATAACCGCGGGAACCCTCTTGTATTTTACCCCCACGAAATTCAAAGATTCCTAACAAAATGCATTTGAACTCCAATATGGTTATGCTTCTATTTCTTTTATTCCACGGTTCCAATATAACAAATTGAATTTTTTCTGAATATAACTCATTTAGTGACAAGGTTTGGATGGACACCTTCCCCTGACAAAATGCGACATCTTCACATGACAAAAGACAACAATCTACCGTAACAACACTACTCCTTCGTGACAACACGTAACACCCCGTCTACTTGTCACAGCAGCGTGGGAACCTCCTGTAATCCGTGTAGGGGTAACATGTTCTATGTTATTCTCGTCTGCATGGGAACTTGTAAGTGAGACGGAAGAGAGACGATGACTGAGTGTGAATAAGATAAATCAAATTTGAAAGTTGGTTCGTAAGAGCAGATTGAGTTACACCATAGCCTGTCAGAGTTGAGTGGTGAGTGGTGAGTCGGACTTTGTTCCACAGTGACTGATAATGATGATGATGATGATGATGATGTCTGTGTAAATAAGATTCCTCCTACATGGAATATTCATGTTAATACGTAAATATAAAAAAAATAACTTGTGTTTGATTATCGTTGAATCAATGTCTGAGTGTTTATGTCAGTTTGTGTGTGCTTATGCTTATGATCGAATATGAGCAGATGCAATATTAAGTATGTTTGGTCACCTTACTTATGTATGCATGAGTATATAAGTAAGATGTGATGTGATTGCTCAGTGTATTTATACCTGTTTGTTCAGTGTTTGCTGTGAATGTGAAGGAAAACACAAAACACACCTTTGTTAGTATGGTAAGGTAGGCGTAGTCTGTTTCCTGTAATAAGAGTGTGTCAGATTCAGTAGCCTCCAATTTAAAAACACGAAGCCCAGACGAAACAAACCATCGTCCAAGTTACCATTTTTTTTTAACATAGCGTAGTGCAGAAGAATTTTTATGATATTTGTCCTTCGCTCCAACATTTCATATTATAGTTTCGAATGATGTATGTCTTCAAAATATGTGTACATTTTGCTTGCGTGTGTGCCAGTGGTCATTTTTACCTGACTGCAGATGTGTTTATGAGAGAGAGAATATTTGCATGTGCCACTATGTGTAGGATACCAGTGGTGTGATATCACGCTCACTCATGAATGATTACACAAACGACTCTGTGTGTGTG
Source organism: Petrolisthes manimaculis (assembly GCA_034508575.1). Classification (NCBI taxonomy): domain Eukaryota; kingdom Metazoa; phylum Arthropoda; class Malacostraca; order Decapoda; family Porcellanidae; genus Petrolisthes; species Petrolisthes manimaculis. The sequence goes on from JAWZYT010001545.1 coordinate 176,722, forward strand.
TGTGTATATATTGTCTGAATATATATCTTATGTGTCTGGGTGTGTTTCCTTGTACGAACAATGAAACCTTAGTTAAATATATATCATGGGTAAATATTCCCTATGGGAAAAGAGGCATTAATTTGATTGTCGAGTTGATGATACTGAGAATGATTTTGATTGAGTTAACGATTACAGGTAAGATGAGGTATAAAGATGTTGTATGTAGATGATAAATATGAGACTAACTAGGATACAGCTTTACAAACGATTACAGGTAAGATGAGGATTAAAATCAAGATAAACAAACAAACTATACAAATCTCTGGTTATTTTCTCCTTTTCCTCACCTGTCAGCTGAATGCCAGAGTACAAACTGTGCCTTGTCTCTATGTTGTTGATGAATTGGACCACTTAACAGGTAGGAAGCGTAGAAAGAAAGTCCTTACATACAAAAGAGTAATGATGATAATTTCGCCTTGACTTACACGAGTACTAGTATACGTTTTGGTGCTTGCGTGTGGTCTCCTACTGAGTGAATTATATACAGTCCAGGTCTAAAGTTCCATTACCTTTCTGACATGATGGTGGGTGAACTTAGAAAATGTTGTTGTCGGGAATGAGATTAATATTACAGTAATATATTAGGTACCGGTACATTTTTCTTTCTGGCCGTAACTTTCATAGCTTATAGACACTCAAACAGAAGAACCAATCACGTCTCATTCACGACAACAACATTATTCTCAGCGATCAACATTATACCATACAGAGAAACGCGACTTGCAGAACTTCAAACCACAACTGTACCACAAGCATTACTTCATCAAATATGGAGCTAAACAGGATGCCCAGAACACAAGTCCGTCATACACAATGCAAGACCACAAACACATACTCACTCATGCATAAGTCCAGCTCCCATGCCAGCGAGGTTTGGTTCCATGATATATATATTTCTCAGCCCGGATTTATTCATGGCAGATAAACTCATGGTGGAAAGTTACGAGTTTTCAAGTACATTAATGTTGCTTTACTTGCTATTGTTCTTCTCTTGTCACCATTACTAACTTATTGCTACTTCTACTACTAAGTCTGCAATGCATAATTATATAGTCCTCCTACTCCTCCTTTTCCTCCTCCTCCTCCTCCTCTTCTTCCTCCTCCTCTTCTTCTTCTTCTTCTTCTTCTTCTTCCTCCTCCTCCTCCTCCTCCTCCTCCTCCTACTACTACTACTACTACTACTACTACTACTACTACTACTACTATTACTACTACTACTACTACTACTGTTTTATGCATACTACTTCAACTGCTTCTGCAAATGTAATGATGATGATAATAATCGTATATTACTTTTACTTCTCTAATACATCTCATTATTTTCCTTGAAGACAACGATCTGATGAATTAACAAGCCGAAAAGATAAAAGAATAATGAGGTAGTTAGTGGAGGTAAGGATGGGGATAAAAAAGAAATGAAGAACGAAGAGAGACTAAAGGAGGAATGTGATGAGCGGGAGATGGAAGGAAATGTAGAGAGACAAGGAGGGTGGATGAGTCGAGGGGAAAAAGGAGAAAGAACGGAGGATTGTAGGAGGGAAAAGAGAGAAGGAATGAAGAATGAAAAGAAGGGTGTGAAGAAGGAAAGGGTGGATGGGTAAAAAGGATGAGGAAAGGGGGAAAAGGCGAAAAGGAGAACTGAAAGGAGGAAGAAGGATGGGGGTTGGAAGCTGGGAATGAAAGGAGGAAGAAAGAGGGGGTTGGAAGCTGGGAGTGAAAGTGGGAGGAGGGGAACGAAAGGAAGAGAAGGAGAGAAGGAGGGAGAGACAAGGGGGGCGAGGGAGGACCTGCCAACTCAGCTGAGGTAATACTATTTGGCCTAATGGTGCATTTACGCCCTTGTTCCCTGCCACGCCAATCTGCACTCAGGAGGGCGGCAGGGTGAGCGAGCGGCAGGGTGGGTGGTAGGGTGTGGGTGTAGGATGCGTTGGAAGGCAGGGAGGGTAACAGAAAGTGTGTAGTATAGGAAGTGCCAGAGAGTATGTAGTGGGAAGTGACAGAGAGTATGTAGTGGGAAATGACAGAGAATGTGTAGTGGAGGTTGGCAGGGTGGATAGTAGCGATGGTTACAAAAGGAGTGGGCATGGTAGTGGTAGGGGGTGAGGGAGGAGGAGTGGAAGGGAGTGTGGGGGGTGAGGGAGGAGGAGTGGAAGGGAGTGTGGGGGGTGAGGGAGAAGGAGTGGAAGGGAGTGTAGGGGGTGAGGGAGAAGGAGTGGAAGGGAGTGTAGGGGAGGGTGGCAGGGAGGGTTGTAAAAGAGGTGGGAGGGAGGGCAGCCAAGGGTAGCAGAGTGGGCTACAAGTCACGATAGCAAACTAGATAACTTGCAAAATTTCCAGTATCAGATCAGATTCTCAATACTTTCTATCTTCGGGTTTCTCTCTCTCTCTCAACCCTCTCCTCTTCTCTCCCTCATACTCTCTTCCCTCCCTTCTCTTGTATCCTCTTTTTGCTTCTCTCTCAAACCTTGTCCCTCCTCCCTCCTTTCTTTTCCTCTATTTATTTATCCCTACTTTCTCGACTCTTCTCCCACTTCCTTCTTTCCAAGAGCTCTTACACCTCTCTCTTACTTCCTTTCCCATCTCCTCCCTCTATTGTTTCTTCCACTCCTTCCCATCTGTCCCATCTCTCGCCTCCCCTTTCCTCCCCCGCCTTTCTTCCCTCCCCTCCCCTCTTAGTCTCTCCTCCCTCCATCACCCTCCCTCTTTCCTCCCCACCGCCTCTGTCCCTCCGTGGCCCGCAAATTGGCTTATAATGGGCTTGGATTGCTAATAAAGAGACTCAATTGATCCTTCAGACGCTGTGATAGACTCCAGCCTGACTCGCATCACAAAGGGGGGCGCGGCGCTCCCCCCTAGACTCTGGAGGTGATGATGATGGGGGGGGGGGCAGGAGAAAGAGAGAGAAAGCGAGAGAGACAGAGATGGAAGGAGTGAAGAAGAACAGAAAGGGAAGAAGACAGGGGTAGAAAGGGGATGGGAATTGGGAAATATATATAGAAAGAGGAGACAGAGAGAAAGAAGGAAGGGGAAGGAGAAATTGAAAGAGATGGAAGGATGGAAGACGTAGAGAGAGAGAGAAAGAGAAGGGGTGACATAAATACAAAAGAAGAGGAAAGAGAGTGAGGAGAATGAGGATCGTGAGGACTAAATGAGGAGGTATTGGGTAAGACGGAAAAAGGTGGAAAGGAGTGAAGGTAAAAGGGAAAGGATAAAATGGATAAAATGGATAAATAAAAGAGAGAGAGAAAAAAAAAGTAATACAGAGAGAGAACGTAAAGAGACGAGGAAGGAAGGGAGGGGCAAGCACAAATACGAGAGAGAGAGAGAGAGAGAGAGAGAGAGAGAGAGAGAGAGAGAGAGAGAGAGAGAGAGAGAGAGAGAGAGAGAGAGAGAGAGAGGTGGGGGGAGGGGGGTACTCGTTCGTAGGGGGTCTGGAAGCGACGGGCCACTCCTCCTCTTATTACATTTGTCGCTACGCCGCCTCCGACACCCCGCCGCTGATTTGAGCTCCAATACTGGATTACCGGGCGGCGGGTCCTCTGCTTGACACCGGTTGTTGGGCCAGGCTGGGACGAGGAGCTATATAGGACTGACTGGCTGCCTTCACTCATGGATAGAGAGATAGATAGAGAGATAGATAGATATAGATAGATAGAGAGATAGATAGATATAGATAGATAGAGAGATAGATAGATATAGATAGATAGAGAGATAGATAGATAGATAGAGATAGATACTCAAGTGCATGGGGCCTTTAGCTTGCTTGATAATCTTTTTTTACTGCATGGGTTTTCCAGGATACATAATTATAATTCAGTCTGATGTAATACAAGACAAATCTGTTCCCTTGTTGAAATGTTCTTCCAAGCACTTTGTGTGATTTTTCAAAACTTGTTCAAAATATGAAATAATTCTTTTAACATTGCTCCGATGAACTTGTTACCTTGTTCATTTTTTGGAGGATTATCCATAAGTAATTTCAACAGTTATCATAAATTTCTGTGACCAAAACATAAATACAACTTGTAGAAAATATTATGAAAATCATATAATGAATTGGCTGAATATATTATATTAGCTTAAGTTTGTGAGCCACTGCTCGAGGAATCTGAAAATTTATGATACGTGTTAACTCATTCTTCCCCAACTGTGTCGCTGGTTAGAATATTGTATGGGATTTTAGTTTTATGGAGGACGGTCAAGTCTGTTTGTTTACATCAGACTGTATACGGTGGTGTGATAGTTCAGCCTCAGTGGTTCTGAAGGCCTTAATTCTCTCTGTGTATCTATCTCTTTCTACACCATCCCAACCAGCCATATATACAGCCAGCAAGGATGAAAACAAAAATAAAAGTGAAGCCTAATAAAGAAAAACAAACGCATGGTGGTACTGGTGAGGAGGAAAAGATAGGAATAGCTAGGAAGAGACAGACAGACGGACGGAGGAAAAGAAGAAGAAAAAGGAAGCAACACACACCCTACCACCACCACCACCACCTTCCCTTTCTCCCTCCTTCCCTTTCCGAGGCGCTGAGTTTTATTGGCTTCATCCCCCCCCCCTCCCTTCCTCACTCGCATTCTCCTTCCATATTTCGATTTCCTGTCACACATTCGAAGACTCAACTGATGTATATTCAAACGCACCAAAACGCCCAGACCTGCAGAATAATAGTATTTGGTTTTATCCCCCAGGAAGTGCTGATTGGCGGGAGCGTATCGCGCGGCCTGATTGGTTCCTTTGTGGCCAATCATTGAAGCGGAACGGAGGATTGGCGGGAAATAATGTCGGGACAAAGAAAACGAGCCTCAGGGTTGTGTGGGGTTGGATGGAGGGGAGTGAGTGGACGACGAGGATGGGGTGAGGGGAAGGGAAGGGAAAGGATGGTGTTTTGTTGTTGTTGGTGGTGGTGGTGTTGTTGGTGCAGGAGGGGGTTGATGGGTTGGTTGGGAGACAGGGAGGGGGTTGGTTGATGAGGAGACAGGAGGGTGTTGGTGGGCAGACAGGGAGGGGGTTGGTTGGTGGGTGGGTTGATGGGGAGACAGGGAGGGGGACGAATTATTTCAAGTGCTGAGAGTGCTGAGAGGATGCCGAACCATTTTAGTGGTTTGTATTTTTCCAGTTTATCATTTTCTCTCAGTTTTTTGCCTGGCTGATTTTCCGATTTGTTTTAGGTTCGCTCTGCAACTTTTCGAAGCCCGAGAACGAGTCACTACCGTGTTAACTATACCATTTCCTTAGACTTTCGTAAGTTGTTTACTCACAAATGTAATAAATGGTACTATGGCATTCCATATAGACTTGGCTTGCAGATTATATGGTGAACTTTAAACTCAATGTTGGTAAAATTTCATGTAATTAAAAATAGTTTCCCTTTATTTAACTCAGAAACGTTATAGACGTCGCTTACAGATCGTTCGTATTTAATTAAGAGGCGATTTGGGAGCCATTAACTTATCCAAACGATATCACAAACAACGTCCTCATTAAAGATGTTCTTTTAGGCTCTAGAGGAACCAGTTGCCTCTAATTTACCGACAAAATCTTAGCCATCATAAGATAAAGTCAGATTCTTAGGTTATCCGCTGCTATAAGAGGTCCTTGTAATAACATGACTTTTATGTGAAGGTATCATTAACTTTTCACTGAACAAACATAGTACTCTTTGGCGTTCTAGACCGGCTCATACTCCACAGTCATGCACCACAGGCCATGATTGTTATAACACTGACCTTCTCCTTTCTCTGACATCACCCTACATCTCCTTCCTCTCACTCATTTTTCTTCTCTCCAGTTTTTCACTTCCAATACTCCGTCCACTCTTCTCTTTTCTGTTCGTATTTCATCTGGCAATCATCGCTCTCTGTTTCCTATCCCCTCTCTTCTCCTCGTTTCTCTTTCATTCCTTCTCCTCTTCTCTCTGACACTTCCCCGGGTCTTTCTCATCCTCTCTTATCTCCCATTTTAACTCATTCCTTTTTTTCCTTCCTGCCTGCCTGCCATCCTCTCCCTGTTCTTCCACCTCCTCCCCTTCTTCTCTGTTTCCCATTTTTCCTCCTCTTAACTGACTCTTTCCAGCTTCTGTAACATCCATCCTCTCTCCTTGCCATTACTCCATCTTACTGTATGTCCTCTCTGTCCCTCTTGTTTTGTTTTGTGACTCTTTATAATCTCTCTCAGTCATCATCACTTTTGTCACCAAGGGTAATGAGAGAAGGAAGGTGTAACGTTAGTAAGAGAAAATAAGTTAGAGGGAAAATAAGATGAAGATGGTGATGAAGAGTGTATAGATGTATGTATAGTATTTCTTAGCCTTACTACCCCTCTCTGTTTTCCCTTTTCGACTCCCCCCTCTTTTCCACCTTACCCCCTCCCTGTTTCCCCTCTCTCTTTCTTCTCTTTTCCCTCTCTCTCTCTCTCTCTCTCTCTCTCTCTCTCTCTCTCTCTCTCTCTCTCTCTCTCTCTCTCTCTCTCTCTCTCTCTCTCTCTTCTTCTTCTTCTTCTTCTTCATTCCTCGGCATCACTCCCCCTCTCTGTTTCCCCTCGTCACTCTCCCCTTCTCCAAATGTTGGTTTAAAGAAGACCCATTGAGTACCCCTTAGTGAGGATATTAAGGGAAATCTAATAATGGAGGAGGGGAGACAGACGGACGGGGAGAGAGAGGGAGAGTGAGGGAGAGAAGGGGAAAGTGAGGGAGAGAAAGGGAGAGTGAGGGAGAGAAGGGGAGAGTGAGGGAGAGGAAGGGAGAGTGAGGGAGAGAAAGGGAGAGTGAGGGAGGGAAGAAGAAAATAGGGGAATGAAAAGGAAGGAGAAGGAAGGAGAGATGAAAAGAAGGCAATAGAACGGAAAGTAAAGTGAATGTATACAATTAAAATAAGTGGCATAGTTAGAAGTCATGATTATTATTATTGTTTCTTGCCATGGCTGGTGCATGGATATTTTAATAGTTAGAGATCAACGGCACAGATTTAGCTTTATGAGTCCAGCTTAACACAATATTCTGGAGGAAAAGCTTTATGAGTCTAACTAAACAGTAAATCAGTGACAAATCACTTCAAATCTCTAAGACATTGACCTTTATATTCGCAAATTAAATGATCAGTTCTAGTTAACAAGCAACACAACAATATGAGTATAAAATCTGTCAGATATCTATATAAAGATCAAGTCAACTCAGGAGAAGCACCATGCAGGCTCCCTTCATATTCATCAGTGTCAAAAGAATACAGATGAAAGACAAGAGTAAGATGAGGGACCCACCAAAGTTTGAGGCAATGATGTGAAGGAAATATTTACACAATGAGGCTTCTTCACTTATTTAGCTTTTCCGGGATTCTCTTGACTTTCATTCTTTAAGACCTCTTCAGAGATCCATCCACTTTCAGACTTCTTCGATACCCCTCTATCCTTTATAACAGTTTTTTTAGTTAAGGTGAAACAACATAGATTTTTATCATTGTTATATAATTTTGTTGCCAATAACCTTCGTCGGTTATAAATATTAACCCTTTAAAATATCTGAACATATAGGTAGGTGGATGGGAAAGAAGTCTTGCAGTCAACTGCACACATTCACTTATTTATTCATTTTAGTGAAACGCGGTGTGGGAGCGGAGAGAGTGGAGGGAGGTAGAGGGGAAAGAAGAAGAGAGGGAGAGGATGGGAAGGATGGAGGGAGGGGTGGGAGTGAGGGAGAAGGTGCTAAGTGAGTCGTTCAGCGCTAAGGTCCATTTTACCCCCCAAGACCCAAGCTAAGAGCAGCCTTATGGACCGTGAGCCGTGGTTGATGGCGGATTGGCCCAGGTACTCGCAAGATCAGCAGCCGTGAGGGAATGGCAGGAGCAGGAGGAGGAGGAGGAGGAGGAGGAGGAGGAGGAGAAGGATGAGGAGGAGGAGGAGGAGAAGGAGGAGGAGGAGGAGGAGGAGGAGGAGGAGGAGGAGGAGGAGGAGGAGGAGGAGGAGGAGGAGGAGGAGGAGGAGGAGGAGAAGGAGAAGGAGAAGGAAAAGGAGGAGGAGGAGGAGGAGGAGTATAGGAGGGGAGAGAAAAGTGGCGAAGGAGCATGGAAGGAGGAGGGATGCGAAAATGGAGGGAACAAGGAGAGTAAAAAGAGCATAGAGTTGGAGAGGAATGTCTAGGGAGCAAGAGGAGGGAAACGAGAACAGAGAAGAAGGCAAAAGAGTCACGATTCAAGATGAGGGATGAAATAGGGAAGAAATTGATTTTTTTTTTTCACATTGCATGGTTGTTTATGTTACAAATTCAAATACAAATATAAATGGTTGATATTACAATACAAAAAGTGGTTAAGTGAGAGGCAATACAGCAGAAGAAAAATAAAACTGAGAATTTGAAAAAAAAAATATATATATATAAGCAAAGAAGGAGATAAGATGCAGTAATAAGATAAAAAAAATTAGGAAGCAGGAGGAGGGAAATTGAGAAGAACCCAAGAGAAGGATTAAAAAAAAAAAAAAAAAAAAAAAAAAAAAAATTACACAAGAATCACAAACCACAACAACCTGTGTACTGTAATGGTCACTATAACACTGTCTGGTTTTTATAATACTAGAGTGAAGGGAAAAATAATACAGCAGAAGTAGGGAAAGGAGGACTGAAAGAAAGAGTAAAAAGAGGAAGGAGGAAGGAAGGCAAAGAGGAGAACAAGGCTAAAGAAAGAGAAGGAAGAGGAAGGAGGAAGGAAGAGGAAGGCAAAGAGGAGAACAAGGATAAAGAAAGAGAAGGAAGATGAAGGAGGAGGTGGAAGGCAAAGAGGAGAACAAGGATAAAGAAAAGGAGAAGGAAAAAGGAGAAGAAAGAGATGGACAAGAATGGGGAGAGGAGGAAGGCAAGGAAGTGAACAAGGAGGAGGAGGTAGGAGTGTAGGCTATAGGAGGAGAAAGAGCAGGACAAGGAAGATGATAATAACAAGGAGGAATAAGAGGAGGAAGGGGGAAATATAGAAGGAGGAAAAGGAGAAAGTGGGTAGAGTAGAAGGAGGAAAAGGAGAAAGTGGGAGGCAAGAGGAAGAGAGAAGGAGGAAAAGGAGAAAGTGGGAAGAGTAGAAGGAGGAAAAGGAGAAAGTGGGAGTGAAGAGGAAGAGGGAAAAGTAGAAGGAGGAAAAGGAGAAAGTGGGAAGAGTAGAAGGAGGAAAAGGAGAAAGTGGGAGGCAAGAGGAAGAGGGAAGAGTAGAAGGAGGAAAAGGAGAAAGTGGGAAGAGTAGAAGGAGGAAAAGGAGAAAGTGAAAGGCATGAGGAAGAGGGAAGAGTAGAAGGAGGGAAAGGAGAAAGTGAGAGGCAAGAGCTAGCGGCCTTTCTCACTTGTGCCACTTTCAAAGAAGCTTTATGTCCACTGTCTCTAGTAAATTTACAAAAGCTTCTTAAGTTCGGCAGTATGTTAGTGAGATCATTGTTGGTGCATCAGGCTAGTGCTGGAGATGGTGATAGTGATAGTGATAGTGGTGGTGAATATGATGGTGGTGGTGATGGTGTTGGCGATTGTGGTGGAATTAGTGGTGGTGGTGATAGTGATGGAGGTGGTGATAGTGATGGAGGTATATAGTGTTGGTACTCCGTTGTTGATAATGGTGGTATAGTAATAATAGTGATGGTATAGTGACAGATGGTGCTATGGTGCTTTTGCTGGAGGTGGAAGTGGAGGTTCATACGTGGAGAGAATGCTGATGGTAATGATAATGGAAAACATAGTGACAGTGAAGATTGTGGGTGACTGGGATGATAATAATGACACACACACACACACACACACACACACACACACACACACACACACACACACACACACACACACACTTCTTACAGGAGACCGTCATATGAGAGCTGGTTGGTTGGTTTAATGTTACATCCTTTTTTTCGTTTATTTATTGTTACTTTTTTCCCGTCTATTTATTGTTACATTTTTTTTTTCGTTTATTTATTATTACATTTTTTTTCGTCTATTTATTGTTACATCCTTTTTTTTTCGTTTATTTATTGTTAAATCCTTTTTTTTCGTTTATTTATTGTTACATCCTTTTCGCCTATTTATTGTTCCTGTATAATTATTCTCTCATTTATCCTTATTATACTTCCAAGACCTTCATTGGTTTTTTATAATATTTTTTCGATACGTTTATTCACTTTAATGTTACTTCTTTACTGATCTAGCATTAATATGATAATAAAAAAAATCATTATCAGTCATATTTAATCGAATATTTATTTTTATTGCTGTCTTTCTTTTTAGCTCCGGCCTCAGCCGAGAGCTCAAGGTCTTAACGTAATTCTTGTTGTTGTTCTTGGGGCGACAACTTCTAAAATGGTTCAACTGACTCACTCACTGACTCACTCTCTTTCTCCCATCCATTTTCTTTTACCGACATTGAATCATTTATCCGAGGGGTTCACCCTCAATAAAAAGGGTTCATTTTCAAAATTTCATATAACCATATGAATACGAAAATCCAGATAAAACATAATTAATATTTTTGAGACCTTTACATATGGATATTTTATTATTTCACTTGAATCATTAAGAGCCGGAGCTTTTGAAGGGTTTTCCTTCATGTTCTTGTTCTATTTTGTTTTTCATTTGTTTCTTTCTTTTGTCTGTATCCTCCTCTTTCCTTCCTACCCCACCCACGTATCCTGTCCTCTTCCTTCCTTTGCTCTCCTCCTCCTCCTCCTCCTCCTCCTCCTCCTCCTCCTCCTCTCCTCCTCTTTTAGTGCCTCTCTTTACATCC